>JBBDGP010003158.1:440000-483212 GCA_037952835.1 Lithobates septentrionalis | reverse complement strand
GAGAGGGGAAGGAAGAGAGAGAAGAAAAGGAAGGAGAGGAGAAGGGAGGGGAGAGAAGAGGGGAGGGGAGGAAAGAAAGGAGATGGGAGGGGAGGAATAAGAGGAGAGGGGAGGGAGGGGAGGGGAGAGAAGAGAGGAAAGAGGAGGAGAGAAAGAAGAGAGGGGAGGGGAGGAGAGGTGAGAGAAGAGGGGGGAGAGGAGGAGAGTTGAGAGGGAGGGGAATGGAGAGAGAAGAGAGGAGAAGAGATGATTGGAGAAGGGAGGGGACAGGAGAAGAGAGGGAGAAGAGAGAGGAGGGGATGGAAGGAGAGAGAGAGGAGAGGGGAAGAGAGAGAAGAGAGGAGAAGAGAATAGAGAAGATAGGAGAGCGAAAAGGAGAGAAGAGGGAGAAGAGAGAGAAGAAAGGGGAAGAGAGAGAGGAGAGGAGAGGAGAGGAGAGGGGTGGGGCGGGGTGAGGGAGGAGAGAGAAGAAAGGAGAAGGGAGAGGAGGAGGGAGATAACAAAAGATAGGGAAAGGGAGGAAAGAGAAAAGAGAAGGGGAGAGGGGAGGGGGAGAGAGAGGAAGGAGAGAGAGGAGAGAGAAGAGAGGAGGGGAGAGGAAAGGGGAGGGGAGGAGAGAGAAGAGAGGGGAGGGGAGAGGAGGAGAGAGGGGAGGGGGGAGGGGGAGGAGAGGGGAGGAGAGGGAGGAGAGAGGGAGAAGAGAGATAAGGGGAGGAGAGAGAGAGGAGAGAGGGGAGAGGAGAGAGAGAAGCAGAGAAGGGAGAGAGAAGAGAGGGAAGGAGAAAAGATAGAAGAGAGAGAGAGGAGAGGAGGAGAGGAAGGGGAGAGAGAGAGAGAGGAGGGGAGGGGGGAGACTGAGGAGAGGAGAGAGAGAAGAGAGAAGAGAGGAGGGAGGAGAGGAGGGGAGAGGAGAGGAGACGGGGAGGAGAGAGTGAAGAGGGGGAAGAGAAAGGAAGGGAGGAGAAGAAGAGAGAGGGAGGGAGAGGGCAGGGGAGGGAAGGGAGAGAGAGGGAAGGAGAGAGAGAGAAGGAGAGGAGAGAAAGGGGGAGGAGAAGAGGAGAGAAGGGAAAGAGAGAGGGAGGGGAGGAGATGAGAGAGAGGAGGGCAGAGGAGAAGAGTAGAGAGGGGAGAGGAGAGGGGAGGGGAATAGAGAGATGAGATGAGAGGAGAGCAGAGGATTGGGGAGGGGAGAGAGAGGGGAGAGAGGGATTCAGAAGGAGAGAGAGAGGGGAGGGGGAGAGAGAAGAGAGTAGAGGAGAAGAGAGGAAAGGGAGAGGGAAGAAGGGAAGGGATGGGAGAGGAGGAGAGAGGAGAGGGAGAAGAGAGAGAAGGGGAGGAGAGGAGAAGAGAGGAGAGGGGAGGGGAAGGAGAAGAGAGAAAGAGGGGGAAGGGGAGGAGAGAGACATTTGCATGCTGTGCAGGGGAAAGATTTGTGATGATTTGAAATGTGTGTTCTGTGTGATTATGTATTACAGTTTTGTTTTTGATACAATGAAAATTGGATACAACTCTATAACTGAATTGCATACAATAAAATAAAGAATAGGTAGAATTCTGTGATCACGACTAGTTGGGTGTAGCAATCCTGTCATATTTATCTATAGGATTTGTGTGAAATACATTTGGCTTTGGGAGTTTGGGTATGATTGATCATACGTGATATATAATGTTCATATAATTTCCTATTTGTATCATATGGATGCCGTGCCCCAATTGTCATTAATATAATATAATTTCTTATTTATAATATACAGTGTATATATTTATGATTAGCTATAATTACCTTTAGCGCCTTGTCATCTTGTTGTACAACAATCAGTTGGGAATATTTGCTTTCACAATACTCTCCCCATGTTTCCACGTTTCTTTTCATCTGAAAACCAGTAACATTTCTTTTTGAAGAGGATCCATCCTTCAGGACAAAATTCTGAAACAGAAACCCCAGAAGAAGCAGCCAGTGAGGTTTGGGGATTGGGAGAATATTACAGGAAAATTATTTGTCAATGAATTGTTACTGTTATAAGTCCCAGACAGAGTAGAAATTAAGAAAAAATATATAGGATTATAAAATATTTTATCCTATAAAAACATCCATTGTGTTTTTTTTTATTTATAAAGTATTACCAAATAAATTGAATGTTTCTGTGTTTTTTTACCATCGCAAAGTGGCTGTATGCCTGTATGGAGGAATCACAAAGAGATTCATTATAGTGAATGATGTGTGGGATTCTGGGAGATTCCTGCACAATCTCACAGATTCTGAAATCCTTCATAAAATAATTCTTAAATTGGTAGAATAACTGAACAAAGTCGAGTTTTTATTCTCAATATAATAATTATTTAATTGGCTCTTTTTATCCTACCTCATTATTCAAGCAGGCAGATACCTTCTAAAACAATATCTAAAGAAAAAAATTACAATTTTGGAAAAATTGAAAAAAAAAAAAAATCAGCGTGGAGTAGTTTTACAAATTGAAAGTCCTTTTGTTACACTGGGAAGGTGAAATGTATATAAAAGTATTATGCTTGAAATAAAAGTACAGTTTATTCAGTAAATACAGTGGGGTAATAATGATTTGCTACCCAGCAGATTGTGTAAGTTTGCCCACTTACATAGAAATGAAGGGTCTATAATTTTTATCATAGGTGTATTTTAAGCACTTGTCGGCCAGGCCAAAGCCGAATGATGGCTACAGCAGGCTCAGGTATAATTCTAGGAGGGCGTACAATGACGTCCTCCCAGAATCGCGCTCCCATGACCCTCGGGACCTGGCGCGTCACAGATCGGGTTAAAGGGCCCATCCCACCGTCCCTTTACCACACGATCACTCCATTCAATGATGGAGCGATCACTGTCAACAAACCGGCGCCATGCCCGGTTCTCTCTGCTGCTCCCATCGATCATGTGAGCGTGTTTTTTTTTTTCTATTCCAAGTGCCCAGCAATGCCCATATGTGCCCCAGAACTACCCCAGAAGTGCCCCATCAGTGCACATCAGTACCCAGCAGTGCCACATTTGTGCCCCACCAGTGCTCTTCAATACCCCATCAGTGCACATCTGTGCCCCATCGGTGCCACGTCAGTGCCCAGCAATGCTCCATTGGTGCACATCTGTGCCACGTCAGTGCCCAGCAATGCCACATCAGTGCACATCTGTGCTTTACTGTGCCCTGCAGTGCCACATCTGTGCTCTACAGTGCCCCATCAGTGCCACTAATGCCCATTTGTGCCCATCAGTAAGTGCTCACCAGTGCCACCATATCAGTGAATCCTCATCAGCACCCGTCAGTGCCATAAAAAATGCATAGAAAAATGCGTTTTCATTTTCTTTCCACATTTTCCAAAAACTTGTGGAAAAAAAATTACATGTTTAAAAGCCTCATACTGCCTCATAGAATTTACAATGGGATGTTTGCTTTCCAAAATGGGGTCATTTTTGTGGGCGTTTCCATTGTTTTGGTGCTCCAGGGCCTTCAAAAGTGTGATAGGTATTCGGGAAATGATAAGTGTAATTTATGCTCCTAGAACACCTGAAGGTGCTCCCTGTATGTTGGGCCTTTCTATGTGGCCAGGCTGTGTAAAAATCTCACACATGGGGTATTCCCATACTCAGAAGGAGTAGCAGAATGTATTTTGGGGTAGTTGGAAGTATGCATATGCTGTGTGAGAGAAAAAAACTGTTATTATGACAATACTGTGGGGGGGGGGAAAGTATTTTTAATTTTAAAAAGAATTGTGAGAAAAAAATACAATTTCAAAAAACTCACCATGCCTCCTACTAAATACCTTGAAATGTCTACTTTCCAAAAAGGGGTCATTTGGGGGGTATTTGTACTTTCCTGGCTTGTTAGGGTCTCAAGAAATGAGATGGGCCGTCACTACGTCAATTGTGATCAGATGTGATCAATTTTCAGTTATTGGCACCATAGCTTATAGACTATCTAACTTTCACAAAAACCAAATAATATACACTGATTTTGGTTATTTTTTTATCAAAGATATGCAGCAGCATAAATTTTGGGCAAAATTTTCTGAATAAAAATGACTAATTTGCAAAATTTTATAAAAGAAATGAGGAAAAATGCATTTTTAAAAAAAAATTTTTGGTCTTTTTTATTTGTAGAGCAAAAATAAAAAACCAAGTGGTGATTAAATACCACCAAAAGAAAGCTCTATTTGTGTGAAAAAAAGGACAAACATTTCATATGGGTTCAGTGTTGCATGACTGAGTAGTTATCATTCAAATTGTGTGAGTACCAAAAACTGAAAACTGGCCTGGTTTGGAAGGGGGTTTAAGTGCCCAGTGGGCAAGTGGTTAAATGTTATGTTTAATGATATAGACAGAATATCAACCAAAAATCCAGAAAAAAAAAAACATGATACAAATGTTATAAATTGAGTTGCAGTTCAGGGAGTAAAATAAGTATTTGATCCCAAAGCAAAACATGACTTAGTAGTTGGTGGAGAAACCCTTGTTGGCAAGCACAGAGGTCAGACGTTTCTTGTAGTTGGTTACTAGGGATGAGCCGAACACCCCCCGGTTCGGTTCGCACCAGAACCCGCGAACGGACCGCAAGTTCGCACGAACGTTAGAACCCCATTGACGTCTATGGGACTCGAACGTTCGAAATCAAAAGTGCTCATTTTAAAGGCTAATTTGCATGGTATTGTCCTAAAAAGGGTTTGGGGACCCGGGTCCTACCCCAGGGGACATGTATCAATGCAAAAAAAACTTTTAAAAACGGCCGTTTTTTCGGGAGCAGTGATTTTAATGATGCTTAAAGTAAAAAAAAAAAAGTGAAATATTCCTTTAAATATCGTACCTGGGGGGTGTCTATAGTATGCCTGTAAAGTGACGCGTGTTTCCCATGTTTAGAACAGTCCCTGCACCAAATGTCATTTTTAAAGGAAAAAATCTCATTTAAAACTGCTTGCGGGTTTAATGTCATGTCGGGTCATGGCAATATGGATGAAAATCAGTGAGACAAACGGCATGGGTACCCCCCAGTCCATTACCAGGCCCTTTGGGTCTTGTATGGATATTAAGGGGAACCCCGCACCCAAATTAAAATAAGGAAAGGTCCCTATATACTCTGAACAGCAGTATACAGGCGGTGCAAACAAGACAGGGACTGTAGGTTTGTTTTTAAGTAGAATCTGTTTGTAATTTTGAACATTTTTAATGTGTTTAGCTCCAGCCAAAAAATCTTTTCTAAGCTTTTTGGAAAACATAGGGAAGGGTTATCACCCCTGTGACATTTGTTTTGCGTCTTTCCTCCTCTTCAGAAGATTTCACCTCACTTTTTTGTCCCAATGAAAAATGTTTTTTGAAAATTTGTGTTTTTTTGTGGAACAAGGATTGGAAAGCATCAGTGGAAAGGAAAAATTGTTTTCCCATATTAACTCTTACAGGAGAGAATTTCCCTTCCTTAGGGGTAGATTTCATCTCACTTCCTGTTGTCTCCTTCCGTTTGCAAGTAGGAGTCGTTTGTAAGTTAGATGTTTGAAAGTAGGGTCCTGCCCTATATACTCAGCAGAAATTTGGGCCTTAGGTGTTGCTGTGGCCAAAACACTGTAAGCCCTCACAGGGCCCTGCTGTGAAATATTAGATCAAGAATTGTAATTACATGCCCCTGTTGAACAGGAGCTGAAAAATTAGGCCTTAGGCACTGGTGCTGGTGCCACAACACTGCAACCCCTCACAGACACTCTAGTTGGAACGCAGGAACGAGCCCTGCTGCAAAGTATTGCATCAAAAATTGTAATTACACGCCCCTGTTAGACAGGGGCAGAAAAATTGGGTCTTAGGCACTGGTGCTGGTGCCACAACACTGCAACCCCTCACAGACACTCTAGTTGGAATGCAGGAACAAGCCCTGCTGCAAAGTATTGCATCAAAAATTGTAATTACACGCCCCTGTTAGACAGGGGCAGAAAAATTGGGTCTTAGGCACTGGTGCTGGTGCCACAACACTGCAACCCCTCACAGACACTCTAGTTGGAATGCAGGAACAAGCCCTGCTGCAAAGTATTGCATCAAAAATTGTAATTACACGCCCCTGTTAGACAGGGGCTGAAAAATTGGGTCTTAGGCACTGGTGCTGGTGCCACAACACTGCAACCCCTCACAGACACTCTAGTTGGAATGCAGGAACGAGCCCTGCTGCAAAGTATTACATCAAAAATTGTAATTACACGCCCCTGTTAAACAGGGGCTGAAAAATTGTGCCTTAGGCACTGGTGGTGGCGCCCAGAACCAAAAATGTTCTTACAAGCTATCAGCGTGATGATTGAGGAGGAAGAGGATAATTACTCAGGGATAGTCACTCAGCATCAGCATAGGCAGTCTTTGAAGGGATCTGAGATTTCAAAAAAAATTATTCGGTTACATCTGCATCAGGTGCTTGGTAGCTGGTGGTGATCCAAGACTGATTCATTTTTATGAAGGTCAGCCGATCGACCGAGTCGGTGGACAGACGCACCCTGTGATCGGTTACCACGCCTCCAGCAGCACTGAATGTGCGTTCCGAAAGAACGCTGGATGCAGGACAGGCCAGTAGCTCAATTGCATACTGTGCAAGCTCTGGCCAGTGATCCATCCTCAAGACCCAGTAACCCAGAGGATTTTCGGTGGGAAAGGTGTCCAAGTCTGATCTTGCCCCTAGGTATTCCTGCACCATGTAAAACAGACGCTGGCGATGGTTGCTGGAACCGATCATACCTTGGGGCTGCGGACCAAAAAATTGTCTGAACGCATCGGTCAGACGGCCACCTTCTCCACCGCTCCTTCTTTGACTGACCGAAGCCTCAGCAACACGTTGTCCAGAAACAGGAGTTTGTAACCTCCCAGTCTCTGGGAACGCGTTGCACAGACCTTTCTGCAAGGCCTCCCGAAGATGTTTCATCCTCTGCTCCCTCTGCGATGGCAAGATAAGGTCCGCAACCTTACCCTTGTAACGTGGATCAAGGAGGGTTGCCAGCCAGTATTGGTCCTTCTCCTTGATACCACGAATACGAGGATCCTTACGCAGGCTTTGCAGGATCAGGGAGGCCATGCAGCGTAGGTTTGCTGAGGCATTCGGTCCGGAGTCCTCTGGGTCACTAAGGACAACAACGTCCGCAGCCACCTCCTCCCAGCCACGTACAAGTCCATGTGTTCCTTGGGACTGATCCCTTAAAGACTGCTGATGCTGAGTGCCAGGCTCCACCTCCATACTGACACAATCTTCCTCCTCCTCCTCCTCCTCCTCCTCGTCCTCTTCCTGTGTGATCGGCGGGCACGCAGGAACACTGTCTGGATAAAGGGGGCCTTGAGAGCTAAGGAAGTCCTCCTCTTCCTGCCTCTGTTCTGCCTCAAGTGCCCTGTCCATTATCCCACGCAGCGTGTGCTCCAACAGGTGGACAAGGGGGACAGTGTCACTGATGCATGCACTGTCAGTGCTCACCATCCTCGTGGCCTCCTCGAATGGTGACAGGACAGTGCATGCATCCCTGATCATGGCCCACTGGCGTGGGGAAAAAAAACCAAGGTCCCCTGACCCTGTCCTGGTGCCATAGTCGCACAGGTACTCATTGATGGCCCTCTGCTGCGTGTGCAGCCGCTGCAGCATGGCCAACGTCGAGTTCCACCTGGTGGGCATGTCACAGATTAGGCGGTTCTTGGGCAGGTTAAACTCCTTTTGGAGGTCCGTCAGCCGAGCACTGGCATTATATGACCGGCGGAAATGCACACAGACTTTCCTGGCCTGCCTCAGGACATCCTGTAAGCCCGGGTACCTGCCCAAGAACCGCTGCACCACCAAGTTAAGGACGTGAGCCAAACAGGGCACATGGGTCAGTTGTCCCTGTCGGAGGGCAGAGAGGAGGTTGGTGCCATTGTCGCAAACCACCATTCCTGCCTTAAGTTGGCGTGGCGTCAACCACCTCTGAACCTGCCCCTGCAGAGCTGACAGAACCTCTGCCCCAGTGTGGCTCCTGTCCCCCAAGCACACCAGCTCAAGCACCGCATGGCATCTTTTGGCCTGCGTACTTGCGTAGCCCCTTGAACGCCTACGGAGCACCGCTGGTTCCGAGGAAGAGGCCATGGAGGAAGAAGAAGAGGAGGGGGTGGAGGAGAGAGGTGTGTCACAATCAGCATTTTGGAGGCGTGGTGGCGGAACAACCTCCAACACTACTGCACCTTGTCCTGCATCCTTCCCAGCTGCCAGCAGAGTCACCCAATGCGCCGTGAAACTTAAGTAACGTCCCTGTCCATGCCTGCTGGACCATGAGTCAGCGGTAATATGCACCTTACCGCTGACCGCCCTGTCCAGCGAGGCATGGACATTGCCTTCCACATGCCGGTAGAGAGCCGGAATCGCCTTCCGTGAGAAAAAGTGGCGTTTGGGTACCTGCCACTGAGGAACCGCACATTCCACAAACTCACGGAAGGGGGCAGAGTCTACCAACTGAAAAGGCAGCAGTTGAAGTGCTAGCAATTTTGCCAAGCTAGCATTCAACCGCTGGGCATGTGGATGGCTGGGAGCAAACTTCTTTCGGCGGTGCAGCAGCTGGGGCAGGGAAATTTGCCTGGTACAATCTGACGTCGGTGTACCAAAAGCAGATTGCCCATAAGTACTTGGCTGTGACACACCTAATTCTACACCTTCATTCCTCTCACTGCAGGTCGCAGAGAGGACTGAAGGTCTAGTGGGGTTGGAAATCTCAGCTGATGAGGAGCAAGGAGAGATCGTCTTTGTTCTTTGGTGTGGGTCTTTTAGATACGCTTGCCAACGAACTGCATGGCAGGTCAACATATGTCTGGTCAAGCATGTGGTACCCAAGCGGGAGATGTTTTGGCCACGCGAGATACGCTTGAGACATATATTGCAAATAGCAGCGGTGCGATCTGATGCACTCGTCTCAAAAAAGGCCCACACCAAAGAACTTTTTGAATAACGCGCAGAGACTGCAGCGCCCTGCACATGTGGAGCTTTGGGGTGTGATGCAGTCAATGTGCTGCCCTTAGGCTGGCCCCTGGAGGGCATCCTGCCTAGTTGGTGATGTGCCACCTCCTCCTCCTCCTCCTCCTCCTCCTCCTCCTCTCTCCTATCAGGCACCCACGTTGAGTCAGTGACCTCATCATCCCCTCCCTCCTCATCACTGGAGCAAACCTGGCAGTATGCTGCAGCAGGGGGAGCATGACTGCCAGATTGCTGTCCTTCTTGGGCACCCCCTCTGTCCGTGCTCATGTTACTGCCTTCATTGAGCTCAGTATCATCATCAGAGCCTTCCAAACGCTGGGCATCCTCCTGGAGCATGTACCCAACACTGTGGTCAAACAGTTCGAGGGAATCCTCAGGAGGACATGGTGGGGCTAGGGAAGGAGTCACTGATGACATTGAGCTGAGGGAAGAGGCCGCTGCTTTGCCAGACAAAGCACCCTGGGCATGGGTGAGAGAGGATGAGGAGGATGAGGACGGCTTGGTCATCCACTCGACCAAGTCTTCCGCATGTTGCGGCTCAACACGGCCAGCTGCCGAAAAAAAGGCCAAGCGTGTCCCATGGCCACGTGCTGATGAGGATGCACCGTCTCCACGACCAGCACTAGACACAGAGCCTGCTTGCCCTCTCTTATTGGCTTGTGACTGTCTGCCTCTCCTTCTTGGCCTTCCAGACATACTAATGGCCTGTAGCTGCACTAAGCTGGGATAGAACACCTGTAATTTTCTTCAGGTAGCTTTATATACTGTAACCAGACAAGCCTGCCTGTCAGTAGGAAGATAACAGGAACGGATCTAGCTGAACACTGTGAGCAGGACGTACTGCACTAAATGTATATAGCAGGAACGGATCTAGCTGAACACTGTGAGCAGGACGCACTGCACTGAATGTAAATAGCAGGAACGGATCTAGCTGAACACTGTGAGCAGGACGCACTGCACTGAATGTAAATAGCAGGAACGGATCTAGCTAAACACTGTGAGCAGGACGCACTGCACTGAATGTAAATAGCAGGAACGGATCTAGCTGAACACTGTGAGCAGGACGCACTGCACTGAATGTAAACAGCAGGAACGGATGTAGCTAAACACTGTGAGCAGGACGCACTGCACTGAATGTAAATAGCAGGAACGGATCTAGCTGAACACTGTGAGCAGGACGCACTGCACTGAATGTAAATAGCAGGAACGGATCTAGCTGAACACTGTGAGCAGCACGCACTGCACTGAATGTAAATAGCAGGAACGGATCTAGCTGAACACTGTGAGCAGGACGCACTGCACTGAATGTAAATAGCAGGAACGGATCTAGCTGAACACTGTGAGCAGGACGCACTGCACTGAATGTAAATAGCAGGAACGGATCTAGCTGAACACTGTGAGCAGGACGCACTGCACTGAATGTAAATAACAGGAACGGATCTAGCTGAACACTGTGAGCAGGACACACTGTACTAAATGTAAATAGTCTAGCTGCCTGACCGTGGTACTAATAGGATCAAAAAGAACACCTGTAATTTTCTTCAGGTAGCTTTATATACTGTAACCAGACAAGCCTGCCTGTCAGTAGGAAGATAACAGGAACGGATCTAGCTGAACACTGTGAGCAGGACGTACTGCACTAAATGTATATAGCAGGAACGGATCTAGCTGAACACTGTGAGCAGGACGCACTGCACTGAATGTAAATAGCAGGAACGGATCTAGCTGAACACTGTGAGCAGGACGCACTGCACTGAATGTAAATAGCAGGAACGGATCTAGCTGAACACTGTGAGCAGGACACACTGTACTAAATGTAAATAGTCTAGCTGCCTGACCGTGGTACTAATAGGATCAAAAAGAACACCTGTAATTTTCTTCAGGTAGCTTTATATACTGTAACCAGACAAGCCTGCCTGTCAGTAGGAAGATAACAGGAACGGATCTAGCTGAACACTGTGAGCAGGACGTACTGCACTAAATGTATATAGCAGGAACGGATCTAGCTGAACACTGTGAGCAGGACGCACTGCACTGAATGTAAATAGCAGGAACGGATCTAGCTGAACACTGTGAGCAGCACGCACTGCACTGAATGTAAATAGCAGGAACGGATCTAGCTGAACACTGTGAGCAGGAAGCACTGTACTGAATGTAAATAGCAGGAACGGATCTAGCTGAACACTGTGAGCAGGACGCACTGCACTGAATGTAAATAGCAGGAACGGATCTAGCTGAACACTGTGAGCAGGACGCACTGCACTGAATGTAAACAGCAGGAACGGATGTAGCTAAACACTGTGAGCAGCACGCACTGCACTGAATGTAAATAGCAGGAACGGATCTAGCTGAACACTGTGAGCAGGACACACTGTACTAAATGTAAATAGTCTAGCTGCCTGACCGTGGTACTAATAGGATCAAAAAGAACACCTGTAATTTTCTTCAGGTAGCTTTATATACTGTAACCAGACAAGCCTGCCTGTCAGTAGGAAGATAACAGGAACGGATCTAGCTGAACACTGTGAGCAGGACGTACTGCACTAAATGTATATAGCAGGAACGGATCTAGCTGAACACTGTGAGCAGGACGCACTGCACTGAATGTAAATAGCAGGAACGGATCTAGCTGAACACTGTGAGCAGCACGCACTGCACTGAATGTAAATAGCAGGAACGGATCTAGCTGAACACTGTGAGCAGGAAGCACTGTACTGAATGTAAATAGCAGGAACGGATCTAGCTGAACACTGTGAGCAGGACACACTGCACTGAATGTAAATAGTCTAGATAGAAGATAACAGGAACGGATCTAGCTAAACTGAATACAGTGTATATATATATATGCAACACCTGGGATGCATATATATACACAATACACTGTAAGTGCAGCTAACTGACTGACTGTTCTGCCTAATCTATCTAACTCAAATCAAATGACACTGTCTCTCTCTCTCTCTATCGCTCAGCACACCGGAACACACACTACACAGGGCCGCCGTGCAGGCGGCCTTATATAGTGTGGGGTGTGTACTAAATCCCCTGAGCCATAATTGGCCAAAGCCACCCTGGCTTTGGCCAATTACAGCTCTCTCTACTGACGGCGCTGTGATTGGCCAAGCATGCGGGTCATAGTGCATGCTTGGCCAATCATCAGCCAGCAATGCACTGCGATGCCGCAGTGAATTATGGGCCGTGACGCGCCACACGAATTTGGCGCGAACGGCCCATATCGTTCGCAATTCGACGGACGGTCGAACAGCCGATGTTCGAGTCGAACATGGGTTCGACTCGAACACGAAGCTCATCCCTATTGGTTACCAAGTTTGCACACATCTCAGGATTTTGGTCCACTCTTCTTTACAGATCTTCTCTAAATCCTTAAGGTTTCTTGGCTGTTGCTTTGCAACTCGAAGTTTCAGCTCCCTCCCTACATTTTCTATAGGATTAAGGTCTGGAGACTGGCTAGGCCACTCCATGACCTTATTGTGCTTCTTCTTGAGCCACTCCTTTGTTGTCTTGGCCGTATGTTTTGAGTTATTGTCATGCTGGAAGACCCATGCATGACCCACCTTCAGTGTACTGGCTGAAGGAAGAAGGTTCTCATCCAAAATTGTACAATACATGGCTCCGTCCATTGGCCCCTCAATGCGGCAAAGTCGGTCTGTACCTTTAGCAGAGAAGCAGCCCCAAAGCATCATGTTTCCACCTCCGTGTTTGACTGTAAGGATGGTGTTTTAGGGCCATAGTCAGCAATTTTCTTCCTCCAAACACGGCGAGCCCCCCTCCTCATGAAGGCACATGTACAGTCATGCCAATGAACATCTAAATCAGTGTTTCTCAACTCAAGTCCTCAAGGCGCCCCAACAGGTGATCTTTTCAGGATTTCCCTCAGATCAAACGGCTGTTGTAATTACTAAGGAAGTGAAACTGATCAAATCACCTGTGCAAAATAATGGGAATCCTGAAAACATGACCTGTTGGGGCACCTTGAGGACTGGAGTTGAGAAACATTGATCTAAATGATTCAGAGAAGGATTGGGAGAACGTGTTGTGGTCAGATGAGACCAAAGTTGAGCTCTTTGGCATTATCGCGACTCGTCGTGTTTGGAGGAAGAAAAATGCTGACTATGGTCCTAAGAACACCATCCCTACAGTCAAGCACGGAGGTGGAAACTTGATGCTTTGGGGCTGTTTCTCTGCTTAAGGTACAGGTTGACTCTGCATCATTGAGGGGCCAATGGGCAGGGCAATGTATTGTAAAATATTGGATGAGAACCTTCTTCCCTCAGCCAGAATCCTAAATATGGGTCATGAATGGGTCTTCCAGCATTGCAATGACCCAAAACATACCGCCAAGGCAACAGTGACTCAAGAAGAAGCAAGAGTGGATCAAGAAGAAGCGCATTAAGGTCATGGAGTGGCCAAGTCAATCTCCAGACCTTAATCCTATAGAAAATGGTATGGAGGGAGCTGAAACGTCGAGTTGACAAGTGACAGCCAAGAAACCTTTAGGATTTAGAGAAGATTAGTAAAGAAGAGTGGACCAAAATCCCTCCTGAGATGTGTGCAAACCTGATCACCAACTACAAGAAACGTCTGACCTCTGTGCTTGCCAACAGGGGTTTTTCCACCAACTACTAAGCCATGTTTTGCTTGGGGATCAAATAATTATTTTACTGACTGAACTGCAACTCAATTTACAACATTTGTATTGTGTGTTTTTTTCTGGATGTTTGGTTGATATTCTGTCTCTGTCATATAAAATACACCTATGATAAAAATTATAGACCCTTCATTTTTTTGTAAATGTACAAATCATTTAAGTGTACAAATCATTATTATCCCCACTGTAAAGTGAACTTGCTTTTTAATTTTTTTTTTTATTACAAATGGAAAAACAAAGAGTGTATATGATAAGAACATTTCACCTATACATGAGGACAGGTCACCCCCTCCCTTTCCCTCATATTGAAGTAAAAGCTTCCTGCCAATATGTATTTACAGCTAGTGACAATGCTAATCCTGATGCATATAGTGCTCGCTAAAGAGCATGAAGAACGTTCTCCTGATTTTCAGGTGCCATTGTCTCTGTAAATAAAGGAATTGTGTATTTTTGGGAGGCCGTGGTTTGTATCACTTCCTTACTTGAAGATGTTGCTGGAGAGGAAGAACTTTGTGATGATCCAGAAGCAGTAGAAAGAGTATTTCTGGAAGGAGAACTCTGGAGGGAAACGATCCTCGTACTTTCATTCTGGTCCTCATCATTTAATTCCGTAAAGTACTTGTTAAAGGGGTTGTAAAAGCAGAAGGTGCAATCTATGCATTAAGATAAAAAACCTTCTGTGTGCAGCAGCCCCCCTCAGCCCCCCAATACTTACCTCACCCCCAAATACTTGAGGTCCATCTAGATCCAGCGATGTTGCAGGATTGTCTCGGCTGCCCGGGACTCCCCTCCTCGTTGGCTGAGACAGCAGTGCGGCACCATTGGCTCCCGCTGCTGTCAATCAAAGGCAATCAGCCAATGAGGAGAGAAAGGGGACTGGGGGGAAAAAAAATTTTACCCAATTTTTCAATTTTTTTCTAGGCCTACCCATCTCTAGCCCCAACCACCATCTTTAAATGAGAATAACCGTTATATATTTTGGATTTGTGATGACAGTGAATACTAAAGGAAAAATCCCCCAACTTCCCCAACCTAAAGTACCCCTAAGTAACCCCCCACATGCATACTTACCTTGATGCTGTGGCCTCAGTCTACAATCTCTATTGTTCCTGTCCTGTAGATCCTCTTAGACTTCTCTAGGGCAACCTCTCGAGGCCAGAGGCAGTTGAGAGATGATCCCATACGAGTCTTTGTGGATATAATGCACAGCTGTGGCCAGTGTAGTGAAGATATTAGGTGAAGGATGTAAAGAATGGGAAAGACTGTAGCACTGAGGGAAGTTTGTATGTGGAAGGGGAAAATTTTAAAAAAGAAAATAGATTTTGTTGAATACCTGTGATACCTTTTTCATACTTTTCCAGTTTTGACCTTGTGTCTGTGAGTGTTTCCTCCATTGCTTGTCTTTCAGATGTAGAATTCTGTTCCTCCCTCTGGCACTGCAGCAGAGAGCTGTTCAGATCCATAATACCCTGGACTGCCTTCTCCAGCTCCAGACGGGTCTTCTGCAGGTCACTCTCAGTAATCACAAGCTTCTTCTTCACCAATTCCAGGAGGTCCTCTCCACTCCTGAGTCTCAGAGTCATACTGTTGTTCATTGTCTCTTGATCGGTCGCCAACTGCTGTAAATCTTTGGACTGTTGGACATCTGCAACATGTGACAAAAGCAGACTGACTGAATAAGGGAAAGCAAAGAGGGAAGGCTTTGGAGAAGTTCAGAAACCCAATCGGTCTCTTGGCTCTCTAGAAGTCTGTGGGAGTCTACTGTGCGCACACAGACAACAGGATCAAAAAGTCAGCCGTAACATTGCAAAAGGCCACAAGGGTAGTTGAAGGCTGTTTTTTATAGTACTTGAGAACGTAACCTGAAGTTAGAGGTTACGTTCTCAAGTACTCTAAAAAACAGCCTTCAACTACCCTTGTGGGCGTTTTTAAATGTTACCTCAATTTCTTTATTGTAATTGATGTCTGTTAAATCTATATTGTGTATGTATAGATGTTTTAATGCTTATGATTTTAATAAATCTAATTTTTACCTATAATTGTATGCCTTTATGAGGTACCGGGATAGTCCAATTAGCTTTGGGTGGTGAGGTAGGACTTAATTGGAGAAGTCCCCACCATTCCTCCCCAACCCCCCTTACTACTCCACATTGTTTAAATGTTTCCATACCCTTTAAAGGATATGTAGATCCTAGTAATGAGCATGGCCCCTTTTGGTCTGTTCAACATACCATTCAAAGCACTTTGTTACATCTGTTCAATAAGTGCAAAGAAATGCCTTTTGATCCTGCCAAGAATTCAGTGAGCTCCTAACTCCCTGCATGCTCTACCTCTGCCACATTGAAATCTCAACCAGTGTCATCACCCCTGTTTACCTCTGTGGACTACAGAACATATGGAAGACAAGAAGAGGTGTTCTATAGCTCTAGTGCACTTCCTATCTGGTGGTGGTGAAAATGCTGCTTCCTCTGTAGGCACAGTAGACTGAGTGAACTTTGTCACCCGAGGACATGAAGTGTGTTCTTCATGGGATCGCAGGATTGGATACATTTTTCTCCTTGGGTTTAGATATCATGTCATCCCTTGCTGGACATGACCCACTAGTCTTCTTCAGTTTTACATTAAACTCTCTCCTGGGTACATGCCCCACCATCAGCACAGAGAAGATACTGTACATAGTAGATGGTGTCAGGGTACCATTCCTGTATCTGCTAGATTTTATAGCACTATTTTCCTTCATATGAATAAGTGACACTGAGTTAGGAGCTTCTTCTGGCTGGGCTGAACGACATAGAATTCCACTATATAACACTGTATATGGCTCCATAATATTTTTGCACTATATGATAATGTCAGCAGTTCTGGCTGTGCATTTCACTGGGTGTAAAGGTGATTTGCATCTCTCTGCCCATTTCCTTAAATTAGAAATAATTCTTTGATTTTTATGGATATGTGATAGAATGAGACGTGTGAATACCTTCTGTTCTACAAAGGCTTTACTGTGCTACAGAAAGATGCAGTTGGAGGGCTTTTTGTTGAATAAAGACAACAGTCCATCCAGTTCAACCTGAGTGAGTGTCTACAATTGTCCCTATCCCTGTACATTGTGTCTCATTAAAATGCTCATCTATTATATATTATTTATTTAAGGTACCCATATAGCGCCGTCAATATACACAGTGCTCCACACATACATCTCACACTCACAACGCTCCCTACCCTCAAGGAGCCCACGATCCAAGGTCCCCAACTCACATTCATATTCTAGGGCCAATTTTGGACAGAAGCCAATTAACCTACCAGCATGTGTTTGGAGTGATTTTGATTCCATTAGTCCCTATTCACCATGACCTGTGTAGCGCTACTCCCGTAGAAGCTGCACGATTACTGTCCATGTCTTTCCAAAATGTCTGCCCTCCAGCCAGGCACACAGGCTCATTCACTCTCTTTCTTCAATGACCAGTCTAGGGGATGTTGTTTTGTGGTTTTTATTTTTGAAGAACTTGGATAGCGATGAGGGAAGTGGTGGGATACTCCAAAGATAAGAACTATCTACAGCTTGAGGACTTGGTATTCCCTTCTGAGCAAGCTATAATGAAGTCTGGGCTTATAACAAACAGTAGACTTCAGCTTAAGTAGAAATTGAAGCCACAAGAGCAAAAGTCCCTTTAAGTAGGAGATTATCTGTACAAAGCTCTTCAGGACATCAGCTGGTGTCCCATTTAACAGACCTGCAGCTGACTATAAGGCATATAAGAGGGGTAGCTAAGCACAAGGTCCCCAAGATCTTTCAGTGTCTGTACTCATCCAAGGACATATGGAGCCTCCTTCCAATCTTCCAAATGACACCTTCCAGTGATACCAGACAGATCTATGGCAGACAGCTTCTCTTTAGCACCCGGGTCCCAGCATTCCTCCCTTCAGGTCACCCACTTGAGACAGGTATTAGACAGGTATCTGCTCCCCCATCCGTCCCAGAAAGGCGCCAAATGTTACACTGGAGGGGGGGTGGGGGGGACCGGATGAGCATAAGTTCCATTTTTTGGTGGAACTCCGCTTTAAGAATTCATGTTTCAAGTGAGTACACCCCTCACATTTTTGTAAATATTTTATTCTATCTTTTCATGTGACAACACAGAACAAATGACACTTTGCTACAATGTAAAGTAGTGAGTGTACAGCTTGTATAACAGTGTAAATTTGCTGTCCCCTCAAAACAACTCAACACACAGCCATTAATGTCTAAACTGCTGGCAACAAAAGTGAGTACACCCCTAAGTGAAAATGTCCAAATTGGGCCCAAAGTGTCAATATTTTGTGTGGCCACCATTATTTTCCAGCACTGCCTTAACCCTCTTGGGCATGGAGTTCACCAGAGTTTCACGGGTTGCCACTGGAGTCCTGTTCCACTCCTCCATGACGACATCACGGAGCTGGTGGATGCTGGAGACCTTGCGCTCCTCCACCTTCCATTTGAGGATGCCCCACAGATGATCAACAGGGTTTAGGTCTGGAGACATGCTTGGCCAGTCCATCGCCTTTACCCTTGGCTTCTTTAGCAAGGCAGTGGTCGTCTTGTAGGTGTGTTTGGGGTTGTTATCATGTTGGAATACTGCCCTGCGGACCAGTCTCTGAAGGGAGGGGATCATGCTCTGCTTCAGTATGTCACAGTACATGTTGGCATTCATGGTTCCCTCAATGATCTGTAGCTCCCCAGTGCCGGCAGCACTCATGCAGCCCCAGACCATGACACTCCCAACCACCATGCTTGACTGTAGGCCAGACACACTTGTCTTTGTCCTCCTCACCTGGTTGCCGTCACACACGCCTGACACCATCTGAACCAAATAAGTTTATCTTGGTCTCATCAGACCACAGGACATGGTTCCAGTAATCCATGTCCTTAGTCTGCTTGTCTTCAGCAAACTGTTTGCGGGCTTTCTTCTGCATCATCTTTAGAAGAGGCTTCCTTCTGGGACGACGGCCATGCGGACCAATTTGATGCAGTGTGCAGCGTATGGTCTGAGCACTGACAGGCTGACCCCCCAGCCCTTCAACCTCTGCAGCAATACTGGCAGCACTCATACGTCTATTTCCCAAAGACAACCTCTGGATATGACGCTAAGCACATGCACTCAACTTCTTTGGTGGACCATGGCGAGGCCTGTTCTGAGTGGAACCTGTCCTGTTAAACTGCTGTATGGTCTTGGCCACCATGCTGCAGCTCAGTTTCAGAGTCTTGGCAATCTTCTTATAGCCTAGGCCATCTTTATGTAGAGCAACAATTATTTTTTTCAGATCCTCAGAGATTTCTTTGCCATGAGGTGCCATGTTGAACTTCCAATGACCAGTATGAGAGAGTGGGAGCGATAACACCACATTTTAACACACCTGCTCCCCATTCACACCTGAGACCTTGTAACACTAATGAGTCACATGACACCGGTGAGAGAAAATGGCTAATTGGGCCCATTTTGGACATTTTCACTTAGGGGTGTACTCACTTTTGTTGCCAGCGGTTTAGACATTAATGGCTGTGTGTTGAGTTTTTTTGAGGGGACAGCAAATTTACACTGTTATACAAGCTGTACACTCACTACTTTACATTGTAGCAAAGTGTCATTTCTTCAGTGTTGTCACATGAAAAGATAAAAGAAAATATTTACAAAAATGTGAGGGGTGTACTCACTTTTGTGAGATACTGTAACTGAACAATCACACCTCACTGAGTACACTGAGTACAGTGAGCCAAACTATGCTTTTAGCTTACCCAAAACTACAGCCACATTGACTACAGTGTGGCAAAAACCATACACTAACACTAATGCCCTGTACACACGATCGGACATTCCGACAACAAGATTCATGGATTTTTTTCCAACGGATGTTGGCTCAAACTTGTCTTGCATACACACTGTCGCACAAAGTTGTCGGAAAATCCGATCGTTCTGAACGCGGTGACATAAAACACGTACGTCAGGACTATAAACGGGGCAATAGCCAATTGCTTTAGTCTCCTAATTTATTCTGAGCATACGTGGCACTTTGTCCATCGGATTTGTCTACACACGATCGGAATTTAAAGGATCGGGTTTTGTTGTCGGAAAATTTTATAGCCTGCTCTCAAACTTTGTGTGTTGGAAATTCCGATAGAAAAAGTCCGATGGTGCCTACACACAGTCGGAATTTCCGACAACAAGCTCCGATCGCACATATTCTGTCGGAAAGTCCAACCGTGAGTACAGAGCATTGGGCTATGTTTCCACTATTGCGTCCCCAAAGTCGTGCGATTTTGCCACAATCTTTTGCCGCGACTTGAAGCAATGCCTGAGTATTCTTGAGGTCTATGGACCTCAAGTCGCATCAAAGTGGGACCAAAGTAGTGCAGGGACTACTTTGAAGTTGCTGCATCATGAAGTTGCACAGATATGAACGGTACTCATTGGAAATCATGGGGTACAACTTGTCATGCGACTTTTCAGTCCCAAATCTCATGAAAAGTCGCACTAGTGGAAACCTAGCCTTACCTAACTATCCTAGCACCTACCTAAGAGGGTGCTACACCTGTATGGTTACACCTTCACTACTTAAAAACATTGGGAATGACTTACATTTCACAGTCAAGCCGATGAGAGCCGCTGACAAAACCAGACAGAGCAGCAGGAGGACAAGATAAAGGTGCAGAGACCACTTCGGGAGGCCTAAGATACAGAAATTAAGACATTACTTCACAGACCATGACAAGACCTTCATAAGATATAAGAGATCATTCTTTTATAAGGAGGTGTAGGTTGTACATATTAATCTAACTAAATTCCCTCCCAAATATCCACCTGCACACCAGTCCCTGGGAAGAATGACCAAATTAATGTGACCACCAATAAAGATACTGTACGTAGGCCGATCTTTTCTGGTGTATCAAATCCAATGTCTGCTCCCTATTTCCACCAGTTTACTCTCTATTCTGGTGGTATGGTGATACTCGGCCTTGGGATATATTGTGCTCTCAATCACCATCAGTAGCAGTAAAATGAATCCAAAACACAATGATCCTATGTCAGGCCACTACTTGGTATGGTGGTTTGATATACAGGTGGTGTCACTCTAGAGTATGTTTGTTGGTACTGCTCTAAGGATAGCACTGGGTCTAATGAAGATATGTGTGGGAACCACTTTTTACCGATAGACCATTAGGGGGAAAGCCACTTGCTGAACTGCCCTTTTTAAGGCTTCCTTGACCGTTTCATCCAAAGAAATTTCAGTTTTAATAGAAAGCAGGCTACTCTTCTAATGCCGCGTACACACGATCGGACATTCCGACAACAAAATCCATGGATTTTTTCCGACGGATGTTGGCTCAAAATTGTCTTGCATACACACGGTCACACAAATCTTGTTGGAAATTCCGAACGTCAAGAACGCGGTGATGTACAACACGTACGACGAGCCGAGAAAAATGAAGTTCAATAGCCAGTGCGGCTCTTCTGCTTGATTCCGAGCATGCATGGCACTTTGTGCGTCTGAATTGTGTACGCACGATCGGAATTTCCGACAACGGAATTTGTTGTCGGAAAATTTGAGAAACAGCTCTCAAATTTTGTGTGTCGGAAATTCCGATGGAAAATGTCTGATGGAGCCCACACACGGTCGGAATTTCCCACAACAAGCTCCCATTGAACATTTTCCATTGGAAAATCGGACTGCGTGTACGGGGCATTAGGGTGTTCAGCATTCCTGTTTTACTGCTAAAAAAACAACTAAAAATGCTTCTTTCAGCCTCCTGGCTTACTCCAGCAGCTTTGCAGCTCTGGTCCTTGGGGGTTAGAGCCAATGTCTATTTCTCCACCGAAGAAGCTTCATCAAACCCAATACTGTCCCTGATTTGTAACAAAGTCCCTCTGTCCCTCTTTCATCCTCATTTGTCCCTCTGATGCACTGATTCCTGTGTAAATGAAACTGGCAGTGAAGGGGTTAACCACTAGGGGTCGGGGAGGGGTTAAGTATGTCCTGTTTAGTGATTCTAACTGTAGGGGGGATGGGCTAGCTGTGACACGTCACTGATATCTGCTCCCGATGACAGGGAGCTGTGATCAGTGACACTGTCACTAGGCAGAACGGGGAGATGCTTGTTTACATCAGCGTCTTCCCGTTCGTCCTCTCCATGAGGCGATCGCAGGTATCCCCGCAGTGATCGAGTCCGCAGGACCCGCGACCCGACTCATGGAGCTCCCGGCCGGGGGCGCGCACCCAATGGCACGGCAGGGAATTGATAGGTATTATAGGTACGCCCATTTGTCCAGCCGTGCCATTCTGCTGACGTACATCGGCGTGCGCCGGTCGGGAAGTCGTTAGGGTTGCGTGGCAAGGGGGTGTGTCCTATGCCTACATACTTTTACTAATAGGTGTCCCTCGTTCCCAATTCATAAAGTTGGGAGGCATGTTCTGCAAAGCTTCTGAGCCTTACCAAACCTGGAGAAAACTGCTAAACCAGTTTTCTCTGCTCAAAACAAATACCCCAGAGCCCCTCAACCTGCAGGTGGGGGAGGACAGAGGGAGATACCAAATAACTGGAGTAAACACGTTGTAGTGGTCCAAAACTGCCATTAGATGTCAGCATACTAAAAAAATAAAAATAACCTGATGCAGTACAAAAAAAATGCAGAAAAATTGTTACAGAACACAGACATTGCTGAACTTGCCTTTTATAGTGGAGTTACACCAAAAAAAAATAAAATAAAAGTCAGCAGCTACAAATACTGCAACTGCTGACTGTTAAAATAAGGACACTTACCTGTCCAGGGCGCCCACGATGTCCTCACCCGAAGCCAATCTGTCCCTCGGCTCCCGGTTGGAGGCGCCGGCATCTTTGGTAAGGGAATCAGGAAGTGAAGCTTTGCGGCTTCTCAGCCCGGTTCCCTACTGCGCATGCGCGAGTCACGCTGCGCATCCTGACTGGTCCCTGCTGTCTTCTGGAACCTGTGTGTCTCTCAGAAGACAGCAGGGGGGACGGAGGAGGGGCCAGACATGGCGTAGATCGCCGCAGATTCTACAACGATCTATCGCCGGAAGTGGGAGCAAGTACCTGTATTAGACAGGTATCTGCTCCCCCCTCCCCCCAGAAAGATGCTATTTGTGACACTGAAGGAGGGGGTGGGGGGGGCCGGATAGGCGGAAGTTCCATTTTTGGGTGGAACTCTGCTTTAAGAATTCATGTTTCCTGGCTGTCATGCTAATGCTGACAGGTATACAGATAGGGATTTCAGACCCATTTATGATACTGGTAAATAATGTAGCAAAGTCTTTAACCTCTTCCAGTCCAATGAGGACCTTGAAGGCCAAAGATAGCTGACATCCTTCCATATGTAGTGGGTTGTGAGGCATAGTGGGTGCAAAGATGGTGAAAGTCATTGGGCGCCAGATACTTCTTGGATGTAAAAGAGGTTTTATTTCTCTTAAAGTGGTTGTTAACCCAATTCCGGTCATTTACATACTTAGTTCTGTATCCTATTACAATGGCCCCCTGTCTCTGTATTTCATTAAAACAATACCGCCTTCGCCGTATCTCACGGCAGCTCCCGGCTCTCATGTAACCAGCTGTATCTCCTCTCTGCCCATCTTGCAGAAGCAGCGGGCGGGGCAGAGGTTTCTCCGCCGACGTCAACGGGAAGCGAGAAGGAGAGTAGAGAGGAGACACAGCCGGTCACGTGATCGCCGGGAGCCGCTGTTAGATACGGCGAAGAAGGTATTTTTTTAATGAAACACATAGACAGGGGGGCACTCTATTAGGATACAGAACTGAGTATGTAAACATATATACAGTGGGGACGGAAAGTATTCAGACCCCTTAAATTTTTCACTCTTTGTTATATTGCAGCCATTTGCTAAAATCATTTGGGTTCATTTTTTTCCTCATTGATGTACACACAGCACCCCATATTGTACACACAGCACCCCATATTGTACACACAGCTCCCCATATTGTACACACAGCACCCCATATTGTACACACAGCACCCCATATTGTACACACAGCCCCCCATATTGTACACACAGCACCCCATATTGTACACACAGCACCCCATATTGTACACACAGCACCCCATATTGTACACACAGCCCCCCCATATTGTACACACAGCACCCCATATTGTACACACAGCTCCCCATATTGTACACACAGCACCCCATATTGTACACACAGCACCCCATATTGTACACACAGCCCCCCCATATTGTACACACAGCACCCCATATTGTACACACAGCTCCCCATATTGTACACACAGCACCCCATATTGTACACACAGCACCTCATATTGTACACACAGCACCCCATACTGACAGAAAAACACAGAATTGTTGACATTTTTGCAGATTTATTAAAGAAGAAAAACTGAAATATCACATGGTCCTAAGTATTCAGACCCTTTGCTGTGACACTCATATATATAACTCAGGTGCTGTCCATTTCTTCTGATAATCCTTGAGATGGTTCTACACCTTCATTTGAGTCCAGCTGTGTTTGATTATACTGATTGGACTTGATTAGGAAAGCCACACACCTGTCTATATAAGACCTTACAGCTCACAGTGCATGTCAGAGCAAATGAGAATCATGAGATCAAAGGAACTACCTGAAGAGCTCAGAGACAGAATTGTGGCAAGGCACAGATCTGGCCAAGGTTACAAAAAAATTTCTGCTGCACTTAAGGTTCCTAAGAGCACAGTGGCCTCCATAATCCTTAAATGGAAGATGTTTGGGATGACCAGAACCCTTCCTAGAGCTGGCCGTTGGGCCAAACTGAGCTATCGGGGGGAGAAGAGCCTTGGTGAGAGAGGTAAAGAAGAACCCAAAGATCACTGTGGCTGAGCTCCAGAGATGCAGTCGGGAGATGGGAGAAAGTTGTAGAAAGTCAACCATCACTGCAGCCCTCCACCAGTCGGGACTTTATGGCAGAGTGGCCAGACGGAAGCCTCTCCTCAGTGCAAGACACATGAAAGCCCACATGGAGTTTGGTAAAAAATACCTGAAGGACTCCAAGATGGTGAGAAATAGGATTCTCTGGTCTGATGAGACCAAGATAGAACTTTTTGGCCTTAATTCTAAGTGGTATGTGTGGAGAAAACCAGGCACTGCTCATCACCTGTCCAATACAGTCCCAACAGTGTCCCAAAAGCATGGTGGTGGCAGCATCATGCTGTGGGGGTGTTTTTCAGCTGCAGGGACAGGACGACTGGTTGCAATCGAGGGAAAGATGAATGCGGCCAAGTACAGGGATATCCTGGATGAAAACCTTCTCCAAAGTGCTCAGGACCTCAGACTGAGCCGAAGGTTTACCTTCCAACAAGACAATGACCCTAAGCACACAGCTAAAATAATGAAGGAGAGGCTTCACAACAACTCCGTGACTGTTCTTGAATAGCCCAGCCAGAGTCCTGACTTAAACCCAATTGAGCATCTCTGGAGAGACCTAAAAATGGCCGTCCACCAACGTTTACCATCCAACCTGACAGAACTGGAGAGAATCTGCAAGGAGGAATGACAGAGGATCCCCAAATCCAGGCGTGAAAAACTTGTTGCATCTTTCCCAAAAAGACTCATGGCTGTATTAGATCAAAAGGGGCTTCTACTAAATACTGAGCAAATTAACTTAAATGATTTTAGCAAATGGCTGCAATATAACAAAGAGTGAAAAATTTAAGGGGGTCTGAATACTTTCTGTCCCCATTGTATGCTATTCCTGCAGCAGGAGGGGGATGGGGTGGCACTGTCACTAGGTGACACACTGAGAGGGGAGGGGGGAAGCACAGAGGAGACAGACACAGGATAACAGGCTGCGGCTGATGGAGGGACGCAAATAGACGACAATGTCAGGGGCTCAGCAGCCATGATTATCGTGGTCTGTTTGCATAGGGGAGGGGAGAAACTGGCAGGATCAGCCAGGTTTTTTAGGTGTTGCAGGGGTCCAAATTATACAGCACAAGCACTGTTGTACTGTATAAATTGCTTTAAAGGAACAGAATCAGTTTTTTGGGGTTAACAAATGCTTTAACAGCAGGGCCGTCTTTAATATTGATTGGACCCTGGGCAAAAATTTTCTTGCCCCCCCCCCCATGCAGTTTTGCTCTCCACCTGCTCTGAGACATACAATAAATAGCAGCTAGACTCAAAATCTGTTTACTGATTCAGATCAGGCAGCGATTGCGATTGGTTGCCAGAGGTTACAGTGTATTATTACCTCTCACTGACTGGTTGCTAGAGGTTACAGCACACATTACGGCTCACTGATCAGTTGCTAGAGGTTATAGCACATGATTTCTGCTTGTTGATTGGTTGCTAGAGATTACTGTACATCAATACTACTCACGGGTTGGTTGCTAGAGGTTACTCACATCCTTACTGCTTACTGATTGGTTGCTAGAGGTTACAGCACATCATCTCCTCACTGTCTGCATACCATGGACTGAGGAGGTGAAGGGACCCATTAATAGACAGAAAACTTCTAGGGATCCTAGGACTCCTGGGATCAGTGGCAGTGCTGGGGGGAGGGTGTGTTTAATGGCAATGCTGATTTTTTTTACCGACTACCAATATAAAGAGGAGTTTTAACGCTGTCCACCAATATAATAGGGGTTTACACTGACCACTAATGTAATAGAAGCATTCACATTAGCCACCAATGTAAGGAGGGATTTACACTGACCATCAATGTAAGGGGGACATTCACCCTGGCCACTAGTGTGAATGAAAGGATTCTACACCAAACCCCAATGTAATGAGAAGATTTACACTGACCACTAGGGATGAGCCGAACACCCCCCGGTTCGGTTCGCACCAGAACCCGCGAACGGACCGAAAGTTCGCACGAACGTTAGAACCCCTTTGACGTCTATGGGACTCGAACGTTCGAAATCAAAAGTGCTCATTTTAAAGGCTAATTTGCATGGTATTGTCCTAAAAAGGGTTTGGGGACCCGGGTCCTACCCCAGGGGACATGTATCAATGCAAAAAAAACTTTTAAAAACCGCCGTTTTTTCGGGAGCAGTGATTTTAATGATGCTTAAAGTAAAAAAAAAAAAAGTGAAATATTCCTTTAAATATCGTACCTGGGGGGTGTCTATAGTATGCCTGTAAAGTGACGCGTGTTTCCCATGTTTAGAACAGTCCCTGCACCAAATGTCATTTTTAAAGGAAAAAATCTCATTTAAAACTGCTTGCGGGTTTAATGTCATGTCGGGTCATGGCAATATGGATGAAAATCAGTGAGACAAACGGCATGGGTACCCCCCAGTCCATTACCAGGCCCTTTGGGTCTTGTATGGATATTAAGGGGAACCCCGCACCCAAATTAAAATAAGGAAAGGTGTGGGGCCACCAGGCCCTATATACTCTGAACAGCAGTATACAGGCGGTGCAAACAAGACAGGGACTGTAGGTTTGTTGTTAAGTAGAATCTGTTTGTAATTTTGAACGGGTACATTTTTAACGTGTTTAGCTTCAGCCAAAAAATCTTTTTTAAGCTTTTTGGAAAACATAGGGAAGGGTTATCACCCCTGTGACATTTGTTTTGCTGTCTTTCCTCCTCTTCAGAAGATTTCACCTCACTTTTTGTCCCAATGAAAAATGTTTTTTTAAAATTTGGGTTTTTTTGTGGAACAAGGATTGGAAAGCATCAGTGGAAAGGAGAAATTGTTTTCCCATATTAACTCTTACAGGAGAGAATTTCCCTTCCTAGGGGTAGATTTCATCTCACTTCCTGTTGTCTCCTTCCGTTTGCAAGTAGGAGTCGTTTGTAAGTTAGATGTTTGAAAGTAGGGTCCTGCCCTATATACTCAGCTGAAATTTGGGCCTTAGGTGTTGCTGTGGCCACAACACTGTAAGCCCTCACAGGGCCCTGCTGTGAAATATTAGATCAAGAATTGTAATTACATGCCCCTGTTGAACAGGAGCTGAAAAATTAGGCCTTAGGCACTGGTGCTGGTGCCACAACACTGCAACCCCTCACAGACACTCTAGTTGGAATGCAGGAACGAGCCCTGCTGCAAAGTATTGCTTCAAAAATTGTAATTACACACCCCTGTTAGACAGGGGCAGAAAAATTGGGCCTTAGGCACTGGTGCTGGTGCCACAACACTGCAACCCCTCACAGACACTCTAGTTGGAACGCAGGAACGAGCCCTGCTGCAAAGTATTGCATCAAAAATTGTAATTACACGCCCCTGTTAGACAGGGGCAGAAAAATTGGGCCTTAGGCACTGGTGCTGGTGCCACAACACTGCAACCCCTCACAGACACTCTAGTTGGAACGCAGGAACGAGCCCTGCTGCAAAGTATTGCATCAAAAATTGTAATTACACGCCCCTGTTAGACAGGGGCAGAAAAATTGGGCCTTAGGCACTGGTGCTGGTGCCACAACACTGCAACCCCTCACAGACACTCTAGTTGGAATGCAGGAACGAGCCCTGCTGCAAAGTATTACATCAAAAATTGTAATTACACGCCCCTGTTAAACAGGGGCTGAAAAATTGTGCCTTAGGCACTGGTGGTGGCGCCCAGAACCAAAAATGTTCTTACAAGCTATCAGCGTGATGATTGAGGAGGAAGAGGATAATTACTCAGGGATAGTCACTCAGCATCAGCATAGGCAGTCTTTAAAGGGATCTGAGATTTCAAAAAAAATTATTCGGTTACATCAGCATCAGGTGCTTGGTAGCTGGTGGTGATCCAAGACTGATTCATTTTTATGAAGATCAGCCGATCGACCGAGTCGGTGGACAGACGCACCCTGTGATCGGTTACCACGCCTCCAGCAGCACTGAATGTGCGTTCCGAAAGAACGCTGGATGCAGGACAGGCCAGTAGCTCAATTGCATACTGTGCAAGCTCTGGCCAGTGATCCATCCTCAAGACCCAGTAACCCAGAGGATTTTCGGTGGGAAAGGTGTCCAAGTCTGATCTTGCCCCTAGGTATTCCTGCACCATGTAAAACAGACGCTGGCGATGGTTGCTGGAACCGATCATACCTTGGGGCTGCGGACCAAAAAATTGTCTGAACGCATCGGTCAGACGGCCACCTTCTCCACCGCTCCTTCTTTGACTGACCGAAGCCTCAGCAACACGTTGTCCAGAAACAGGAGTTTGTAACCTCCCAGTCTCTGGGAACGCGTTGCACAGACCTTTCTGCAAGGCCTCCCGAAGATGTTTCATCCTCTGCTCCCTCTGCGATGGCAAGATAAGGTCCGCAACCTTACCCTTGTAACGTGGATCAAGGAGGGTTGCCAGCCAGTATTGGTCCTTCTCCTTGATACCACGAATACGAGGATCCTTACGCAGGCTTTGCAGGATCAGGGAGGCCATGCAGCGTAGGTTTGCTGAGGCATTCGGTCCGGAGTCCTCTGGGTCACTAAGGACAACAACGTCCGCAGCCACCTCCTCCCAGCCACGTACAAGTCCATGTGTTCCTTGGGACTGATCCCTTAAAGACTGCTGCTGATGCTGAGTGCCAGGCTCCACCTCCATACTGACACAATCTTCCTCCTCCTCCTCCTCGTCCTCTTCCTGTGTGATCGGCGGGCACGCAGGAACACTGTCTGGATAAAGGGGGCCTTGAGAGCTAAGGAATTCCTCCTCTTCCTGCCTCTGTTCTGCCTCAAGTGCCCTGTCCATTATTCCACGCAGCGTGTGCTCCAACAGGTGGACAAGGGGGACAGTGTCACTGATGCATGCACTGTCAGTGCTCACCATCCTTGTGGCCTCCTCGAATGGTGACAGGACAGTGCATGCATCCCTGATCATGGCCCACTGGCGTGGGGAAAAAAAAACAAGCTCCCCTGACCCTGTCCTGGTGCCATAGTCGCACAGGTACTCATTGATGGCCCTCTGCTGCGTGTGCAGCCGCTGCAGCATGGCCAACGTTGAGTTCCACCTGGTGGGCATGTCACAGATTAGGCGGTTCTTGGGCAGGTTAAACTCCTTTTGGAGGTCCGTCAGCCGAGCACTGGCATTATATGACCGGCGGAAATGCCCACAGACTTTCCTGGCCTGCCTCAGGACATCCTGTAAGCCCGGGTACCTGCCCAAGAACCGCTGCACCACCAAGTTAAGGACGTGAGCCAAACAGGGCACATGGGTCATTTGTCCCTGTCGGAGGGCAGAGAGGAGGTTGGTGCCATTGTCGCAAACCACCATTCCTGCCTTAAGTTGGCGTGGCGTCAACCACCTCTGAACCTGCCCCTGCAGAGCTGACAGAACCTCTGCCCCAGTGTGGCTCCTGTCCCCCAAGCACACCAGCTCAAGCACCGCATGGCATCTTTTGGCCTGCGTACTTGCGTAGCCCCTTGAACGCCTACGGAGCACCGCTGGTTCCGAGGAAGAGGCCATGGAGGAAGAAGAAGAGGAGGGGGTGGAGGAGAGAGGTGTGTCACAATCAGCATTTTGGAGGCGTGGTGGCGGAACAACCTCCAACACTACTGCACCTTGTCCTGCATCCTTCCCAGCTGCCAGCAGAGTCACCCAATGCGCCGTGAAACTTAGGTAACGTCCCTGTCCATGCCTGCTGGACCATGAGTCAGCGGTAATATGCACCTTACCGCTGACCGCCCTGTCCAGCGAGGCATGGACATTGCCTTCCACATGCCGGTAGAGAGCCGGAATCGCCTTCCGTGAGAAAAAGTGGCGTTTGGGTACCTGCCACTGAGGAACCGCACATTCCACAAACTCACGGAAGGGGGCAGAGTCTACCAACTGAAAAGGCAGCAGTTGAAGTGCTAGCAATTTTGCCAAGCTAGCATTCAACCGCTGGGCATGTGGATGGTTGGGAGCAAACTTCTTTCGGCGGTGCAGCAGCTGGGGCAGGGAAATTTGCCTGGTACAATATGACGTCGGTGTACCAAAAGCAGATTGCCCACAAGTACTTGGCTGTGACACACCTAATTCTACACCTTCATTCCTCTCACTGCAGGTCTCAGAGAGGACTGAAGGTCTAGTGGGGTTGGAAATCTCAGCTGATGAGGAGCAAGGAGAGATCCTCTTTGTTCTTTGGTGTGGGTCTTTTAGATACGCTTGCCAACGAACTGCATGGCAGTTCAACATATGTCTGGTCAAGCATGTGGTACCCAAGCGGGAGATGTTTTGGCCACGCAAGATACGCTTGAGACATATGTTGCAAATAGCAGCGGTGCGATCTGATGCACTCGTCTCAAAAAAGGCCCACACCAAAGAACTTTTTGAATAACGCGCAGAGACTGCAGCGCCCTGCACATGTGGAGCTTTGGGGTGTGATGCAGTCAATGTGCTGCCCTTAGGCTGGCCCCTGGAGGGCATCCTGCCTCGTTGGTGATGTGCCGCCTCCTCCTCCTCCTCCTCCTCCTCCTCCTCTCTCCTATCAGGCACCCACGTTGAGTCAGTGACCTCATCATCCCCTCCCTCCTCATCACTGGAGCAAACCTGGCAGTATGCTGCAGCAGGGGGAGCATGACTGCCAGATTGCTGTCCTTCTTGGGCACCCCCTCTGTCCGTGCTCATGTTACTGCCTTCATCGAGCTCAGTATCATCATCAGAGCCTTCCAAACGCTGGGCATCCTCCTGGAGCATGTACCCAACACTGTGGTCAAACAGTTCGAGGGAATCCTCATGAGGACATGGTGGAGCTAGGGAAGGAGTCACTGATGACATTGAGCTGAGGGAAGAGTCCGCTGCTTTGCCAGACAAAGCACCCTGGGCATGGGTGAGAGAGGATGAGGAGGATGAGGACGGCTTGGTCATCCACTCGACCAAGTCTTCCGCATGTTGTGGCTCAACACGGCCAGCTGCCGAAAAAAAGGCCAAGCGTGTCCCATGGCCACGTGCTGATGAGGATGCACCGTCTCCACGACCAGCACTAGACACAGAGCCTGCTTGCCCTCTCTTATTGGCTTGTGACTGTCTGCCTCTCCTTCTTGGCCTTCCAGACATACTAATGGCCTGTAGCTGCACTAAGCTGGGATAGAACACCTGTAATTTTCTTCAGGTAGCTTTATATACTGTAACCAGACAAGCCTGCCTGTCAGTAGGAAGATAACAGGAACGGATCTAGCTGAACACTGTGAGCAGGACGCACTGCACTAAATGTAAATAGCAGGAACGGATCTAGCTGAACACTGTGAGCAGGACGCACTGCACTAAATGTAAATGGCAGGAACGGATCTAGCTGAACACTGTGAGCAGGACGCACTGCACTAAATGTAAATAGCAGGAACGAATCTAGCTGAACACTGTGCGCAGGACGCACTGCACTAAATGTAAATAGTCTAGAAGATAACAGGAACGGATCTAGCTGAACACTGTGAGCAGGACGCATTGCACTAAATGTAAATAGCAGGAACGGATCTAGCTGAACACTGTGAGCAGGACGCACTGCACTAAATGTAAATAGTCTAGAAGATAACAGGAACGGATCTAGCTGAACACTGTGAGCAGGACGCACTGCACTAAATGTAAATAGCAGGAATGGATCTAGCTGAACACTGTGAGCAGGACGCACTGCACTAAATGTAAATAGCAGGAACGGATCTAGCTGAACACTGTGAGCAGGACGCACTGCACTAAATGTAAATAGCAGGAACGGATCTAGCTGAACACTGTGAGCAGGACGCACTGCACTAAATGTAAATGGCAGGAACGGATCTAGCTGAACACTGTGAGCAGGACGCACTGCACTAAATGTAAATGGCAGGAACGGATCTAGCTGAACACTGTGAGCAGGACGCACTGCATTAATGTAAATAGCAGGAACGGATCCAGCTGAACACTGTGAGCAGGATGCACTGCACTAAATGTAAATAGCAGGAACGGATCTAGCTGAACACTGTGAGCAGGACGCACTGCACTAAATGTAAATAGCAGGAACGGATCTAGCTGAACACTGTGAGCAGGACGCACTGCACTAAATGTAAATAGTCTAGAAGATAACAGGAACGGATCTAGCTGAACACTGTGAGCAGGACGCACTGCACTAAATGTAAATAGTCTAGAAGATAACAGGAACGGATCTAGCTGAACACTGTGAGCAGGATGCACTGCACTAAATGTAAATAGCAGGAACGGATCTAGCTGAACACTGTGAGCAGGACGTACTGCACTAAATGTAAATAGTCTAGAAGATAACAGGAACGGATCTAGCTGAACACTGTGAGCAGGACGCACTGCACTAAATGTAAATAGCAGGAACGGATCTAGCTGAACACTGTGAGCAGGACGCACTGCACTAAATGTAAATAGCAGGAACGGATCTAGCTGAACACTGTGAGCAGGACGCACTGCACTAAATGTAAATAGTCTAGAAGATAACAGGAACGGATCTAGCTGAACACTGTGAGCAGGACGCACTGCACTAAATGTAAATAGCAGGAACGGATCTAGCTGAACACTGTGAGCAGGACGCACTGCACTAAATGTAAATGGCAGGAACGGATCTAGCTGAACACTGTGAGCAGGACGCACTGCACTAAATGTAAATAGCAGGAACGGATCTAGCTGAACACTGTGAGCAGGACGCACTGCACTAAATGTAAATAGTCTAGATAGAAGATAACAGGAACGGATCTAGCTAAACTGAATACAGTGTATATATATATATGCAACACCTGGGATGCATATATATACACAATACACTGTAAGTGCAGCTAACTGACTGACTGTTCTGCCTAATCTATCTAACTCAAATCAAATGACACTGTCTCTCTCTCTCTCTATCTCTCAGCACACCGGAACACACACTACACAGGGCCGCCGTGCAGGCGGCCTTATATAGTGTGGGGCGTGTACTAAATCCCCTGAGTCATAATTGGCCAAAGCCACCCTGGCTTTGGCCAATTACAGCTCTCTCTACTGACGGCGCTGTGATTGGCCAAGCATGCGGGTCATAGTGCATGCTTGGCCAATCATCAGCCAGCAATGCATTGCGATGCCGCAGTGAATTATGGGCCGTGACGCGCCACACGAATTTGGCGCGAACGGCCCATATCGTTCGCAATTCGGCGAACGGGCGAACAGCCGATGTTCGAGTCGAACATGGGTTCGACTCGAACACGAAGCTCATCCCTACTGACCACCAATGTAACTGAGACATTTAGCCTGCGTTCACATTTGTGTATGTCAGGAAGGCATGCGAAATCACTTTTCTAACATCACAGAAATATGCTTCCCTTTAGCAGATACACAGCAGTGCCATCAATTGTTAATGACACCCTCACGCATCTGCTGACATGTGCTTTGGCAACGTGTGATTTTGAAAAAGGGTTTGGGACTTTCTTCCACATTTGCAGTGCCGGTCCGTCGCTATTTGCATATGAATGCCGTTGCTATTTACATATCAATGCCGGTATTTACATGTAAACGCAGGGTCTGCAGGTGAGTCATCTGTACACAACAATAGGGCAGAGCTGGGCAGCATTAGTAGCAGCACTTCACACTGAGATATCAGTACACAGCACAGGACTTCAAGGGACAAGGGAATTTAAACTGGAATAGTTGGCAAGTATGAGGCAGCTGCTTTGGGCCCCACAACAATGACAGGGCCCAGGGCAGCTGCCCCTTTTGCCCTGCCTTAAAGACGGCCCTGTTTAAGAGTCCTTTTTTATTTTTTGGGGAAAGAGGGTTAGGGCCAGGGCACCCTTAAGTAGTTGTAAGACTCAATTAGCAGACTCCAAGACTTCAATAGAAAGACAGCTGAGCTCCCAGTGTCTCACTAGATCCTCTGATTCACTGGCTCAGAATCCCTTGAGCTTCTCCAATCTTTGCAGTGGTATCTCCCTCAAGCATCACCCACGCTTCCCTGCTGGGTCCCTAGCTTGGCACTCCAGGTACTTCTCAAGCTTCACCCCTGCTGATTGGCTCGGTCCCTGGCTTGACACACAAGGTTGCTCTGCAAGCGTCTCCTCCACTAGTTGGGTCCCTGACTTGATCACCGCCTGAAGTTACCTGAGTCTCCACCGTGCCTGTTCAGTAATAATACTGCTCCAGTACTTGCTTCAGTTACTCACTGTGGTCCCTGGTAATAAGGTGGTTGGTCCCTTAGTGGCGACAGCTCCCCTTCTACCCCCGACCATGACAGGTTCTTCGACCAGCAGAACCGTCACTTTTGGTTGGACTGCAAGCCGCAGTCTCAACCCTGCGCTGCCCTCTTACTTCTGGATAGGCCCTCACGCAGCCTGGCAGCCAGATGCCCCCTGGGATAGGCCCAATCTTTGTACTAGCAGACAGGGGGTGTATGATACAAGTCCACCCAGACAGCCGTCCAGGTGGCACAGAACGTAGATCACCTGACTCCACCCAAATATATAGGTGCTCCCAGCAGGCCAAGGGAATCAAGAAAACCCCTGCCCATTGGCTGAGATACCCCATATACCCATAACCTGACCTTGGGTTGCCCTTCTCATATCTAGCACCACCAAATACCCGGCCACCTAGTGGTAGAAGAGAAAAGTGAAACAAGGCCAAACTATGATTGAGATCTATTGATTTTTCCCTATAAACCAGGATAACTACTCCTGGCAAGTAAATTTGTAAGGAGCTCCCTGCCTAAGCTACAAGGGTGCTACATCCTCGCCTGCCCAAAAAACTACGTCTCAGAGTTTGCAGAAAAAGTAATTTTTCAGCCCTCAAGCCTGAGAGTGGATATCCTGGCAAAAACTGGGATGGGTGGAGAAACAGGGAAGGAATAACAAATAACAGTGTATGTGGAGTACCACACGAAATAAACATGGTATTAGACACATGAGAAAATAAATCACATATGACAAGGAAATATCAAAAATAGTTATGTACAGCTTTAAAAGTAAACAAAAGCAATAGTATTGCAATAGTATTGCTTTTATCTATCTAATATATACAGTAATAACAAGATATAGAAAGAACTAGGGTTGTCGTCCGGTTAGATCCCTGTCTCTCCTTAGCCAAGGAAGACGTGACTAATCAGCAACACCTGAAAGAGAGTAAACAGCAATGCAAATGCATCCTATCCTATGGTAACATGGTGCAATATATACATATTTGATTAAGCAAGTTTCAATTGTCTTCAGCCAAAGACAGCATAGCAGTGTGAATACACCCTATAGAATATTGCATTATTTACATTTTTGGAAGCAGATCCCATCCTCCGTAGTGAATACCACAAACTTACATCAGCACATAATGTGAAAAAAGTTCTTTCAGGTCGGCACCGCTCACGCCACCTGGTGACCACACTAGAAACAGTCAAGACATATGGTTCAGTCCATTATTCACATGCATAGTGAGAATTGGCCCTTCTATTATACCCTAATCTAACTAACTAACACTCAGAGTCCAAGGCATGTTACAGTTCATCGATTTCCTTCTGGATGAACTACATTTCCCAGCAGTTTCCCTACAGCTTTCTGGGGTGTTCCCCATTAACAACACTTTAAATGGGTGTGCAAGGTGGTTATCAGCGTAGCATCCTAGACATCACACAACCCATATTTGTAATCCATAAAGTCATGGTATCACTTTGATGATGTTTCCCCAGTAGTAACCAGCAGTGGCGGTGCATCCATAAAGGGCGCAGGAGCACCGCCCCCTCTCTCCTGGCACCGCTCTATCACCATAGATAGATTCATGCATTGCATGAATCTATCTATGGTCACCGCTGACACCCCCTACTGAGGTGTCCAGCCCCTTTTAGGGCACCGGGCACCTGAATTACAGCGGCAGGGGGTGTTTTTTTAAAACACCTGATTAGAGCCGTAGGCTCTAATAGGTGCCCAAATAGGTGAACAGCGGGCGCAACGCTGTGCATTCTCTGTTTACTCAGCTGTGTGTTAGCAAAGCGAAGAAATTCGCTTTGCTAACACTGAACCACCTTTCAGCCAATCAGGTGCTCGGGTCTGTTACCTGTCACCTGATTGGCTGAAACGTGAAAAGCGCTGTGATTGGATGGCTGATAGAGAGGACGGAAGAAGACATCGAGGAGCGTGCAGGACACCGCCACTGACCTGCTGCGAGATAGGTAAGTGCAGGGCGATGCACACTGGCAGCATTTGATGGGGCACAGTAGAAGCTATTGATGGGCACACTGGCAGCATTTTATGGGGCATAGTAGTGGCTATTGATGAGCACACTGGCAGCATTTGATGGGGCACAGTAGAAGCTATTGATGGGCACACTGGCAGCATTTTATGGGGCATAGTAGTGGCTATTGATGAGCACACTGGCAGCATTTGATAGGGCACAGTAGCAGCTATTGATGGGCACACTGGCAGCATTTGATGGGGCACAGTAGCGGCTATTGATGAGCACACTGGCAGCATTTGATGGGGCACAGTAGCGGCAATTGATGGGCACACTGGCAACAATCGATAGGTACAGTAGCGGCGTTTGATGGCACAGTGGTTGTGCTTGATGGCACAGTGGCTGCGTTTGATGGCACAGTGGCAGCATTTGATGGTCACAGTGGCTGCGTTTGATGGCACAGTGGCGGCAATTGATGGGCACAGTGGCAGCGTTTGATGGGCACAGTGGCAGCAATTCATGGGAACAGTGGCTACGTTTGATGGCACAGTGGCGGCAATTGATTTTTTTTTTTAATTTGTTTGCGCCCTCCCAAAAAAATTTTGAGCACCAGCCGCCACTGGTAACCGGGGTCAGGTCGAATGATAGTCTCTCCCTGGGCATTCATTGTGGTGACAAGCCGCTTTAGAAACCTTTTATCTGGCCGGAGGATGAACACACCATCCATGTTGAATTTCCTGCCATAACCCCATGTATTCAATACTGACAGTACTTTCCAGACATTTTAGACAACTTCAAAAAGTCTGTCTTGAGAGGGATCTGAAGGAACCCACGCACTGCTTTTTCCACCCGTTGCATTTCCTTCTCAGAGATCTCCTCTTCCAGATGAGGAGGAATGTAGGGGTATAAATACTGTAGTCTTCTGCCACTCTTTTGATTATAATTTTCTGTATCTTGGACAGCCGAGACAGAGTCTTTGGGTCTCCATATCCGGGTAGGACCTGAGCAGCTGGAGCACGTAAGACCGAGCACTCAGTGACCACATCGGGCTTAAGGTCTGGTTTAATACTTCTGTGGCTCCTTTCTAAATCATAATAACAGAAATCAGCCAAATGGCCCTGATTAAAAGTCCCCCCCCCTCCCGTAATGTTTGGTCTTGATACAGGCACACAAGGTGACACACATGGGTAACAATGCCAATTAAATTTGATTTTAAAGGCAATAAAAAAGTATTAAATGAATAAAAGTCTTTCAATATTGCAGCAGCGCTTCATGTCCAGATCACCAGGACATGCTTTCATATACAGTTCATTATATGAAATGAATATTATGGTGGAGATCCTATAGTGGCTACCGCCGTGTTCTGTGAGAGGAGGTATTTCTTCCACCAAGTGTTACACCACGTGCAGGGAACCCCTAATGGAATTGCACTCACCAGAAATCCAGCAAACATCAGCTTTGAATGGTAATAGCAGGTCTGCATCAATTCTAAACGACCACCAAATGTCAGTATTACCCTCGGTAGCTCCAATGAAACATATGGGAGAAATGGAATGTCCACATAGTGTGATATTGCTAAAACACTTTATTTAAAACATCCAAATATCCCCCCATAAGTAATAAACATACCAGAGAATATTAATAAAGGAGCAAATAAGAAAGTGCACTGTGCCTGTTGCGTCTTCCGGTCAGAAAGCTGTTAGGAGCGTTGCTGCATGCAGCTACAACTATACGCTTCCTGATTCCTCCCTGGTCTGTGGAGTGCACACGTCACTTCCGGTAGATCACGTCCCTGATGCGTTTCGTCACTTCCGGACTTCGTCTGAGGGCATGCCAATTAAAGGTTAATTTCCCACATCTTTTTATATCCTTTTCCATCTTTATAAAGTTCCATTACCTTGTTACGCAGTTCTTTTAACAGTTATTTTTTGCTCCCCATGGCTCAGTATTTAGCCTGCTCAGTGCATCCATGTGAGAGCTAACAAACTCATTGACTATATACACACAGACACTAATTGCATATTAAAAAGCCACAGATATGGGAAATGAACCTTTAATTACCTTTGTAACTTGTGTGTGTCACCTTGTGTGTCTGTACCAAGGCCAAATATTCCAGGGGGTGGAAACTTCTCATTGGGGCCATTTGGGTTAATTCTGTTATCATAATGAATTAAAAAGGAGGCAGACAACTATGTGATAATAAATGAGTTCATATCATCACTATCCAAATATAAAAGAGTTTTTTGGCACGATCAGTCATAATAATTTTAACCACTTGCCGCCCGCCCTATTACCAAATGACGACGGCAAACTGGTTTAATATTCCTGACCGGACGTCATATGACGTGATCAGGAATATCGAGCTGCTGCGCGCCCCCGGGCGATCGTTGTTGCGGGGTGTCAGTCTTACACCCTGCAACACCGATCTAGGTAAAGAGTCTCTGACGGAGACTCTTTACCACGTGATCAGCCGTGTCCACTCACGGCTGATCACAATGTAAATAGAAAGAGATGGTGATCAGCTTTTCCTCACTCACGTCTGACAGACGCGAGTAGGGGAGAGCCAATTGGCTGCTCTCCTGACAGGGGGGGGTCTGTGCTGATTGTTTATCAGCACAGCCCCCCCTCGGATCCCACCCAGGACCACCAGGGAAGCCGCCCAGGACCACCAGGGAAGCCATCCACACTGGACCACCAGGTATGCCCCTAGACCCCCAGGGAAATGCCACTATGTGCCCAGGCATCTGCCAATCTGTGCCCAGGCAACTGCCAATCAGTGCCCACTCCAATGCCTACCACTGCCAGTGCCACCAGGGATGCCCATCAGTGCCTCATATCAGTGCCGCGTATCAGTGCCCATAAGTGCCACGTATCAGTGCCCATCAGTGCCGCCCATCAGTGCCCAGCAGTGCCGCCTATCAGTGCCCATCAGTGCCGCCTTTCAGTGCCGCCTATCAGTGCCACCCTATCAGTGCCCAGCAGTGCCGCCTTTCAGTGCCCATCAGTGTAGCCTATCAGTGCCCATCAGTGCCAACCAGTGCCACCCAGTGCCACCCATAAGTGCCACCCAGTGCCACCCATAAGTGCCCATCAGTGCGGCATATCAGTGCCACCCATCAGTGCTGCCTACCAGTGCCCATCAGTGCCGCATATCAGTGCCCATCGTCAGTGCCCGCTCATTGGTGCCACCTCATCAGTGCCGCCTTATCAGTGCCCATCAGTGAAAGAGAAAACGTACTTCTTTACAAATTTTTTTAACAGAAACAAAAGCAAAACTTTTATTTGTTTAGCAAAAAATAAAAACCGCAGAGGTGATCAAATACCACCAAAAGAAAGCTCTATTTGTGGGAACAAAATGATAAAAATTTAGTTTGGGTACAGTGATGGATGACTGCGCAATTGTCATTCAAACTGCGACAGCGATGAAAGCTGAAAATTGGTCTGGGCAGGAAGGTGTCTAAGTGCCTGGTATTGAAGTTGTTAATATTAATGCCAAAATGTCACCATTTCTGCCAAGGGATGGAAACCTTTGAGCACAACTGTATATTATATAACCTACATTAAATAATAAAAACAATATGGGAAATATTCATGTAACTATCCACCATGCATTAATTCAAGGCCATTCATTTGAAAAAAAAAAAAAAAGTTGATAAAGTTAAGTTAAGATAAATCCTTCTTCTGCCACCAGATAAAAAGTGATCAAAAAGTTACACGACCACCCCATGCCTCACACCCGAAGGACAGCAACTTACCCTTAGTTTTGACTACCAAATCTACCCTCATGTTAGCTGCTCTACTTTAATCACTTGCCTACTGGGGTAGCTGCAGCCATGATCCTGGTATAACCACTCACTGTCCAGGATGTGTATGTACACTGGGTGACAAGTAATCACAGATCAGAATTCACATGAGCACATCCAAGGAAAAGTGAAACTCAGAATAGTAAAAATACAGTATCATCAAGAAGTTTTTTTTCTAATAAATACAATAGTGCACTCCCATGATCTAAGCTTCAAAAATGCATCTAAAAACATAGCGGACTGGCATAAGGGTGAATAGGCCATCCTATTCCTAAAAGTCCACCTGACATGTACATGTTTCATCTCACTAACTTTCTCAGGAGCTTCTGTGGAAGTCAATGTGACGAAACACGTACGCATTTGGGCCGCTCTTTGTGACATCACTATGTAGACGGATGTACATGGGAGATCCTTAAAGGACCCTAAATCCGAAAATAAAAAAGAAAATCTAAAAATTCGAAAGAACAAATTTTTGAAATAACTAACTATTAAATTATAGGTATTGGAATTTCCTTTCAAATTTGGCTGTTAGTGAACGTAACGAATACGAATTTATCCGAAGTTACGAATTACCCGAAATAATGAATGCCGCATCTAAACAAATGGAACTAAATTACTTAATAATAATAATAATAATAAACAGTTTATTATTATTATTATTATTATTATTATTATTATTATTATTATTATTATTATTAATTTGTTGCGTTCCATTTGTTTAAATACGGCATTTGTTATTTCGGATAATTCGTAACTTCGGATAAATTCGTATACCTATAATTTAATCGTTAGTAATAGTTAAATTATAACTGAAACAAACAACTACAACTGAAAACAACTACAATGACAACTACTAAAACAACAACTACTGAAACAACAGAAACAATAATAACAACAACTGAAACAATAACAACTGAAAACAACAACTGAATAAACAACAACTGAAAACAACAACAACAACTGAAACAACAACAACTGAATAAAACAACAACTACAACTGAAACAACAACTGAAAACAACAACAACTGAAACAACAACAACTGTAACTGAAATAACAACAACTGAATAAAACAACTGAAAACAACAACTACAACTGAAACAGCAACAACAACTGAAACAATAACAACAACAACAACTGAAACAACAACTGAAAACAACAACAACTGAAAACAACAACAACTACAACTGAAACAACAACAATTAAAGCTGAAAAGACAACTACTGTATTTCTGAATTTTTTAATATTCAAATTTACAAGTGTACAAATTTACGAATGTTTGAATATTCAAATTTACGAACTTTAGAATTTACAAATTTTCCAATATTCAAATGTATGAATATTCGGAAACATTCATTAAGCGTGTTTTCGTTAATTTGGATATTTCCGAATTAATGAATTTGTCAAAATTCGTTAAAAATGAATTTGGAACGAAACTAATTGCACATGTCTACATTACGGTATTATATTGGGGTGTTATTATTATGTGCTTTCTGTATTAACATTTCTGATTGGTATAAATAGCAGAGTTTGTACTGTACAATTGATGACAGATACAAGTACAGCACAATGTTGCACCTCACCTGAGTTCAGCTGATGGCCTCTACCCATAACAGGTGCTGGAGGTGGTATCTTCTCTCTGGGTGGCCGTAGACCGGTGACATTCTCATACATAACATCCTCAGTGAGATCCTCTTGGGTGGAGCCTAAGTGAAAAAAAGTAATTAGATGCAGAAAACAAAGCTTTGTGATTGGAAAGCACAGATGTAGATGGGCCCATATGGTGACACAATACATTATAAACTGAATATACTGCATAAATATCCCATACGGAAAAATTAAGCAATTCCTCCAAAAGATGAAGATACCTGGCCCATCGGGGCAGGATCTACATTCACTGCATATAGTACATATGAGGGAGCACAGAGGGAGAAACTGATGAAAAGCTGCTTTCTGACCATCATCAATGCAGTGTACGGAATCCATGGTTTTGGAGTACGGTTGGAACGTCTGTATGCACTGTGGAATAAACAGCTCTGTAATATTAGGTTACATTGCACTACACACCTGCCATATTGGATGTGCATCTGGCTGTTAAGGCATAGGGGATTGATTTGCATGGCTCCACCCATGGTCTTGATATGAGGACTAATCCTCTTTATTTTGGGATATGAGATGGAATGGGACATGTGATCTCTAAGGATGAGAATCCGGTTCAGGTTGAACGTGGGTTTGTCTTGGGCCAAGCCTGTGCATAGTTTTCAAACCTACCAAAAATTGGCCAGTGCGGCCTCCCAAATCCCTGGCTGTTATAAATTAAGAAAACAGCTAGGGATCCTGGGAGATGACACTGACCAATTATAGTCATGACCATATTTGGTCAGTGATGTCTCCTGGGATCCCCGACACTGTGTTTAAATTACCAAGGCACTGGTGATACACATTGGATGGCATTGGGTCATTGTAGTTGATGGAAGAATTCAACTCAGGGGACAAACAATGGAGTATTTTATTGTAATGTTATTACAGTGTGGGTGTGTTTATTTATTACAGGTACTTATATAGTACCAACAATTTATGCAGTGCTTTACATAGTAGTGAGTGTACAGCTTGTATAACAGTGTAAATTTGCTGTCCCTTTAAAATAACTCAACACACAGCCATTTATGTCTAAACTGATGGCAACAAAAGTGAGTACAACCCTAAGTGAAAATGTCCAAATTGTAGTAGTTTTGGCTAAAGTTTAAGCTAAAAGCATAGTTTGGCTCACTGTA
>JBBDGP010003158.1:0-435000 GCA_037952835.1 Lithobates septentrionalis | reverse complement strand
TGCACACAGACTTTCCTGGCCTGCCTCAGGACATCCTGTAAGCCCGGGTACCTGCCCAAGAACCGCTGCACCACCAAGTTAAGGACGTGAGCCAAACAGGGCACATGGGTCAGTTGTCCCTGTCGGAGGGCAGAGAGGAGGTTGGTGCCATTGTCGCAAACCACCATTCCTGCCTTAAGTTGGCGTGGCGTCAACCACCTCTGAACCTGCCCCTGCAGAGCTGACAGAACCTCTGCCCCAGTGTGGCTCCTGTCCCCCAAGCACACCAGCTCAAGCACCGCATGGCATCTTTTGGCCTGCGTACTTGCGTAGCCCCTTGAACGCCTACGGAGCACCGCTGGTTCCGAGGAAGAGGCCATGGAGGAAGAAGAAGAGGAGGGGGTGGAGGAGAGAGGTGTGTCACAATCAGCATTTTGGAGGCGTGGTGGCGGAACAACCTCCAACACTACTGCACCTTGTCCTGCATCCTTCCCAGCTGCCAGCAGAGTCACCCAATGCGCCGTGAAACTTAAGTAACGTCCCTGTCCATGCCTGCTGGACCATGAGTCAGCGGTAATATGCACCTTACCGCTGACCGCCCTGTCCAGCGAGGCATGGACATTGCCTTCCACATGCCGGTAGAGAGCCGGAATCGCCTTCCGTGAGAAAAAGTGGCGTTTGGGTACCTGCCACTGAGGAACCGCACATTCCACAAACTCACGGAAGGGGGCAGAGTCTACCAACTGAAAAGGCAGCAGTTGAAGTGCTAGCAATTTTGCCAAGCTAGCATTCAACCGCTGGGCATGTGGATGGCTGGGAGCAAACTTCTTTCGGCGGTGCAGCAGCTGGGGCAGGGAAATTTGCCTGGTACAATCTGACGTCGGTGTACCAAAAGCAGATTGCCCATAAGTACTTGGCTGTGACACACCTAATTCTACACCTTCATTCCTCTCACTGCAGGTCGCAGAGAGGACTGAAGGTCTAGTGGGGTTGGAAATCTCAGCTGATGAGGAGCAAGGAGAGATCGTCTTTGTTCTTTGGTGTGGGTCTTTTAGATACGCTTGCCAACGAACTGCATGGCAGGTCAACATATGTCTGGTCAAGCATGTGGTACCCAAGCGGGAGATGTTTTGGCCACGCGAGATACGCTTGAGACATATATTGCAAATAGCAGCGGTGCGATCTGATGCACTCGTCTCAAAAAAGGCCCACACCAAAGAACTTTTTGAATAACGCGCAGAGACTGCAGCGCCCTGCACATGTGGAGCTTTGGGGTGTGATGCAGTCAATGTGCTGCCCTTAGGCTGGCCCCTGGAGGGCATCCTGCCTAGTTGGTGATGTGCCACCTCCTCCTCCTCCTCCTCCTCCTCCTCCTCCTCTCTCCTATCAGGCACCCACGTTGAGTCAGTGACCTCATCATCCCCTCCCTCCTCATCACTGGAGCAAACCTGGCAGTATGCTGCAGCAGGGGGAGCATGACTGCCAGATTGCTGTCCTTCTTGGGCACCCCCTCTGTCCGTGCTCATGTTACTGCCTTCATTGAGCTCAGTATCATCATCAGAGCCTTCCAAACGCTGGGCATCCTCCTGGAGCATGTACCCAACACTGTGGTCAAACAGTTCGAGGGAATCCTCAGGAGGACATGGTGGGGCTAGGGAAGGAGTCACTGATGACATTGAGCTGAGGGAAGAGGCCGCTGCTTTGCCAGACAAAGCACCCTGGGCATGGGTGAGAGAGGATGAGGAGGATGAGGACGGCTTGGTCATCCACTCGACCAAGTCTTCCGCATGTTGCGGCTCAACACGGCCAGCTGCCGAAAAAAAGGCCAAGCGTGTCCCATGGCCACGTGCTGATGAGGATGCACCGTCTCCACGACCAGCACTAGACACAGAGCCTGCTTGCCCTCTCTTATTGGCTTGTGACTGTCTGCCTCTCCTTCTTGGCCTTCCAGACATACTAATGGCCTGTAGCTGCACTAAGCTGGGATAGAACACCTGTAATTTTCTTCAGGTAGCTTTATATACTGTAACCAGACAAGCCTGCCTGTCAGTAGGAAGATAACAGGAACGGATCTAGCTGAACACTGTGAGCAGGACGTACTGCACTAAATGTATATAGCAGGAACGGATCTAGCTGAACACTGTGAGCAGGACGCACTGCACTGAATGTAAATAGCAGGAACGGATCTAGCTGAACACTGTGAGCAGGACGCACTGCACTGAATGTAAATAGCAGGAACGGATCTAGCTAAACACTGTGAGCAGGACGCACTGCACTGAATGTAAATAGCAGGAACGGATCTAGCTGAACACTGTGAGCAGGACGCACTGCACTGAATGTAAACAGCAGGAACGGATGTAGCTAAACACTGTGAGCAGGACGCACTGCACTGAATGTAAATAGCAGGAACGGATCTAGCTGAACACTGTGAGCAGGACGCACTGCACTGAATGTAAATAGCAGGAACGGATCTAGCTGAACACTGTGAGCAGCACGCACTGCACTGAATGTAAATAGCAGGAACGGATCTAGCTGAACACTGTGAGCAGGACGCACTGCACTGAATGTAAATAGCAGGAACGGATCTAGCTGAACACTGTGAGCAGGACGCACTGCACTGAATGTAAATAGCAGGAACGGATCTAGCTGAACACTGTGAGCAGGACGCACTGCACTGAATGTAAATAACAGGAACGGATCTAGCTGAACACTGTGAGCAGGACACACTGTACTAAATGTAAATAGTCTAGCTGCCTGACCGTGGTACTAATAGGATCAAAAAGAACACCTGTAATTTTCTTCAGGTAGCTTTATATACTGTAACCAGACAAGCCTGCCTGTCAGTAGGAAGATAACAGGAACGGATCTAGCTGAACACTGTGAGCAGGACGTACTGCACTAAATGTATATAGCAGGAACGGATCTAGCTGAACACTGTGAGCAGGACGCACTGCACTGAATGTAAATAGCAGGAACGGATCTAGCTGAACACTGTGAGCAGGACGCACTGCACTGAATGTAAATAGCAGGAACGGATCTAGCTGAACACTGTGAGCAGGACGCACTGCACTGAATGTAAATAACAGGAACGGATCTAGCTGAACACTGTGAGCAGAAAAAGAACACCTGTAATTTTCTTCAGGTAGCTTTATATACTGTAACCAGACAAGCCTGCCTGTCAGTAGGAAGATAACAGGAACGGATCTAGCTGAACACTGTGAGCAGGACGTACTGCACTAAATGTATATAGCAGGAACGGATCTAGCTGAACACTGTGAGCAGGACGCACTGCACTGAATGTAAATAGCAGGAACGGATCTAGCTGAACACTGTGAGCAGCACGCACTGCACTGAATGTAAATAGCAGGAACGGATCTAGCTGAACACTGTGAGCAGGAAGCACTGTACTGAATGTAAATAGCAGGAACGGATCTAGCTGAACACTGTGAGCAGGACGCACTGCACTGAATGTAAATAGCAGGAACGGATCTAGCTGAACACTGTGAGCAGGACGCACTGCACTGAATGTAAACAGCAGGAACGGATGTAGCTAAACACTGTGAGCAGCACGCACTGCACTGAATGTAAATAGCAGGAACGGATCTAGCTGAACACTGTGAGCAGGACACACTGTACTAAATGTAAATAGTCTAGCTGCCTGACCGTGGTACTAATAGGATCAAAAAGAACACCTGTAATTTTCTTCAGGTAGCTTTATATACTGTAACCAGACAAGCCTGCCTGTCAGTAGGAAGATAACAGGAACGGATCTAGCTGAACACTGTGAGCAGGACGTACTGCACTAAATGTATATAGCAGGAACGGATCTAGCTGAACACTGTGAGCAGGACGCACTGCACTGAATGTAAATAGCAGGAACGGATCTAGCTGAACACTGTGAGCAGCACGCACTGCACTGAATGTAAATAGCAGGAACGGATCTAGCTGAACACTGTGAGCAGGAAGCACTGTACTGAATGTAAATAGCAGGAACGGATCTAGCTGAACACTGTGAGCAGGACACACTGCACTGAATGTAAATAGTCTAGATAGAAGATAACAGGAACGGATCTAGCTAAACTGAATACAGTGTATATATATATATGCAACACCTGGGATGCATATATATACACAATACACTGTAAGTGCAGCTAACTGACTGACTGTTCTGCCTAATCTATCTAACTCAAATCAAATGACACTGTCTCTCTCTCTCTCTATCGCTCAGCACACCGGAACACACACTACACAGGGCCGCCGTGCAGGCGGCCTTATATAGTGTGGGGTGTGTACTAAATCCCCTGAGCCATAATTGGCCAAAGCCACCCTGGCTTTGGCCAATTACAGCTCTCTCTACTGACGGCGCTGTGATTGGCCAAGCATGCGGGTCATAGTGCATGCTTGGCCAATCATCAGCCAGCAATGCACTGCGATGCCGCAGTGAATTATGGGCCGTGACGCGCCACACGAATTTGGCGCGAACGGCCCATATCGTTCGCAATTCGACGGACGGTCGAACAGCCGATGTTCGAGTCGAACATGGGTTCGACTCGAACACGAAGCTCATCCCTATTGGTTACCAAGTTTGCACACATCTCAGGATTTTGGTCCACTCTTCTTTACAGATCTTCTCTAAATCCTTAAGGTTTCTTGGCTGTTGCTTTGCAACTCGAAGTTTCAGCTCCCTCCCTACATTTTCTATAGGATTAAGGTCTGGAGACTGGCTAGGCCACTCCATGACCTTATTGTGCTTCTTCTTGAGCCACTCCTTTGTTGTCTTGGCCGTATGTTTTGAGTTATTGTCATGCTGGAAGACCCATGCATGACCCACCTTCAGTGTACTGGCTGAAGGAAGAAGGTTCTCATCCAAAATTGTACAATACATGGCTCCGTCCATTGGCCCCTCAATGCGGCAAAGTCGGTCTGTACCTTTAGCAGAGAAGCAGCCCCAAAGCATCATGTTTCCACCTCCGTGTTTGACTGTAAGGATGGTGTTTTAGGGCCATAGTCAGCAATTTTCTTCCTCCAAACACGGCGAGCCCCCCTCCTCATGAAGGCACATGTACAGTCATGCCAATGAACATCTAAATCAGTGTTTCTCAACTCAAGTCCTCAAGGCGCCCCAACAGGTGATCTTTTCAGGATTTCCCTCAGATCAAACGGCTGTTGTAATTACTAAGGAAGTGAAACTGATCAAATCACCTGTGCAAAATAATGGGAATCCTGAAAACATGACCTGTTGGGGCACCTTGAGGACTGGAGTTGAGAAACATTGATCTAAATGATTCAGAGAAGGATTGGGAGAACGTGTTGTGGTCAGATGAGACCAAAGTTGAGCTCTTTGGCATTATCGCGACTCGTCGTGTTTGGAGGAAGAAAAATGCTGACTATGGTCCTAAGAACACCATCCCTACAGTCAAGCACGGAGGTGGAAACTTGATGCTTTGGGGCTGTTTCTCTGCTTAAGGTACAGGTTGACTCTGCATCATTGAGGGGCCAATGGGCAGGGCAATGTATTGTAAAATATTGGATGAGAACCTTCTTCCCTCAGCCAGAATCCTAAATATGGGTCATGAATGGGTCTTCCAGCATTGCAATGACCCAAAACATACCGCCAAGGCAACAGTGACTCAAGAAGAAGCAAGAGTGGATCAAGAAGAAGCGCATTAAGGTCATGGAGTGGCCAAGTCAATCTCCAGACCTTAATCCTATAGAAAATGGTATGGAGGGAGCTGAAACGTCGAGTTGACAAGTGACAGCCAAGAAACCTTTAGGATTTAGAGAAGATTAGTAAAGAAGAGTGGACCAAAATCCCTCCTGAGATGTGTGCAAACCTGATCACCAACTACAAGAAACGTCTGACCTCTGTGCTTGCCAACAGGGGTTTTTCCACCAACTACTAAGCCATGTTTTGCTTGGGGATCAAATAATTATTTTACTGACTGAACTGCAACTCAATTTACAACATTTGTATTGTGTGTTTTTTTCTGGATGTTTGGTTGATATTCTGTCTCTGTCATATAAAATACACCTATGATAAAAATTATAGACCCTTCATTTTTTTGTAAATGTACAAATCATTTAAGTGTACAAATCATTATTATCCCCACTGTAAAGTGAACTTGCTTTTAAATTTTTTTTTTTATTACAAATGGAAAAACAAAGAGTGTATATGATAAGAACATTTCACCTATACATGAGGACAGGTCACCCCCTCCCTTTCCCTCATATTGAAGTAAAAGCTTCCTGCCAATATGTATTTACAGCTAGTGACAATGCTAATCCTGATGCATATAGTGCTCGCTAAAGAGCATGAAGAACGTTCTCCTGATTTTCAGGTGCCATTGTCTCTGTAAATAAAGGAATTGTGTATTTTTGGGAGGCCGTGGTTTGTATCACTTCCTTACTTGAAGATGTTGCTGGAGAGGAAGAACTTTGTGATGATCCAGAAGCAGTAGAAAGAGTATTTCTGGAAGGAGAACTCTGGAGGGAAACGATCCTCGTACTTTCATTCTGGTCCTCATCATTTAATTCCGTAAAGTACTTGTTAAAGGGGTTGTAAAAGCAGAAGGTGCAATCTATGCATTAAGATAAAAAACCTTCTGTGTGCAGCAGCCCCCCTCAGCCCCCCAATACTTACCTCACCCCCAAATACTTGAGGTCCATCTAGATCCAGCGATGTTGCAGGATTGTCTCGGCTGCCCGGGACTCCCCTCCTCGTTGGCTGAGACAGCAGTGCGGCACCATTGGCTCCCGCTGCTGTCAATCAAAGGCAATCAGCCAATGAGGAGAGAAAGGGGACTGGGGGGAAAAAAAATTTTACCCAATTTTTCAATTTTTTTCTAGGCCTACCCATCTCTAGCCCCAACCACCATCTTTAAATGAGAATAACCGTTATATATTTTGGATTTGTGATGACAGTGAATACTAAAGGAAAAATCCCCCAACTTCCCCAACCTAAAGTACCCCTAAGTAACCCCCCACATGCATACTTACCTTGATGCTGTGGCCTCAGTCTACAATCTCTATTGTTCCTGTCCTGTAGATCCTCTTAGACTTCTCTAGGGCAACCTCTCGAGGCCAGAGGCAGTTGAGAGATGATCCCATACGAGTCTTTGTGGATATAATGCACAGCTGTGGCCAGTGTAGTGAAGATATTAGGTGAAGGATGTAAAGAATGGGAAAGACTGTAGCACTGAGGGAAGTTTGTATGTGGAAGGGGAAAATTTTAAAAAAGAAAATAGATTTTGTTGAATACCTGTGATACCTTTTTCATACTTTTCCAGTTTTGACCTTGTGTCTGTGAGTGTTTCCTCCATTGCTTGTCTTTCAGATGTAGAATTCTGTTCCTCCCTCTGGCACTGCAGCAGAGAGCTGTTCAGATCCATAATACCCTGGACTGCCTTCTCCAGCTCCAGACGGGTCTTCTCCAGGTCACTCTCAGTAATCACAAGCTTCTTCTTCACCAATTCCAGGAGGTCCTCTCCACTCCTGAGTCTCAGAGTCATACTGTTGTTCATTGTCTCTTGATCGGTCGCCAACTGCTGTAAATCTTTGGACTGTTGGACATCTGCAACATGTGACAAAAGCAGACTGACTGAATAAGGGAAAGCAAAGAGGGAAGGCTTTGGAGAAGTTCAGAAACCCAATCGGTCTCTTGGCTCTCTAGAAGTCTGTGGGAGTCTACTGTGCGCACACAGACAACAGGATCAAAAAGTCAGCCGTAACATTGCAAAAGGCCACAAGGGTAGTTGAAGGCTGTTTTTTATAGTACTTGAGAACGTAACCTGAAGTTAGAGGTTACGTTCTCAAGTACTCTAAAAAACAGCCTTCAACTACCCTTGTGGGCGTTTTTAAATGTTACCTCAATTTCTTTATTGTAATTGATGTCTGTTAAATCTATATTGTGTATGTATAGATGTTTTAATGCTTATGATTTTAATAAATCTAATTTTTACCTATAATTGTATGCCTTTATGAGGTACCGGGATAGTCCAATTAGCTTTGGGTGGTGAGGTAGGACTTAATTGGAGAAGTCCCCACCATTCCTCCCCAACCCCCCTTACTACTCCACATTGTTTAAATGTTTCCATACCCTTTAAAGGATATGTAGATCCTAGTAATGAGCATGGCCCCTTTTGGTCTGTTCAACATACCATTCAAAGCACTTTGTTACATCTGTTCAATAAGTGCAAAGAAATGCCTTTTGATCCTGCCAAGAATTCAGTGAGCTCCTAACTCCCTGCATGCTCTACCTCTGCCACATTGAAATCTCAACCAGTGTCATCACCCCTGTTTACCTCTGTGGACTACAGAACATATGGAAGACAAGAAGAGGTGTTCTATAGCTCTAGTGCACTTCCTATCTGGTGGTGGTGAAAATGCTGCTTCCTCTGTAGGCACAGTAGACTGAGTGAACTTTGTCACCCGAGGACATGAAGTGTGTTCTTCATGGGATCGCAGGATTGGATACATTTTTCTCCTTGGGTTTAGATATCATGTCATCCCTTGCTGGACATGACCCACTAGTCTTCTTCAGTTTTACATTAAACTCTCTCCTGGGTACATGCCCCACCATCAGCACAGAGAAGATACTGTACATAGTAGATGGTGTCAGGGTACCATTCCTGTATCTGCTAGATTTTATAGCACTATTTTCCTTCATATGAATAAGTGACACTGAGTTAGGAGCTTCTTCTGGCTGGGCTGAACGACATAGAATTCCACTATATAACACTGTATATGGCTCCATAATATTTTTGCACTATATGATAATGTCAGCAGTTCTGGCTGTGCATTTCACTGGGTGTAAAGGTGATTTGCATCTCTCTGCCCATTTCCTTAAATTAGAAATAATTCTTTGATTTTTATGGATATGTGATAGAATGAGACGTGTGAATACCTTCTGTTCTACAAAGGCTTTACTGTGCTACAGAAAGATGCAGTTGGAGGGCTTTTTGTTGAATAAAGACAACAGTCCATCCAGTTCAACCTGAGTGAGTGTCTACAATTGTCCCTATCCCTGTACATTGTGTCTCATTAAAATGCTCATCTATTATATATTATTTATTTAAGGTACCCATATAGCGCCGTCAATATACACAGTGCTCCACACATACATCTCACACTCACAACGCTCCCTACCCTCAAGGAGCCCACGATCCAAGGTCCCCAACTCACATTCATATTCTAGGGCCAATTTTGGACAGAAGCCAATTAACCTACCAGCATGTGTTTGGAGTGATTTTGATTCCATTAGTCCCTATTCACCATGACCTGTGTAGCGCTACTCCCGTAGAAGCTGCACGATTACTGTCCATGTCTTTCCAAAATGTCTGCCCTCCAGCCAGGCACACAGGCTCATTCACTCTCTTTCTTCAATGACCAGTCTAGGGGATGTTGTTTTGTGGTTTTTATTTTTGAAGAACTTGGATAGCGATGAGGGAAGTGGTGGGATACTCCAAAGATAAGAACTATCTACAGCTTGAGGACTTGGTATTCCCTTCTGAGCAAGCTATAATGAAGTCTGGGCTTATAACAAACAGTAGACTTCAGCTTAAGTAGAAATTGAAGCCACAAGAGCAAAAGTCCCTTTAAGTAGGAGATTATCTGTACAAAGCTCTTCAGGACATCAGCTGGTGTCCCATTTAACAGACCTGCAGCTGACTATAAGGCATATAAGAGGGGTAGCTAAGCACAAGGTCCCCAAGATCTTTCAGTGTCTGTACTCATCCAAGGACATATGGAGCCTCCTTCCAATCTTCCAAATGACACCTTCCAGTGATACCAGACAGATCTATGGCAGACAGCTTCTCTTTAGCACCCGGGTCCCAGCATTCCTCCCTTCAGGTCACCCACTTGAGACAGGTATTAGACAGGTATCTGCTCCCCCATCCGTCCCAGAAAGGCGCCAAATGTTACACTGGAGGGGGGGTGGGGGGGACCGGATGAGCATAAGTTCCATTTTTTGGTGGAACTCCGCTTTAAGAATTCATGTTTCAAGTGAGTACACCCCTCACATTTTTGTAAATATTTTATTCTATCTTTTCATGTGACAACACAGAACAAATGACACTTTGCTACAATGTAAAGTAGTGAGTGTACAGCTTGTATAACAGTGTAAATTTGCTGTCCCCTCAAAACAACTCAACACACAGCCATTAATGTCTAAACTGCTGGCAACAAAAGTGAGTACACCCCTAAGTGAAAATGTCCAAATTGGGCCCAAAGTGTCAATATTTTGTGTGGCCACCATTATTTTCCAGCACTGCCTTAACCCTCTTGGGCATGGAGTTCACCAGAGTTTCACGGGTTGCCACTGGAGTCCTGTTCCACTCCTCCATGACGACATCACGGAGCTGGTGGATGCTGGAGACCTTGCGCTCCTCCACCTTCCATTTGAGGATGCCCCACAGATGATCAACAGGGTTTAGGTCTGGAGACATGCTTGGCCAGTCCATCGCCTTTACCCTTGGCTTCTTTAGCAAGGCAGTGGTCGTCTTGTAGGTGTGTTTGGGGTTGTTATCATGTTGGAATACTGCCCTGCGGACCAGTCTCTGAAGGGAGGGGATCATGCTCTGCTTCAGTATGTCACAGTACATGTTGGCATTCATGGTTCCCTCAATGATCTGTAGCTCCCCAGTGCCGGCAGCACTCATGCAGCCCCAGACCATGACACTCCCAACCACCATGCTTGACTGTAGGCCAGACACACTTGTCTTTGTCCTCCTCACCTGGTTGCCGTCACACACGCCTGACACCATCTGAACCAAATAAGTTTATCTTGGTCTCATCAGACCACAGGACATGGTTCCAGTAATCCATGTCCTTAGTCTGCTTGTCTTCAGCAAACTGTTTGCGGGCTTTCTTCTGCATCATCTTTAGAAGAGGCTTCCTTCTGGGACGACGGCCATGCGGACCAATTTGATGCAGTGTGCAGCGTATGGTCTGAGCACTGACAGGCTGACCCCCCAGCCCTTCAACCTCTGCAGCAATACTGGCAGCACTCATACGTCTATTTCCCAAAGACAACCTCTGGATATGACGCTAAGCACATGCACTCAACTTCTTTGGTGGACCATGGCGAGGCCTGTTCTGAGTGGAACCTGTCCTGTTAAACTGCTGTATGGTCTTGGCCACCATGCTGCAGCTCAGTTTCAGAGTCTTGGCAATCTTCTTATAGCCTAGGCCATCTTTATGTAGAGCAACAATTATTTTTTTCAGATCCTCAGAGATTTCTTTGCCATGAGGTGCCATGTTGAACTTCCAATGACCAGTATGAGAGAGTGGGAGCGATAACACCACATTTTAACACACCTGCTCCCCATTCACACCTGAGACCTTGTAACACTAATGAGTCACATGACACCGGTGAGAGAAAATGGCTAATTGGGCCCATTTTGGACATTTTCACTTAGGGGTGTACTCACTTTTGTTGCCAGCGGTTTAGACATTAATGGCTGTGTGTTGAGTTTTTTTGAGGGGACAGCAAATTTACACTGTTATACAAGCTGTACACTCACTACTTTACATTGTAGCAAAGTGTCATTTCTTCAGTGTTGTCACATGAAAAGATAAAAGAAAATATTTACAAAAATGTGAGGGGTGTACTCACTTTTGTGAGATACTGTAACTGAACAATCACACCTCACTGAGTACACTGAGTACAGTGAGCCAAACTATGCTTTTAGCTTACCCAAAACTACAGCCACATTGACTACAGTGTGGCAAAAACCATACACTAACACTAATGCCCTGTACACACGATCGGACATTCCGACAACAAGATTCATGGATTTTTTTCCAACGGATGTTGGCTCAAACTTGTCTTGCATACACACTGTCGCACAAAGTTGTCGGAAAATCCGATCGTTCTGAACGCGGTGACATAAAACACGTACGTCAGGACTATAAACGGGGCAATAGCCAATTGCTTTAGTCTCCTAATTTATTCTGAGCATACGTGGCACTTTGTCCATCGGATTTGTCTACACACGATCGGAATTTAAAGGATCGGGTTTTGTTGTCGGAAAATTTTATAGCCTGCTCTCAAACTTTGTGTGTTGGAAATTCCGATAGAAAAAGTCCGATGGTGCCTACACACAGTCGGAATTTCCGACAACAAGCTCCGATCGCACATATTCTGTCGGAAAGTCCAACCGTGAGTACAGAGCATTGGGCTATGTTTCCACTATTGCGTCCCCAAAGTCGTGCGATTTTGCCACAATCTTTTGCCGCGACTTGAAGCAATGCCTGAGTATTCTTGAGGTCTATGGACCTCAAGTCGCATCAAAGTGGGACCAAAGTAGTGCAGGGACTACTTTGAAGTTGCTGCATCATGAAGTTGCACAGATATGAACGGTACTCATTGGAAATCATGGGGTACAACTTGTCATGCGACTTTTCAGTCCCAAATCTCATGAAAAGTCGCACTAGTGGAAACCTAGCCTTACCTAACTATCCTAGCACCTACCTAAGAGGGTGCTACACCTGTATGGTTACACCTTCACTACTTAAAAACATTGGGAATGACTTACATTTCACAGTCAAGCCGATGAGAGCCGCTGACAAAACCAGACAGAGCAGCAGGAGGACAAGATAAAGGTGCAGAGACCACTTCGGGAGGCCTAAGATACAGAAATTAAGACATTACTTCACAGACCATGACAAGACCTTCATAAGATATAAGAGATCATTCTTTTATAAGGAGGTGTAGGTTGTACATATTAATCTAACTAAATTCCCTCCCAAATATCCACCTGCACACCAGTCCCTGGGAAGAATGACCAAATTAATGTGACCACCAATAAAGATACTGTACGTAGGCCGATCTTTTCTGGTGTATCAAATCCAATGTCTGCTCCCTATTTCCACCAGTTTACTCTCTATTCTGGTGGTATGGTGATACTCGGCCTTGGGATATATTGTGCTCTCAATCACCATCAGTAGCAGTAAAATGAATCCAAAACACAATGATCCTATGTCAGGCCACTACTTGGTATGGTGGTTTGATATACAGGTGGTGTCACTCTAGAGTATGTTTGTTGGTACTGCTCTAAGGATAGCACTGGGTCTAATGAAGATATGTGTGGGAACCACTTTTTACCGATAGACCATTAGGGGGAAAGCCACTTGCTGAACTGCCCTTTTTAAGGCTTCCTTGACCGTTTCATCCAAAGAAATTTCAGTTTTAATAGAAAGCAGGCTACTCTTCTAATGCCGCGTACACACGATCGGACATTCCGACAACAAAATCCATGGATTTTTTCCGACGGATGTTGGCTCAAAATTGTCTTGCATACACACGGTCACACAAATCTTGTTGGAAATTCCGAACGTCAAGAACGCGGTGATGTACAACACGTACGACGAGCCGAGAAAAATGAAGTTCAATAGCCAGTGCGGCTCTTCTGCTCGATTCCCAGCATGCATGGCACTTTGTGCGTCTGAATTGTGTACGCACGATCGGAATTTCCGACAACGGAATTTGTTGTCGGAAAATTTGAGAAACAGCTCTCAAATTTTGTGTGTCGGAAATTCCGATGGAAAATGTCTGATGGAGCCCACACACGGTCGGAATTTCCCACAACAAGCTCCCATTGAACATTTTCCATTGGAAAATCGGACTGCGTGTACGGGGCATTAGGGTGTTCAGCATTCCTGTTTTACTGCTAAAAAAACAACTAAAAATGCTTCTTTCAGCCTCCTGGCTTACTCCAGCAGCTTTGCAGCTCTGGTCCTTGGGGGTTAGAGCCAATGTCTATTTCTCCACCGAAGAAGCTTCATCAAACCCAATACTGTCCCTGATTTGTAACAAAGTCCCTCTGTCCCTCTTTCATCCTCATTTGTCCCTCTGATGCACTGATTCCTGTGTAAATGAAACTGGCAGTGAAGGGGTTAACCACTAGGGGTCGGGGAGGGGTTAAGTATGTCCTGTTTAGTGATTCTAACTGTAGGGGGGATGGGCTAGCTGTGACACGTCACTGATATCTGCTCCCGATGACAGGGAGCTGTGATCAGTGACACTGTCACTAGGCAGAACGGGGAGATGCTTGTTTACATCAGCGTCTTCCCGTTCGTCCTCTCCATGAGGCGATCGCAGGTATCCCCGCAGTGATCGAGTCCGCAGGACCCGCGACCCGACTCATGGAGCTCCCGGCCGGGGGCGCGCACCCAATGGCACGGCAGGGAATTGATAGGTATTATAGGTACGCCCATTTGTCCAGCCGTGCCATTCTGCTGACGTACATCGGCGTGCGCCGGTCGGGAAGTCGTTAGGGTTGCGTGGCAAGGGGGTGTGTCCTATGCCTACATACTTTTACTAATAGGTGTCCCTCGTTCCCAATTCATAAAGTTGGGAGGCATGTTCTGCAAAGCTTCTGAGCCTTACCAAACCTGGAGAAAACTGCTAAACCAGTTTTCTCTGCTCAAAACAAATACCCCAGAGCCCCTCAACCTGCAGGTGGGGGAGGACAGAGGGAGATACCAAATAACTGGAGTAAACACGTTGTAGTGGTCCAAAACTGCCATTAGATGTCAGCATACTAAAAAAATAAAAATAACCTGATGCAGTACAAAAAAAATGCAGAAAAATTGTTACAGAACACAGACATTGCTGAACTTGCCTTTTATAGTGGAGTTACACCAAAAAAAAATAAAATAAAAGTCAGCAGCTACAAATACTGCAACTGCTGACTGTTAAAATAAGGACACTTACCTGTCCAGGGCGCCCACGATGTCCTCACCCGAAGCCAATCTGTCCCTCGGCTCCCGGTTGGAGGCGCCGGCATCTTTGGTAAGGGAATCAGGAAGTGAAGCTTTGCGGCTTCTCAGCCCGGTTCCCTACTGCGCATGCGCGAGTCACGCTGCGCATCCTGACTGGTCCCTGCTGTCTTCTGGAACCTGTGTGTCTCTCAGAAGACAGCAGGGGGGACGGAGGAGGGGCCAGACATGGCGTAGATCGCCGCAGATTCTACAACGATCTATCGCCGGAAGTGGGAGCAAGTACCTGTATTAGACAGGTATCTGCTCCCCCCTCCCCCCAGAAAGATGCTATTTGTGACACTGAAGGAGGGGGTGGGGGGGGGCCGGATAGGCGGAAGTTCCATTTTTGGGTGGAACTCTGCTTTAAGAATTCATGTTTCCTGGCTGTCATGCTAATGCTGACAGGTATACAGATAGGGATTTCAGACCCATTTATGATACTGGTAAATAATGTAGCAAAGTCTTTAACCTCTTCCAGTCCAATGAGGACCTTGAAGGCCAAAGATAGCTGACATCCTTCCATATGTAGTGGGTTGTGAGGCATAGTGGGTGCAAAGATGGTGAAAGTCATTGGGCGCCAGATACTTCTTGGATGTAAAAGAGGTTTTATTTCTCTTAAAGTGGTTGTTAACCCAATTCCGGTCATTTACATACTTAGTTCTGTATCCTATTACAATGGCCCCCTGTCTCTGTATTTCATTAAAACAATACCGCCTTCGCCGTATCTCACGGCAGCTCCCGGCTCTCATGTAACCAGCTGTATCTCCTCTCTGCCCATCTTGCAGAAGCAGCGGGCGGGGCAGAGGTTTCTCCGCCGACGTCAACGGGAAGCGAGAAGGAGAGTAGAGAGGAGACACAGCCGGTCACGTGATCGCCGGGAGCCGCTGTTAGATACGGCGAAGAAGGTATTTTTTTAATGAAACACATAGACAGGGGGGCACTCTATTAGGATACAGAACTGAGTATGTAAACATATATACAGTGGGGACGGAAAGTATTCAGACCCCTTAAATTTTTCACTCTTTGTTATATTGCAGCCATTTGCTAAAATCATTTGGGTTCATTTTTTTCCTCATTGATGTACACACAGCACCCCATATTGTACACACAGCACCCCATATTGTACACACAGCTCCCCATATTGTACACACAGCACCCCATATTGTACACACAGCACCCCATATTGTACACACAGCCCCCCATATTGTACACACAGCACCCCATATTGTACACACAGCACCCCATATTGTACACACAGCACCCCATATTGTACACACAGCCCCCCCATATTGTACACACAGCACCCCATATTGTACACACAGCTCCCCATATTGTACACACAGCACCCCATATTGTACACACAGCACCCCATATTGTACACACAGCCCCCCCATATTGTACACACAGCACCCCATATTGTACACACAGCTCCCCATATTGTACACACAGCACCCCATATTGTACACACAGCACCTCATATTGTACACACAGCACCCCATACTGACAGAAAAACACAGAATTGTTGACATTTTTGCAGATTTATTAAAGAAGAAAAACTGAAATATCACATGGTCCTAAGTATTCAGACCCTTTGCTGTGACACTCATATATATAACTCAGGTGCTGTCCATTTCTTCTGATAATCCTTGAGATGGTTCTACACCTTCATTTGAGTCCAGCTGTGTTTGATTATACTGATTGGACTTGATTAGGAAAGCCACACACCTGTCTATATAAGACCTTACAGCTCACAGTGCATGTCAGAGCAAATGAGAATCATGAGATCAAAGGAACTACCTGAAGAGCTCAGAGACAGAATTGTGGCAAGGCACAGATCTGGCCAAGGTTACAAAAAAATTTCTGCTGCACTTAAGGTTCCTAAGAGCACAGTGGCCTCCATAATCCTTAAATGGAAGATGTTTGGGATGACCAGAACCCTTCCTAGAGCTGGCCGTTGGGCCAAACTGAGCTATCGGGGGGAGAAGAGCCTTGGTGAGAGAGGTAAAGAAGAACCCAAAGATCACTGTGGCTGAGCTCCAGAGATGCAGTCGGGAGATGGGAGAAAGTTGTAGAAAGTCAACCATCACTGCAGCCCTCCACCAGTCGGGACTTTATGGCAGAGTGGCCAGACGGAAGCCTCTCCTCAGTGCAAGACACATGAAAGCCCACATGGAGTTTGGTAAAAAATACCTGAAGGACTCCAAGATGGTGAGAAATAGGATTCTCTGGTCTGATGAGACCAAGATAGAACTTTTTGGCCTTAATTCTAAGTGGTATGTGTGGAGAAAACCAGGCACTGCTCATCACCTGTCCAATACAGTCCCAACAGTGTCCCAAAAGCATGGTGGTGGCAGCATCATGCTGTGGGGGTGTTTTTCAGCTGCAGGGACAGGACGACTGGTTGCAATCGAGGGAAAGATGAATGCGGCCAAGTACAGGGATATCCTGGATGAAAACCTTCTCCAAAGTGCTCAGGACCTCAGACTGAGCCGAAGGTTTACCTTCCAACAAGACAATGACCCTAAGCACACAGCTAAAATAATGAAGGAGAGGCTTCACAACAACTCCGTGACTGTTCTTGAATAGCCCAGCCAGAGTCCTGACTTAAACCCAATTGAGCATCTCTGGAGAGACCTAAAAATGGCCGTCCACCAACGTTTACCATCCAACCTGACAGAACTGGAGAGAATCTGCAAGGAGGAATGACAGAGGATCCCCAAATCCAGGCGTGAAAAACTTGTTGCATCTTTCCCAAAAAGACTCATGGCTGTATTAGATCAAAAGGGGCTTCTACTAAATACTGAGCAAATTAACTTAAATGATTTTAGCAAATGGCTGCAATATAACAAAGAGTGAAAAATTTAAGGGGGTCTGAATACTTTCTGTCCCCATTGTATGCTATTCCTGCAGCAGGAGGGGGATGGGGTGGCACTGTCACTAGGTGACACACTGAGAGGGGAGGGGGGAAGCACAGAGGAGACAGACACAGGATAACAGGCTGCGGCTGATGGAGGGACGCAAATAGACGACAATGTCAGGGGCTCAGCAGCCATGATTATCGTGGTCTGTTTGCATAGGGGAGGGGAGAAACTGGCAGGATCAGCCAGGTTTTTTAGGTGTTGCAGGGGTCCAAATTATACAGCACAAGCACTGTTGTACTGTATAAATTGCTTTAAAGGAACAGAATCAGTTTTTTGGGGTTAACAAATGCTTTAACAGCAGGGCCGTCTTTAATATTGATTGGACCCTGGGCAAAAATTTTCTTGCCCCCCCCCCCATGCAGTTTTGCTCTCCACCTGCTCTGAGACATACAATAAATAGCAGCTAGACTCAAAATCTGTTTACTGATTCAGATCAGGCAGCGATTGCGATTGGTTGCCAGAGGTTACAGTGTATTATTACCTCTCACTGACTGGTTGCTAGAGGTTACAGCACACATTACGGCTCACTGATCAGTTGCTAGAGGTTATAGCACATGATTTCTGCTTGTTGATTGGTTGCTAGAGATTACTGTACATCAATACTACTCACGGGTTGGTTGCTAGAGGTTACTCACATCCTTACTGCTTACTGATTGGTTGCTAGAGGTTACAGCACATCATCTCCTCACTGTCTGCATACCATGGACTGAGGAGGTGAAGGGACCCATTAATAGACAGAAAACTTCTAGGGATCCTAGGACTCCTGGGATCAGTGGCAGTGCTGGGGGGAGGGTGTGTTTAATGGCAATGCTGATTTTTTTTACCGACTACCAATATAAAGAGGAGTTTTAACGCTGTCCACCAATATAATAGGGGTTTACACTGACCACTAATGTAATAGAAGCATTCACATTAGCCACCAATGTAAGGAGGGATTTACACTGACCATCAATGTAAGGGGGACATTCACCCTGGCCACTAGTGTGAATGAAAGGATTCTACACCAAACCCCAATGTAATGAGAAGATTTACACTGACCACTAGGGATGAGCCGAACACCCCCCGGTTCGGTTCGCACCAGAACCCGCGAACGGACCGAAAGTTCGCACGAACGTTAGAACCCCTTTGACGTCTATGGGACTCGAACGTTCGAAATCAAAAGTGCTCATTTTAAAGGCTAATTTGCATGGTATTGTCCTAAAAAGGGTTTGGGGACCCGGGTCCTACCCCAGGGGACATGTATCAATGCAAAAAAAACTTTTAAAAACCGCCGTTTTTTCGGGAGCAGTGATTTTAATGATGCTTAAAGTAAAAAAAAAAAAAGTGAAATATTCCTTTAAATATCGTACCTGGGGGGTGTCTATAGTATGCCTGTAAAGTGACGCGTGTTTCCCATGTTTAGAACAGTCCCTGCACCAAATGTCATTTTTAAAGGAAAAAATCTCATTTAAAACTGCTTGCGGGTTTAATGTCATGTCGGGTCATGGCAATATGGATGAAAATCAGTGAGACAAACGGCATGGGTACCCCCCAGTCCATTACCAGGCCCTTTGGGTCTTGTATGGATATTAAGGGGAACCCCGCACCCAAATTAAAATAAGGAAAGGTGTGGGGCCACCAGGCCCTATATACTCTGAACAGCAGTATACAGGCGGTGCAAACAAGACAGGGACTGTAGGTTTGTTGTTAAGTAGAATCTGTTTGTAATTTTGAACGGGTACATTTTTAACGTGTTTAGCTTCAGCCAAAAAATCTTTTTTAAGCTTTTTGGAAAACATAGGGAAGGGTTATCACCCCTGTGACATTTGTTTTGCTGTCTTTCCTCCTCTTCAGAAGATTTCACCTCACTTTTTGTCCCAATGAAAAATGTTTTTTTAAAATTTGGGTTTTTTTGTGGAACAAGGATTGGAAAGCATCAGTGGAAAGGAGAAATTGTTTTCCCATATTAACTCTTACAGGAGAGAATTTCCCTTCCTAGGGGTAGATTTCATCTCACTTCCTGTTGTCTCCTTCCGTTTGCAAGTAGGAGTCGTTTGTAAGTTAGATGTTTGAAAGTAGGGTCCTGCCCTATATACTCAGCTGAAATTTGGGCCTTAGGTGTTGCTGTGGCCACAACACTGTAAGCCCTCACAGGGCCCTGCTGTGAAATATTAGATCAAGAATTGTAATTACATGCCCCTGTTGAACAGGAGCTGAAAAATTAGGCCTTAGGCACTGGTGCTGGTGCCACAACACTGCAACCCCTCACAGACACTCTAGTTGGAATGCAGGAACGAGCCCTGCTGCAAAGTATTGCTTCAAAAATTGTAATTACACACCCCTGTTAGACAGGGGCAGAAAAATTGGGCCTTAGGCACTGGTGCTGGTGCCACAACACTGCAACCCCTCACAGACACTCTAGTTGGAACGCAGGAACGAGCCCTGCTGCAAAGTATTGCATCAAAAATTGTAATTACACGCCCCTGTTAGACAGGGGCAGAAAAATTGGGCCTTAGGCACTGGTGCTGGTGCCACAACACTGCAACCCCTCACAGACACTCTAGTTGGAACGCAGGAACGAGCCCTGCTGCAAAGTATTGCATCAAAAATTGTAATTACACGCCCCTGTTAGACAGGGGCAGAAAAATTGGGCCTTAGGCACTGGTGCTGGTGCCACAACACTGCAACCCCTCACAGACACTCTAGTTGGAATGCAGGAACGAGCCCTGCTGCAAAGTATTACATCAAAAATTGTAATTACACGCCCCTGTTAAACAGGGGCTGAAAAATTGTGCCTTAGGCACTGGTGGTGGCGCCCAGAACCAAAAATGTTCTTACAAGCTATCAGCGTGATGATTGAGGAGGAAGAGGATAATTACTCAGGGATAGTCACTCAGCATCAGCATAGGCAGTCTTTAAAGGGATCTGAGATTTCAAAAAAAATTATTCGGTTACATCAGCATCAGGTGCTTGGTAGCTGGTGGTGATCCAAGACTGATTCATTTTTATGAAGATCAGCCGATCGACCGAGTCGGTGGACAGACGCACCCTGTGATCGGTTACCACGCCTCCAGCAGCACTGAATGTGCGTTCCGAAAGAACGCTGGATGCAGGACAGGCCAGTAGCTCAATTGCATACTGTGCAAGCTCTGGCCAGTGATCCATCCTCAAGACCCAGTAACCCAGAGGATTTTCGGTGGGAAAGGTGTCCAAGTCTGATCTTGCCCCTAGGTATTCCTGCACCATGTAAAACAGACGCTGGCGATGGTTGCTGGAACCGATCATACCTTGGGGCTGCGGACCAAAAAATTGTCTGAACGCATCGGTCAGACGGCCACCTTCTCCACCGCTCCTTCTTTGACTGACCGAAGCCTCAGCAACACGTTGTCCAGAAACAGGAGTTTGTAACCTCCCAGTCTCTGGGAACGCGTTGCACAGACCTTTCTGCAAGGCCTCCCGAAGATGTTTCATCCTCTGCTCCCTCTGCGATGGCAAGATAAGGTCCGCAACCTTACCCTTGTAACGTGGATCAAGGAGGGTTGCCAGCCAGTATTGGTCCTTCTCCTTGATACCACGAATACGAGGATCCTTACGCAGGCTTTGCAGGATCAGGGAGGCCATGCAGCGTAGGTTTGCTGAGGCATTCGGTCCGGAGTCCTCTGGGTCACTAAGGACAACAACGTCCGCAGCCACCTCCTCCCAGCCACGTACAAGTCCATGTGTTCCTTGGGACTGATCCCTTAAAGACTGCTGCTGATGCTGAGTGCCAGGCTCCACCTCCATACTGACACAATCTTCCTCCTCCTCCTCCTCGTCCTCTTCCTGTGTGATCGGCGGGCACGCAGGAACACTGTCTGGATAAAGGGGGCCTTGAGAGCTAAGGAATTCCTCCTCTTCCTGCCTCTGTTCTGCCTCAAGTGCCCTGTCCATTATTCCACGCAGCGTGTGCTCCAACAGGTGGACAAGGGGGACAGTGTCACTGATGCATGCACTGTCAGTGCTCACCATCCTTGTGGCCTCCTCGAATGGTGACAGGACAGTGCATGCATCCCTGATCATGGCCCACTGGCGTGGGGAAAAAAAAACAAGCTCCCCTGACCCTGTCCTGGTGCCATAGTCGCACAGGTACTCATTGATGGCCCTCTGCTGCGTGTGCAGCCGCTGCAGCATGGCCAACGTTGAGTTCCACCTGGTGGGCATGTCACAGATTAGGCGGTTCTTGGGCAGGTTAAACTCCTTTTGGAGGTCCGTCAGCCGAGCACTGGCATTATATGACCGGCGGAAATGCCCACAGACTTTCCTGGCCTGCCTCAGGACATCCTGTAAGCCCGGGTACCTGCCCAAGAACCGCTGCACCACCAAGTTAAGGACGTGAGCCAAACAGGGCACATGGGTCATTTGTCCCTGTCGGAGGGCAGAGAGGAGGTTGGTGCCATTGTCGCAAACCACCATTCCTGCCTTAAGTTGGCGTGGCGTCAACCACCTCTGAACCTGCCCCTGCAGAGCTGACAGAACCTCTGCCCCAGTGTGGCTCCTGTCCCCCAAGCACACCAGCTCAAGCACCGCATGGCATCTTTTGGCCTGCGTACTTGCGTAGCCCCTTGAACGCCTACGGAGCACCGCTGGTTCCGAGGAAGAGGCCATGGAGGAAGAAGAAGAGGAGGGGGTGGAGGAGAGAGGTGTGTCACAATCAGCATTTTGGAGGCGTGGTGGCGGAACAACCTCCAACACTACTGCACCTTGTCCTGCATCCTTCCCAGCTGCCAGCAGAGTCACCCAATGCGCCGTGAAACTTAGGTAACGTCCCTGTCCATGCCTGCTGGACCATGAGTCAGCGGTAATATGCACCTTACCGCTGACCGCCCTGTCCAGCGAGGCATGGACATTGCCTTCCACATGCCGGTAGAGAGCCGGAATCGCCTTCCGTGAGAAAAAGTGGCGTTTGGGTACCTGCCACTGAGGAACCGCACATTCCACAAACTCACGGAAGGGGGCAGAGTCTACCAACTGAAAAGGCAGCAGTTGAAGTGCTAGCAATTTTGCCAAGCTAGCATTCAACCGCTGGGCATGTGGATGGTTGGGAGCAAACTTCTTTCGGCGGTGCAGCAGCTGGGGCAGGGAAATTTGCCTGGTACAATATGACGTCGGTGTACCAAAAGCAGATTGCCCACAAGTACTTGGCTGTGACACACCTAATTCTACACCTTCATTCCTCTCACTGCAGGTCTCAGAGAGGACTGAAGGTCTAGTGGGGTTGGAAATCTCAGCTGATGAGGAGCAAGGAGAGATCCTCTTTGTTCTTTGGTGTGGGTCTTTTAGATACGCTTGCCAACGAACTGCATGGCAGTTCAACATATGTCTGGTCAAGCATGTGGTACCCAAGCGGGAGATGTTTTGGCCACGCAAGATACGCTTGAGACATATGTTGCAAATAGCAGCGGTGCGATCTGATGCACTCGTCTCAAAAAAGGCCCACACCAAAGAACTTTTTGAATAACGCGCAGAGACTGCAGCGCCCTGCACATGTGGAGCTTTGGGGTGTGATGCAGTCAATGTGCTGCCCTTAGGCTGGCCCCTGGAGGGCATCCTGCCTCGTTGGTGATGTGCCGCCTCCTCCTCCTCCTCCTCCTCCTCCTCCTCTCTCCTATCAGGCACCCACGTTGAGTCAGTGACCTCATCATCCCCTCCCTCCTCATCACTGGAGCAAACCTGGCAGTATGCTGCAGCAGGGGGAGCATGACTGCCAGATTGCTGTCCTTCTTGGGCACCCCCTCTGTCCGTGCTCATGTTACTGCCTTCATCGAGCTCAGTATCATCATCAGAGCCTTCCAAACGCTGGGCATCCTCCTGGAGCATGTACCCAACACTGTGGTCAAACAGTTCGAGGGAATCCTCATGAGGACATGGTGGAGCTAGGGAAGGAGTCACTGATGACATTGAGCTGAGGGAAGAGTCCGCTGCTTTGCCAGACAAAGCACCCTGGGCATGGGTGAGAGAGGATGAGGAGGATGAGGACGGCTTGGTCATCCACTCGACCAAGTCTTCCGCATGTTGTGGCTCAACACGGCCAGCTGCCGAAAAAAAGGCCAAGCGTGTCCCATGGCCACGTGCTGATGAGGATGCACCGTCTCCACGACCAGCACTAGACACAGAGCCTGCTTGCCCTCTCTTATTGGCTTGTGACTGTCTGCCTCTCCTTCTTGGCCTTCCAGACATACTAATGGCCTGTAGCTGCACTAAGCTGGGATAGAACACCTGTAATTTTCTTCAGGTAGCTTTATATACTGTAACCAGACAAGCCTGCCTGTCAGTAGGAAGATAACAGGAACGGATCTAGCTGAACACTGTGAGCAGGACGCACTGCACTAAATGTAAATAGCAGGAACGGATCTAGCTGAACACTGTGAGCAGGACGCACTGCACTAAATGTAAATGGCAGGAACGGATCTAGCTGAACACTGTGAGCAGGACGCACTGCACTAAATGTAAATAGCAGGAACGAATCTAGCTGAACACTGTGCGCAGGACGCACTGCACTAAATGTAAATAGTCTAGAAGATAACAGGAACGGATCTAGCTGAACACTGTGAGCAGGACGCATTGCACTAAATGTAAATAGCAGGAACGGATCTAGCTGAACACTGTGAGCAGGACGCACTGCACTAAATGTAAATAGTCTAGAAGATAACAGGAACGGATCTAGCTGAACACTGTGAGCAGGACGCACTGCACTAAATGTAAATAGCAGGAATGGATCTAGCTGAACACTGTGAGCAGGACGCACTGCACTAAATGTAAATAGCAGGAACGGATCTAGCTGAACACTGTGAGCAGGACGCACTGCACTAAATGTAAATAGCAGGAACGGATCTAGCTGAACACTGTGAGCAGGACGCACTGCACTAAATGTAAATGGCAGGAACGGATCTAGCTGAACACTGTGAGCAGGACGCACTGCACTAAATGTAAATGGCAGGAACGGATCTAGCTGAACACTGTGAGCAGGACGCACTGCATTAATGTAAATAGCAGGAACGGATCCAGCTGAACACTGTGAGCAGGATGCACTGCACTAAATGTAAATAGCAGGAACGGATCTAGCTGAACACTGTGAGCAGGACGCACTGCACTAAATGTAAATAGCAGGAACGGATCTAGCTGAACACTGTGAGCAGGACGCACTGCACTAAATGTAAATAGTCTAGAAGATAACAGGAACGGATCTAGCTGAACACTGTGAGCAGGACGCACTGCACTAAATGTAAATAGTCTAGAAGATAACAGGAACGGATCTAGCTGAACACTGTGAGCAGGATGCACTGCACTAAATGTAAATAGCAGGAACGGATCTAGCTGAACACTGTGAGCAGGACGTACTGCACTAAATGTAAATAGTCTAGAAGATAACAGGAACGGATCTAGCTGAACACTGTGAGCAGGACGCACTGCACTAAATGTAAATAGCAGGAACGGATCTAGCTGAACACTGTGAGCAGGACGCACTGCACTAAATGTAAATAGCAGGAACGGATCTAGCTGAACACTGTGAGCAGGACGCACTGCACTAAATGTAAATAGTCTAGAAGATAACAGGAACGGATCTAGCTGAACACTGTGAGCAGGACGCACTGCACTAAATGTAAATAGCAGGAACGGATCTAGCTGAACACTGTGAGCAGGACGCACTGCACTAAATGTAAATGGCAGGAACGGATCTAGCTGAACACTGTGAGCAGGACGCACTGCACTAAATGTAAATAGCAGGAACGGATCTAGCTGAACACTGTGAGCAGGACGCACTGCACTAAATGTAAATAGTCTAGATAGAAGATAACAGGAACGGATCTAGCTAAACTGAATACAGTGTATATATATATATGCAACACCTGGGATGCATATATATACACAATACACTGTAAGTGCAGCTAACTGACTGACTGTTCTGCCTAATCTATCTAACTCAAATCAAATGACACTGTCTCTCTCTCTCTCTATCTCTCAGCACACCGGAACACACACTACACAGGGCCGCCGTGCAGGCGGCCTTATATAGTGTGGGGCGTGTACTAAATCCCCTGAGTCATAATTGGCCAAAGCCACCCTGGCTTTGGCCAATTACAGCTCTCTCTACTGACGGCGCTGTGATTGGCCAAGCATGCGGGTCATAGTGCATGCTTGGCCAATCATCAGCCAGCAATGCATTGCGATGCCGCAGTGAATTATGGGCCGTGACGCGCCACACGAATTTGGCGCGAACGGCCCATATCGTTCGCAATTCGGCGAACGGGCGAACAGCCGATGTTCGAGTCGAACATGGGTTCGACTCGAACACGAAGCTCATCCCTACTGACCACCAATGTAACTGAGACATTTAGCCTGCGTTCACATTTGTGTATGTCAGGAAGGCATGCGAAATCACTTTTCTAACATCACAGAAATATGCTTCCCTTTAGCAGATACACAGCAGTGCCATCAATTGTTAATGACACCCTCACGCATCTGCTGACATGTGCTTTGGCAACGTGTGATTTTGAAAAAGGGTTTGGGACTTTCTTCCACATTTGCAGTGCCGGTCCGTCGCTATTTGCATATGAATGCCGTTGCTATTTACATATCAATGCCGGTATTTACATGTAAACGCAGGGTCTGCAGGTGAGTCATCTGTACACAACAATAGGGCAGAGCTGGGCAGCATTAGTAGCAGCACTTCACACTGAGATATCAGTACACAGCACAGGACTTCAAGGGACAAGGGAATTTAAACTGGAATAGTTGGCAAGTATGAGGCAGCTGCTTTGGGCCCCACAACAATGACAGGGCCCAGGGCAGCTGCCCCTTTTGCCCTGCCTTAAAGACGGCCCTGTTTAAGAGTCCTTTTTTATTTTTTGGGGAAAGAGGGTTAGGGCCAGGGCACCCTTAAGTAGTTGTAAGACTCAATTAGCAGACTCCAAGACTTCAATAGAAAGACAGCTGAGCTCCCAGTGTCTCACTAGATCCTCTGATTCACTGGCTCAGAATCCCTTGAGCTTCTCCAATCTTTGCAGTGGTATCTCCCTCAAGCATCACCCACGCTTCCCTGCTGGGTCCCTAGCTTGGCACTCCAGGTACTTCTCAAGCTTCACCCCTGCTGATTGGCTCGGTCCCTGGCTTGACACACAAGGTTGCTCTGCAAGCGTCTCCTCCACTAGTTGGGTCCCTGACTTGATCACCGCCTGAAGTTACCTGAGTCTCCACCGTGCCTGTTCAGTAATAATACTGCTCCAGTACTTGCTTCAGTTACTCACTGTGGTCCCTGGTAATAAGGTGGTTGGTCCCTTAGTGGCGACAGCTCCCCTTCTACCCCCGACCATGACAGGTTCTTCGACCAGCAGAACCGTCACTTTTGGTTGGACTGCAAGCCGCAGTCTCAACCCTGCGCTGCCCTCTTACTTCTGGATAGGCCCTCACGCAGCCTGGCAGCCAGATGCCCCCTGGGATAGGCCCAATCTTTGTACTAGCAGACAGGGGGTGTATGATACAAGTCCACCCAGACAGCCGTCCAGGTGGCACAGAACGTAGATCACCTGACTCCACCCAAATATATAGGTGCTCCCAGCAGGCCAAGGGAATCAAGAAAACCCCTGCCCATTGGCTGAGATACCCCATATACCCATAACCTGACCTTGGGTTGCCCTTCTCATATCTAGCACCACCAAATACCCGGCCACCTAGTGGTAGAAGAGAAAAGTGAAACAAGGCCAAACTATGATTGAGATCTATTGATTTTTCCCTATAAACCAGGATAACTACTCCTGGCAAGTAAATTTGTAAGGAGCTCCCTGCCTAAGCTACAAGGGTGCTACATCCTCGCCTGCCCAAAAAACTACGTCTCAGAGTTTGCAGAAAAAGTAATTTTTCAGCCCTCAAGCCTGAGAGTGGATATCCTGGCAAAAACTGGGATGGGTGGAGAAACAGGGAAGGAATAACAAATAACAGTGTATGTGGAGTACCACACGAAATAAACATGGTATTAGACACATGAGAAAATAAATCACATATGACAAGGAAATATCAAAAATAGTTATGTACAGCTTTAAAAGTAAACAAAAGCAATAGTATTGCAATAGTATTGCTTTTATCTATCTAATATATACAGTAATAACAAGATATAGAAAGAACTAGGGTTGTCGTCCGGTTAGATCCCTGTCTCTCCTTAGCCAAGGAAGACGTGACTAATCAGCAACACCTGAAAGAGAGTAAACAGCAATGCAAATGCATCCTATCCTATGGTAACATGGTGCAATATATACATATTTGATTAAGCAAGTTTCAATTGTCTTCAGCCAAAGACAGCATAGCAGTGTGAATACACCCTATAGAATATTGCATTATTTACATTTTTGGAAGCAGATCCCATCCTCCGTAGTGAATACCACAAACTTACATCAGCACATAATGTGAAAAAAGTTCTTTCAGGTCGGCACCGCTCACGCCACCTGGTGACCACACTAGAAACAGTCAAGACATATGGTTCAGTCCATTATTCACATGCATAGTGAGAATTGGCCCTTCTATTATACCCTAATCTAACTAACTAACACTCAGAGTCCAAGGCATGTTACAGTTCATCGATTTCCTTCTGGATGAACTACATTTCCCAGCAGTTTCCCTACAGCTTTCTGGGGTGTTCCCCATTAACAACACTTTAAATGGGTGTGCAAGGTGGTTATCAGCGTAGCATCCTAGACATCACACAACCCATATTTGTAATCCATAAAGTCATGGTATCACTTTGATGATGTTTCCCCAGTAGTAACCAGCAGTGGCGGTGCATCCATAAAGGGCGCAGGAGCACCGCCCCCTCTCTCCTGGCACCGCTCTATCACCATAGATAGATTCATGCATTGCATGAATCTATCTATGGTCACCGCTGACACCCCCTACTGAGGTGTCCAGCCCCTTTTAGGGCACCGGGCACCTGAATTACAGCGGCAGGGGGTGTTTTTTTAAAACACCTGATTAGAGCCGTAGGCTCTAATAGGTGCCCAAATAGGTGAACAGCGGGCGCAACGCTGTGCATTCTCTGTTTACTCAGCTGTGTGTTAGCAAAGCGAAGAAATTCGCTTTGCTAACACTGAACCACCTTTCAGCCAATCAGGTGCTCGGGTCTGTTACCTGTCACCTGATTGGCTGAAACGTGAAAAGCGCTGTGATTGGATGGCTGATAGAGAGGACGGAAGAAGACATCGAGGAGCGTGCAGGACACCGCCACTGACCTGCTGCGAGATAGGTAAGTGCAGGGCGATGCACACTGGCAGCATTTGATGGGGCACAGTAGAAGCTATTGATGGGCACACTGGCAGCATTTTATGGGGCATAGTAGTGGCTATTGATGAGCACACTGGCAGCATTTGATGGGGCACAGTAGAAGCTATTGATGGGCACACTGGCAGCATTTTATGGGGCATAGTAGTGGCTATTGATGAGCACACTGGCAGCATTTGATAGGGCACAGTAGCAGCTATTGATGGGCACACTGGCAGCATTTGATGGGGCACAGTAGCGGCTATTGATGAGCACACTGGCAGCATTTGATGGGGCACAGTAGCGGCAATTGATGGGCACACTGGCAACAATCGATAGGTACAGTAGCGGCGTTTGATGGCACAGTGGTTGTGCTTGATGGCACAGTGGCTGCGTTTGATGGCACAGTGGCAGCATTTGATGGTCACAGTGGCTGCGTTTGATGGCACAGTGGCGGCAATTGATGGGCACAGTGGCAGCGTTTGATGGGCACAGTGGCAGCAATTCATGGGAACAGTGGCTACGTTTGATGGCACAGTGGCGGCAATTGATTTTTTTTTTTAATTTGTTTGCGCCCTCCCAAAAAAATTTTGAGCACCAGCCGCCACTGGTAACCGGGGTCAGGTCGAATGATAGTCTCTCCCTGGGCATTCATTGTGGTGACAAGCCGCTTTAGAAACCTTTTATCTGGCCGGAGGATGAACACACCATCCATGTTGAATTTCCTGCCATAACCCCATGTATTCAATACTGACAGTACTTTCCAGACATTTTAGACAACTTCAAAAAGTCTGTCTTGAGAGGGATCTGAAGGAACCCACGCACTGCTTTTTCCACCCGTTGCATTTCCTTCTCAGAGATCTCCTCTTCCAGATGAGGAGGAATGTAGGGGTATAAATACTGTAGTCTTCTGCCACTCTTTTGATTATAATTTTCTGTATCTTGGACAGCCGAGACAGAGTCTTTGGGTCTCCATATCCGGGTAGGACCTGAGCAGCTGGAGCACGTAAGACCGAGCACTCAGTGACCACATCGGGCTTAAGGTCTGGTTTAATACTTCTGTGGCTCCTTTCTAAATCATAATAACAGAAATCAGCCAAATGGCCCTGATTAAAAGTCCCCCCCCCTCCCGTAATGTTTGGTCTTGATACAGGCACACAAGGTGACACACATGGGTAACAATGCCAATTAAATTTGATTTTAAAGGCAATAAAAAAGTATTAAATGAATAAAAGTCTTTCAATATTGCAGCAGCGCTTCATGTCCAGATCACCAGGACATGCTTTCATATACAGTTCATTATATGAAATGAATATTATGGTGGAGATCCTATAGTGGCTACCGCCGTGTTCTGTGAGAGGAGGTATTTCTTCCACCAAGTGTTACACCACGTGCAGGGAACCCCTAATGGAATTGCACTCACCAGAAATCCAGCAAACATCAGCTTTGAATGGTAATAGCAGGTCTGCATCAATTCTAAACGACCACCAAATGTCAGTATTACCCTCGGTAGCTCCAATGAAACATATGGGAGAAATGGAATGTCCACATAGTGTGATATTGCTAAAACACTTTATTTAAAACATCCAAATATCCCCCCATAAGTAATAAACATACCAGAGAATATTAATAAAGGAGCAAATAAGAAAGTGCACTGTGCCTGTTGCGTCTTCCGGTCAGAAAGCTGTTAGGAGCGTTGCTGCATGCAGCTACAACTATACGCTTCCTGATTCCTCCCTGGTCTGTGGAGTGCACACGTCACTTCCGGTAGATCACGTCCCTGATGCGTTTCGTCACTTCCGGACTTCGTCTGAGGGCATGCCAATTAAAGGTTAATTTCCCACATCTTTTTATATCCTTTTCCATCTTTATAAAGTTCCATTACCTTGTTACGCAGTTCTTTTAACAGTTATTTTTTGCTCCCCATGGCTCAGTATTTAGCCTGCTCAGTGCATCCATGTGAGAGCTAACAAACTCATTGACTATATACACACAGACACTAATTGCATATTAAAAAGCCACAGATATGGGAAATGAACCTTTAATTACCTTTGTAACTTGTGTGTGTCACCTTGTGTGTCTGTACCAAGGCCAAATATTCCAGGGGGTGGAAACTTCTCATTGGGGCCATTTGGGTTAATTCTGTTATCATAATGAATTAAAAAGGAGGCAGACAACTATGTGATAATAAATGAGTTCATATCATCACTATCCAAATATAAAAGAGTTTTTTGGCACGATCAGTCATAATAATTTTAACCACTTGCCGCCCGCCCTATTACCAAATGACGACGGCAAACTGGTTTAATATTCCTGACCGGACGTCATATGACGTGATCAGGAATATCGAGCTGCTGCGCGCCCCCGGGCGATCGTTGTTGCGGGGTGTCAGTCTTACACCCTGCAACACCGATCTAGGTAAAGAGTCTCTGACGGAGACTCTTTACCACGTGATCAGCCGTGTCCACTCACGGCTGATCACAATGTAAATAGAAAGAGATGGTGATCAGCTTTTCCTCACTCACGTCTGACAGACGCGAGTAGGGGAGAGCCAATTGGCTGCTCTCCTGACAGGGGGGGGTCTGTGCTGATTGTTTATCAGCACAGCCCCCCCTCGGATCCCACCCAGGACCACCAGGGAAGCCGCCCAGGACCACCAGGGAAGCCATCCACACTGGACCACCAGGTATGCCCCTAGACCCCCAGGGAAATGCCACTATGTGCCCAGGCATCTGCCAATCTGTGCCCAGGCAACTGCCAATCAGTGCCCACTCCAATGCCTACCACTGCCAGTGCCACCAGGGATGCCCATCAGTGCCTCATATCAGTGCCGCGTATCAGTGCCCATAAGTGCCACGTATCAGTGCCCATCAGTGCCGCCCATCAGTGCCCAGCAGTGCCGCCTATCAGTGCCCATCAGTGCCGCCTTTCAGTGCCGCCTATCAGTGCCACCCTATCAGTGCCCAGCAGTGCCGCCTTTCAGTGCCCATCAGTGTAGCCTATCAGTGCCCATCAGTGCCAACCAGTGCCACCCAGTGCCACCCATAAGTGCCACCCAGTGCCACCCATAAGTGCCCATCAGTGCGGCATATCAGTGCCACCCATCAGTGCTGCCTACCAGTGCCCATCAGTGCCGCATATCAGTGCCCATCGTCAGTGCCCGCTCATTGGTGCCACCTCATCAGTGCCGCCTTATCAGTGCCCATCAGTGAAAGAGAAAACGTACTTCTTTACAAATTTTTTTAACAGAAACAAAAGCAAAACTTTTATTTGTTTAGCAAAAAATAAAAACCGCAGAGGTGATCAAATACCACCAAAAGAAAGCTCTATTTGTGGGAACAAAATGATAAAAATTTAGTTTGGGTACAGTGATGGATGACTGCGCAATTGTCATTCAAACTGCGACAGCGATGAAAGCTGAAAATTGGTCTGGGCAGGAAGGTGTCTAAGTGCCTGGTATTGAAGTTGTTAATATTAATGCCAAAATGTCACCATTTCTGCCAAGGGATGGAAACCTTTGAGCACAACTGTATATTATATAACCTACATTAAATAATAAAAACAATATGGGAAATATTCATGTAACTATCCACCATGCATTAATTCAAGGCCATTCATTTGAAAAAAAAAAAAAAAGTTGATAAAGTTAAGTTAAGATAAATCCTTCTTCTGCCACCAGATAAAAAGTGATCAAAAAGTTACACGACCACCCCATGCCTCACACCCGAAGGACAGCAACTTACCCTTAGTTTTGACTACCAAATCTACCCTCATGTTAGCTGCTCTACTTTAATCACTTGCCTACTGGGGTAGCTGCAGCCATGATCCTGGTATAACCACTCACTGTCCAGGATGTGTATGTACACTGGGTGACAAGTAATCACAGATCAGAATTCACATGAGCACATCCAAGGAAAAGTGAAACTCAGAATAGTAAAAATACAGTATCATCAAGAAGTTTTTTTTCTAATAAATACAATAGTGCACTCCCATGATCTAAGCTTCAAAAACGCATCTAAAAACATAGCGGACTGGCATAAGGGTGAATAGGCCATCCTATTCCTAAAAGTCCACCTGACATGTACATGTTTCATCTCACTAACTTTCTCAGGAGCTTCTGTGGAAGTCAATGTGACGAAACACGTACGCATTTGGGCCGCTCTTTGTGACATCACTATGTAGACGGATGTACATGGGAGATCCTTAAAGGACCCTAAATCCGAAAATAAAAAAGAAAATCTAAAAATTCGAAAGAACAAATTTTTGAAATAACTAACTATTAAATTATAGGTATTGGAATTTCCTTTCAAATTTGGCTGTTAGTGAACGTAACGAATACGAATTTATCCGAAGTTACGAATTACCCGAAATAATGAATGCCGCATCTAAACAAATGGAACTAAATTACTTAATAATAATAATAATAATAAACAGTTTATTATTATTATTATTATTATTATTATTATTATTATTATTATTATTATTATTAATTTGTTGCGTTCCATTTGTTTAAATACGGCATTTGTTATTTCGGATAATTCGTAACTTCGGATAAATTCGTATACCTATAATTTAATCGTTAGTAATAGTTAAATTATAACTGAAACAAACAACTACAACTGAAAACAACTACAATGACAACTACTAAAACAACAACTACTGAAACAACAGAAACAATAATAACAACAACTGAAACAATAACAACTGAAAACAACAACTGAATAAACAACAACTGAAAACAACAACAACAACTGAAACAACAACAACTGAATAAAACAACAACTACAACTGAAACAACAACTGAAAACAACAACAACTGAAACAACAACAACTGTAACTGAAATAACAACAACTGAATAAAACAACTGAAAACAACAACTACAACTGAAACAGCAACAACAACTGAAACAATAACAACAACAACAACTGAAACAACAACTGAAAACAACAACAACTGAAAACAACAACAACTACAACTGAAACAACAACAATTAAAGCTGAAAAGACAACTACTGTATTTCTGAATTTTTTAATATTCAAATTTACAAGTGTACAAATTTACGAATGTTTGAATATTCAAATTTACGAACTTTAGAATTTACAAATTTTCCAATATTCAAATGTATGAATATTCGGAAACATTCATTAAGCGTGTTTTCGTTAATTTGGATATTTCCGAATTAATGAATTTGTCAAAATTCGTTAAAAATGAATTTGGAACGAAACTAATTGCACATGTCTACATTACGGTATTATATTGGGGTGTTATTATTATGTGCTTTCTGTATTAACATTTCTGATTGGTATAAATAGCAGAGTTTGTACTGTACAATTGATGACAGATACAAGTACAGCACAATGTTGCACCTCACCTGAGTTCAGCTGATGGCCTCTACCCATAACAGGTGCTGGAGGTGGTATCTTCTCTCTGGGTGGCCGTAGACCGGTGACATTCTCATACATAACATCCTCAGTGAGATCCTCTTGGGTGGAGCCTAAGTGAAAAAAAGTAATTAGATGCAGAAAACAAAGCTTTGTGATTGGAAAGCACAGATGTAGATGGGCCCATATGGTGACACAATACATTATAAACTGAATATACTGCATAAATATCCCATACGGAAAAATTAAGCAATTCCTCCAAAAGATGAAGATACCTGGCCCATCGGGGCAGGATCTACATTCACTGCATATAGTACATATGAGGGAGCACAGAGGGAGAAACTGATGAAAAGCTGCTTTCTGACCATCATCAATGCAGTGTACGGAATCCATGGTTTTGGAGTACGGTTGGAACGTCTGTATGCACTGTGGAATAAACAGCTCTGTAATATTAGGTTACATTGCACTACACACCTGCCATATTGGATGTGCATCTGGCTGTTAAGGCATAGGGGATTGATTTGCATGGCTCCACCCATGGTCTTGATATGAGGACTAATCCTCTTTATTTTGGGATATGAGATGGAATGGGACATGTGATCTCTAAGGATGAGAATCCGGTTCAGGTTGAACGTGGGTTTGTCTTGGGCCAAGCCTGTGCATAGTTTTCAAACCTACCAAAAATTGGCCAGTGCGGCCTCCCAAATCCCTGGCTGTTATAAATTAAGAAAACAGCTAGGGATCCTGGGAGATGACACTGACCAATTATAGTCATGACCATATTTGGTCAGTGATGTCTCCTGGGATCCCCGACACTGTGTTTAAATTACCAAGGCACTGGTGATACACATTGGATGGCATTGGGTCATTGTAGTTGATGGAAGAATTCAACTCAGGGGACAAACAATGGAGTATTTTATTGTAATGTTATTACAGTGTGGGTGTGTTTATTTATTACAGGTACTTATATAGTACCAACAATTTATGCAGTGCTTTACATAGTAGTGAGTGTACAGCTTGTATAACAGTGTAAATTTGCTGTCCCTTTAAAATAACTCAACACACAGCCATTTATGTCTAAACTGATGGCAACAAAAGTGAGTACAACCCTAAGTGAAAATGTCCAAATTGTAGTAGTTTTGGCTAAAGTTTAAGCTAAAAGCATAGTTTGGCTCACTGTACTCAGCGTACTCAGTGAGGTGTGATTGTTCAGTTACACTATCTCACAAAAGTGAGTACACCCCTCACATTTTTGTAAATATTTTCTTCTATCTTTTCATGTGACAACACTGAAGAAATGACACTTTGCTACAATGTAAAGTAGTGAGTGTACAGCTTGTATAACAGTGTAATTTTGCTGTCCCCTCAAAATAACTCAACACACAGCCATTAATGTCTAAACCGCTGGCAACAAAAGTGAGTACACCCCTAAGTGAAAATGTCCGAAATGGGTCCAATTAGCCATTTTCCCTCCCCGGTGTCATGTAACTCATTAGTGTTACAAGGTCTCAGGTGTAAATGGGGAGCAGGGGTGTTAAATTTGGTGTTATCGCTCTCACTCTCTCATACTGGTCACTGCAAGTTCAACATAGCACCTCATGGCAAAGAACTCTCTGAGGATCTGAAAATTATTTTTGCTCTACATAAAGATGGTCTAGGCTATAAGAAGATTGCCAAGACCCTGAAACTGAGCTGCAGCACGGTGGCCAAGACCATACAGCGGTTAAACAGGACAGGTTCCACTCAGAACAGGCCTCGCCATGGTCCACCAAAGAAGTTGAGTGGATGTGCTCAGCATCATATCCAGAGGTTGTCTTTGGGAAATAGACGTATGAGTGCTGCTAGAATTTCTGCAGAGGTTGAAGGGGTGGGGGTCAGCCTGTCAGTGCTCAGACCATACGCCACACACTGCAACAAATTGATCTGCATGGCTGTCGTCCCAGAAGGAAGCCTCTTCTAAATATGGTGCACAAGAAAGCCTGCAAACAGTTTGCTGAAGACAAGCAGACTAAGGACATGGATTACTGAAACCATGTCCTGTGGTCCGATGAGACCAAGATAAACTTATTTGGTTCAGATGGTGTCAAGCGTGTGTGGTGGAAACCAGGTGAAGAGGACAAAGACAAGTGTGTCTTGCCTACAGTCAAGCATGGTGGTGGGAGTGTCATGGTCTGGGGCTGCATGACTGCTGTCAGCACTGGGGAGATACAGTTCATTGGGGGAACCATGAATGCCAACATGTACTGTGACATACTGAAGCAGAGCATGATCCCCTCCCTTCAGAGACTGGGCCACTGGGCAGTATTCCAACATGATAACAACCCCAAACACACCTCCAAGACGACCACTGCCTTGCTAAAGAAGCTCTGGGTAAAGGTGATGGACTAGCCAGGCATGTCTCCAGACCAAAACCCTACTGAGCATCTGTGGGGCATCCTCAAACGGAAGGTGGAGGAGCTCAAGGTCTCTAACATCCACCAGCTCTGTGATGTCGTCATGGAGGAGGGGAAGAGGACTCCAGTGGCAACCTGTGAAGCTCTGGTGATCTCCATGCCCAAGAGGGTTAAGGCAGTGCTGGAAAATAATGGTGGCCACACAAAATATTGACACTTTGGGCCCAATTTGGACATTTTCACTTAGGGGTGTACTCACTTTTGTTGCCAGAGATTTAAACATTAATGGCTGTGTGTTGAGTTATTTTGAAGGGACAGCAAATTTACACTGTCATACAAGTTGTACACTTACTACTTTACATTGTAGCAAAGTGTCATTTCTTCAGTGTTGTCACATGAAAAGATATAATAAAATATTTACAAAAATGTGAGGGGTGTACTCACTATTGTGAGATACTGTATATATATATATATATATATATATATACATATATATACATATATATATACATATATATACATATACATATATATACATATATACATACATATATATATATATATATATATATACATATATATATATATATATATATATATACATACATACACACACCAGAACCCGCGAACGGACCGAAAGTTCGCACGAACGTTAGAACCCCTTTGACGTCTATGGGACTCGAACGTTCGAAATCAAAAGTGCTCATTTTAAAGGCTAATTTGCATGGTATTGTCCTAAAAAGGGTTTGGGGACCCGGGTCCTACCCCAGGGGACATGTATCAATGCAAAAAAAACTTTTAAAAACCGCCGTTTTTTCGGGAGCAGTGATTTTAATGATGCTTAAAGTAAAAAAAAAAAAAGTGAAATATTCCTTTAAATATCGTACCTGGGGGGTGTCTATAGTATGCCTGTAAAGTGACGCGTGTTTCCCATGTTTAGAACAGTCCCTGCACCAAATGTCATTTTTAAAGGAAAAAATCTCATTTAAAACTGCTTGCGGGTTTAATGTCATGTCGGGTCATGGCAATATGGATGAAAATCAGTGAGACAAACGGCATGGGTACCCCCCAGTCCATTACCAGGCCCTTTGGGTCTTGTATGGATATTAAGGGGAACCCCGCACCCAAATTAAAATAAGGAAAGGTCCCTATATACTCTGAACAGCAGTATACAGGCGGTGCAAACAAGACAGGGACTGTAGGTTTGTTTTTAAGTAGAATCTGTTTGTAATTTTGAACATTTTTAATGTGTTTAGCTCCAGCCAAAAAATCTTTTCTAAGCTTTTTGGAAAACATAGGGAAGGGTTATCACCCCTGTGACATTTGTTTTGCGTCTTTCCTCCTCTTCAGAAGATTTCACCTCACTTTTTTGTCCCAATGAAAAATGTTTTTTGAAAATTTGTGTTTTTTTGTGGAACAAGGATTGGAAAGCATCAGTGGAAAGGAAAAATTGTTTTCCCATATTAACTCTTACAGGAGAGAATTTCCCTTCCTTAGGGGTAGATTTCATCTCACTTCCTGTTGTCTCCTTCCGTTTGCAAGTAGGAGTCGTTTGTAAGTTAGATGTTTGAAAGTAGGGTCCTGCCCTATATACTCAGCAGAAATTTGGGCCTTAGGTGTTGCTGTGGCCAAAACACTGTAAGCCCTCACAGGGCCCTGCTGTGAAATATTAGATCAAGAATTGTAATTACATGCCCCTGTTGAACAGGAGCTGAAAAATTAGGCCTTAGGCACTGGTGCTGGTGCCACAACACTGCAACCCCTCACAGACACTCTAGTTGGAACGCAGGAACGAGCCCTGCTGCAAAGTATTGCATCAAAAATTGTAATTACACGCCCCTGTTAGACAGGGGCAGAAAAATTGGGTCTTAGGCACTGGTGCTGGTGCCACAACACTGCAACCCCTCACAGACACTCTAGTTGGAATGCAGGAACAAGCCCTGCTGCAAAGTATTGCATCAAAAATTGTAATTACACGCCCCTGTTAGACAGGGGCAGAAAAATTGGGTCTTAGGCACTGGTGCTGGTGCCACAACACTGCAACCCCTCACAGACACTCTAGTTGGAATGCAGGAACAAGCCCTGCTGCAAAGTATTGCATCAAAAATTGTAATTACACGCCCCTGTTAGACAGGGGCTGAAAAATTGGGTCTTAGGCACTGGTGCTGGTGCCACAACACTGCAACCCCTCACAGACACTCTAGTTGGAATGCAGGAACGAGCCCTGCTGCAAAGTATTACATCAAAAATTGTAATTACACGCCCCTGTTAAACAGGGGCTGAAAAATTGTGCCTTAGGCACTGGTGGTGGCGCCCAGAACCAAAAATGTTCTTACAAGCTATCAGCGTGATGATTGAGGAGGAAGAGGATAATTACTCAGGGATAGTCACTCAGCATCAGCATAGGCAGTCTTTGAAGGGATCTGAGATTTCAAAAAAAATTATTCGGTTACATCTGCATCAGGTGCTTGGTAGCTGGTGGTGATCCAAGACTGATTCATTTTTATGAAGGTCAGCCGATCGACCGAGTCGGTGGACAGACGCACCCTGTGATCGGTTACCACGCCTCCAGCAGCACTGAATGTGCGTTCCGAAAGAACGCTGGATGCAGGACAGGCCAGTAGCTCAATTGCATACTGTGCAAGCTCTGGCCAGTGATCCATCCTCAAGACCCAGTAACCCAGAGGATTTTCGGTGGGAAAGGTGTCCAAGTCTGATCTTGCCCCTAGGTATTCCTGCACCATGTAAAACAGACGCTGGCGATGGTTGCTGGAACCGATCATACCTTGGGGCTGCGGACCAAAAAATTGTCTGAACGCATCGGTCAGACGGCCACCTTCTCCACCGCTCCTTCTTTGACTGACCGAAGCCTCAGCAACACGTTGTCCAGAAACAGGAGTTTGTAACCTCCCAGTCTCTGGGAACGCGTTGCACAGACCTTTCTGCAAGGCCTCCCGAAGATGTTTCATCCTCTGCTCCCTCTGCGATGGCAAGATAAGGTCCGCAACCTTACCCTTGTAACGTGGATCAAGGAGGGTTGCCAGCCAGTATTGGTCCTTCTCCTTGATACCACGAATACGAGGATCCTTACGCAGGCTTTGCAGGATCAGGGAGGCCATGCAGCGTAGGTTTGCTGAGGCATTCGGTCCGGAGTCCTCTGGGTCACTAAGGACAACAACGTCCGCAGCCACCTCCTCCCAGCCACGTACAAGTCCATGTGTTCCTTGGGACTGATCCCTTAAAGACTGCTGATGCTGAGTGCCAGGCTCCACCTCCATACTGACACAATCTTCCTCCTCCTCCTCCTCCTCCTCCTCGTCCTCTTCCTGTGTGATCGGCGGGCACGCAGGAACACTGTCTGGATAAAGGGGGCCTTGAGAGCTAAGGAAGTCCTCCTCTTCCTGCCTCTGTTCTGCCTCAAGTGCCCTGTCCATTATCCCACGCAGCGTGTGCTCCAACAGGTGGACAAGGGGGACAGTGTCACTGATGCATGCACTGTCAGTGCTCACCATCCTCGTGGCCTCCTCGAATGGTGACAGGACAGTGCATGCATCCCTGATCATGGCCCACTGGCGTGGGGAAAAAAAACCAAGGTCCCCTGACCCTGTCCTGGTGCCATAGTCGCACAGGTACTCATTGATGGCCCTCTGCTGCGTGTGCAGCCGCTGCAGCATGGCCAACGTCGAGTTCCACCTGGTGGGCATGTCACAGATTAGGCGGTTCTTGGGCAGGTTAAACTCCTTTTGGAGGTCCGTCAGCCGAGCACTGGCATTATATGACCGGCGGAAATGCACACAGACTTTCCTGGCCTGCCTCAGGACATCCTGTAAGCCCGGGTACCTGCCCAAGAACCGCTGCACCACCAAGTTAAGGACGTGAGCCAAACAGGGCACATGGGTCAGTTGTCCCTGTCGGAGGGCAGAGAGGAGGTTGGTGCCATTGTCGCAAACCACCATTCCTGCCTTAAGTTGGCGTGGCGTCAACCACCTCTGAACCTGCCCCTGCAGAGCTGACAGAACCTCTGCCCCAGTGTGGCTCCTGTCCCCCAAGCACACCAGCTCAAGCACCGCATGGCATCTTTTGGCCTGCGTACTTGCGTAGCCCCTTGAACGCCTACGGAGCACCGCTGGTTCCGAGGAAGAGGCCATGGAGGAAGAAGAAGAGGAGGGGGTGGAGGAGAGAGGTGTGTCACAATCAGCATTTTGGAGGCGTGGTGGCGGAACAACCTCCAACACTACTGCACCTTGTCCTGCATCCTTCCCAGCTGCCAGCAGAGTCACCCAATGCGCCGTGAAACTTAAGTAACGTCCCTGTCCATGCCTGCTGGACCATGAGTCAGCGGTAATATGCACCTTACCGCTGACCGCCCTGTCCAGCGAGGCATGGACATTGCCTTCCACATGCCGGTAGAGAGCCGGAATCGCCTTCCGTGAGAAAAAGTGGCGTTTGGGTACCTGCCACTGAGGAACCGCACATTCCACAAACTCACGGAAGGGGGCAGAGTCTACCAACTGAAAAGGCAGCAGTTGAAGTGCTAGCAATTTTGCCAAGCTAGCATTCAACCGCTGGGCATGTGGATGGCTGGGAGCAAACTTCTTTCGGCGGTGCAGCAGCTGGGGCAGGGAAATTTGCCTGGTACAATCTGACGTCGGTGTACCAAAAGCAGATTGCCCATAAGTACTTGGCTGTGACACACCTAATTCTACACCTTCATTCCTCTCACTGCAGGTCGCAGAGAGGACTGAAGGTCTAGTGGGGTTGGAAATCTCAGCTGATGAGGAGCAAGGAGAGATCGTCTTTGTTCTTTGGTGTGGGTCTTTTAGATACGCTTGCCAACGAACTGCATGGCAGGTCAACATATGTCTGGTCAAGCATGTGGTACCCAAGCGGGAGATGTTTTGGCCACGCGAGATACGCTTGAGACATATATTGCAAATAGCAGCGGTGCGATCTGATGCACTCGTCTCAAAAAAGGCCCACACCAAAGAACTTTTTGAATAACGCGCAGAGACTGCAGCGCCCTGCACATGTGGAGCTTTGGGGTGTGATGCAGTCAATGTGCTGCCCTTAGGCTGGCCCCTGGAGGGCATCCTGCCTAGTTGGTGATGTGCCACCTCCTCCTCCTCCTCCTCCTCCTCCTCCTCCTCTCTCCTATCAGGCACCCACGTTGAGTCAGTGACCTCATCATCCCCTCCCTCCTCATCACTGGAGCAAACCTGGCAGTATGCTGCAGCAGGGGGAGCATGACTGCCAGATTGCTGTCCTTCTTGGGCACCCCCTCTGTCCGTGCTCATGTTACTGCCTTCATTGAGCTCAGTATCATCATCAGAGCCTTCCAAACGCTGGGCATCCTCCTGGAGCATGTACCCAACACTGTGGTCAAACAGTTCGAGGGAATCCTCAGGAGGACATGGTGGGGCTAGGGAAGGAGTCACTGATGACATTGAGCTGAGGGAAGAGGCCGCTGCTTTGCCAGACAAAGCACCCTGGGCATGGGTGAGAGAGGATGAGGAGGATGAGGACGGCTTGGTCATCCACTCGACCAAGTCTTCCGCATGTTGCGGCTCAACACGGCCAGCTGCCGAAAAAAAGGCCAAGCGTGTCCCATGGCCACGTGCTGATGAGGATGCACCGTCTCCACGACCAGCACTAGACACAGAGCCTGCTTGCCCTCTCTTATTGGCTTGTGACTGTCTGCCTCTCCTTCTTGGCCTTCCAGACATACTAATGGCCTGTAGCTGCACTAAGCTGGGATAGAACACCTGTAATTTTCTTCAGGTAGCTTTATATACTGTAACCAGACAAGCCTGCCTGTCAGTAGGAAGATAACAGGAACGGATCTAGCTGAACACTGTGAGCAGGACGTACTGCACTAAATGTATATAGCAGGAACGGATCTAGCTGAACACTGTGAGCAGGACGCACTGCACTGAATGTAAATAGCAGGAACGGATCTAGCTGAACACTGTGAGCAGGACGCACTGCACTGAATGTAAATAGCAGGAACGGATCTAGCTAAACACTGTGAGCAGGACGCACTGCACTGAATGTAAATAGCAGGAACGGATCTAGCTGAACACTGTGAGCAGGACGCACTGCACTGAATGTAAACAGCAGGAACGGATGTAGCTAAACACTGTGAGCAGGACGCACTGCACTGAATGTAAATAGCAGGAACGGATCTAGCTGAACACTGTGAGCAGGACGCACTGCACTGAATGTAAATAGCAGGAACGGATCTAGCTGAACACTGTGAGCAGCACGCACTGCACTGAATGTAAATAGCAGGAACGGATCTAGCTGAACACTGTGAGCAGGACGCACTGCACTGAATGTAAATAGCAGGAACAGATCTAGCTGAACACTGTGAGCAGGACGCACTGCACTGAATGTAAATAGCAGGAACGGATCTAGCTGAACACTGTGAGCAGGACGCACTGCACTGAATGTAAATAACAGGAACGGATCTAGCTGAACACTGTGAGCAGGACACACTGTACTAAATGTAAATAGTCTAGCTGCCTGACCGTGGTACTAATAGGATCAAAAAGAACACCTGTAATTTTCTTCAGGTAGCTTTATATACTGTAACCAGACAAGCCTGCCTGTCAGTAGGAAGATAACAGGAACGGATCTAGCTGAACACTGTGAGCAGGACGTACTGCACTAAATGTATATAGCAGGAACGGATCTAGCTGAACACTGTGAGCAGGACGCACTGCACTGAATGTAAATAGCAGGAACGGATCTAGCTGAACACTGTGAGCAGGACGCACTGCACTGAATGTAAATAGCAGGAACGGATCTAGCTGAACACTGTGAGCAGGACGCACTGCACTGAATGTAAATAACAGGAACGGATCTAGCTGAACACTGTGAGCAGGACACACTGTACTAAATGTAAACAGCAGGAACGGATGTAGCTAAACACTGTGAGCAGCACGCACTGCACTGAATGTAAATAGCAGGAACGGATCTAGCTGAACACTGTGAGCAGGACACACTGTACTAAATGTAAATAGTCTAGCTGCCTGACCGTGGTACTAATAGGATCAAAAAGAACACCTGTAATTTTCTTCAGGTAGCTTTATATACTGTAACCAGACAAGCCTGCCTGTCAGTAGGAAGATAACAGGAACGGATCTAGCTGAACACTGTGAGCAGGACGTACTGCACTAAATGTATATAGCAGGAACGGATCTAGCTGAACACTGTGAGCAGGACGCACTGCACTGAATGTAAATAGCAGGAACGGATCTAGCTGAACACTGTGAGCAGCACGCACTGCACTGAATGTAAATAGCAGGAACGGATCTAGCTGAACACTGTGAGCAGGAAGCACTGTACTGAATGTAAATAGCAGGAACGGATCTAGCTGAACACTGTGAGCAGGACGCACTGCACTGAATGTAAATAGCAGGAACGGATCTAGCTGAACACTGTGAGCAGGACGCACTGCACTGAATGTAAACAGCAGGAACGGATGTAGCTAAACACTGTGAGCAGCACGCACTGCACTGAATGTAAATAGCAGGAACGGATCTAGCTGAACACTGTGAGCAGGACACACTGTACTAAATGTAAATAGTCTAGCTGCCTGACCGTGGTACTAATAGGATCAAAAAGAACACCTGTAATTTTCTTCAGGTAGCTTTATATACTGTAACCAGACAAGCCTGCCTGTCAGTAGGAAGATAACAGGAACGGATCTAGCTGAACACTGTGAGCAGGACGTACTGCACTAAATGTATATAGCAGGAACGGATCTAGCTGAACACTGTGAGCAGGACGCACTGCACTGAATGTAAATAGCAGGAACGGATCTAGCTGAACACTGTGAGCAGCACGCACTGCACTGAATGTAAATAGCAGGAACGGATCTAGCTGAACACTGTGAGCAGGAAGCACTGTACTGAATGTAAATAGCAGGAACGGATCTAGCTGAACACTGTGAGCAGGACACACTGCACTGAATGTAAATAGTCTAGATAGAAGATAACAGGAACGGATCTAGCTAAACTGAATACAGTGTATATATATATATGCAACACCTGGGATGCATATATATACACAATACACTGTAAGTGCAGCTAACTGACTGACTGTTCTGCCTAATCTATCTAACTCAAATCAAATGACACTGTCTCTCTCTCTCTCTATCGCTCAGCACACCGGAACACACACTACACAGGGCCGCCGTGCAGGCGGCCTTATATAGTGTGGGGTGTGTACTAAATCCCCTGAGCCATAATTGGCCAAAGCCACCCTGGCTTTGGCCAATTACAGCTCTCTCTACTGACGGCGCTGTGATTGGCCAAGCATGCGGGTCATAGTGCATGCTTGGCCAATCATCAGCCAGCAATGCACTGCGATGCCGCAGTGAATTATGGGCCGTGACGCGCCACACGAATTTGGCGCGAACGGCCCATATCGTTCGCAATTCGACGGACGGTCGAACAGCCGATGTTCGAGTCGAACATGGGTTCGACTCGAACACGAAGCTCATCCCTAATATATATATATATATATATATATATATATATATATATATATATATATATATATATATATATATATATATATATATAGCTTTTTTTTCAGCAGGAACGTGAGGGAACGCAGTTTCGGCACCTTCAACACTGAATGTATGTCAAGGGGTGTTGAGGCATGCTGGAGGGTCTATTGATGCTGGCTGCTGGAGGATCTATTGTCACTAGGGGAACTATTGTTATAGAGGGGTGTATTGTTTCTGGGGAGGTCTATTGTTGCTGGTGGGGGGTGTATTGTTGCTTGGGGAACAATTGCTGCTGAGAAGGATCTACTGTTGAGGGAGTTGTAATGTCCTTGTTGATGGAGGGTCTATTGATGTTGGCTGCTGGGAGATCTAAATTGCCAGCAGGGGTCTGCTGTTGCTCAGATGGATCTATTTTTGCTGAGAGGGGTCTATTGTTGCTGGTGGGGATTTTGTTGCAAGGCCTCTATTATTGCTGGGGGGGTGGGTTATTGTTGCTGGCTGCATGGGGTTTTATTTTACTGATTTTCTTGTTATCATTAACAAATTCTATGCACATTGCTTGGCACTGAAAAACACTACTAATAGGGGTGGTACAATGAGGTCAGTAGGGGGTAATTCAGAAAGGGGGGGGGGGGGTACCTGTACCTATTCTGTAAAAAAAAACAAGCACTTTATATATTGTACATTCACATCAGTCTATTGTCCTCAAGGAGCTTACCAAGGTCCCAACTCACATTCATACTAGGGCCCATTTACCTACCAGCATGTCTTTGGATTGTGGGAAGAAACCAAAGTACCCCTAGGAAACCCACGCAGGCGCAGGTTGGGATTTGAACTGACACCCCCAGGGCTGTGTGATGGTAGTGCTAACCACTTAGCCACTGAGCACACCAAATTGTGCGCTTTATGGGAATAAGCAATAAGGGGCACAAATGTACCTTGGGAGGGGGCAGATATCATGAGGCCACTTATTATAAAAAAGTTCCCAGATTTCACTGTAAGCCCCCCCCCAATAACCTCCACATCCCTTTTTGGGAGAATGCATATGGGGATCTCCCCTTGCAAGGCACCTTAGGACAAAGTGTGTTGAAAAGATGGGGGGGGGGGGCATCGCCACCCCTCCCTTGCAAGGCACCCCCCCAGTGTTGGAAGACATGTGGCCTGGTATAGTACAGGAAGGAGGAGGGGCACATTTTCACTGCCCTCTTTTGCTGGCCACCCAGGCTGCATGCCTTAATAAGGGTCAAATTGGAATTGTAAGGGTAACTCCACATATTCATTGTTTTATTGTTTTATTAAAAGGTCAGTAAACATTAAAAAACAGTGTTGGGTTCCCCTTAACATCCCCATTGATCCTTTAGACTAGAATAGGGTTTGGTGCTGAGTTCAGGGTCTGTGGAATTCCAGTTGGGTTCACTTAACACCAAACCCAGACAGGTGCACTCATCCCCAGTGATCACTAAATGTTTGTTTACAAACAAACCCCTCTCTCCATGGAAGTCTCTCTTCTTGCCTCACAGCAGCTTAGAGAATAAGATACAATGTAACAAAATGTTACATTGTGTAAAAAAATACATTAACATGTGAATAAAAGTTAACAATTTCTCTCCAGCTGTGGCCAAAAATTTTGAGAATGACACAAATGTTAATTTTCACAAAGTCTGCTGCCTCAGTTTTTATGATGGCAATTTGCATATACTTCAGAATGTTATGAAGAGCGATCAGATGAATTGCAATTAATTGCAAAGTCCCTCTTTGCCATGAAAATGAACTTAATCCGATGAAAGACATTTCCACTGCATTTGTGAAGAAGGCTTCAGGGCGCCCAAGAAAGTCCAGCAAGAGTCAGGAACCTTTCCTACAGTTGATTTAGCTGCGGGATCGGGTCACCACCAGTACAAAGGGTGGAGGGGGGATTAGGTCACCACCAGTGCAGAGAGTGGAGGGGGATTGGGGTTACCACCACTGCAGAGGGTGGAGGGGGCATTGGGTCACCACCAGTGCAGAAGGTGAAGGGGGGATCGGGTCACCACCAGTGCAGAGAGAGGAGGGGGATCGGGGTAACCACCAGTGCAGAGGGTGGAGGGGGGATCGGGTCACCGCCAGTGCAGAAGGTGGAGGGGGGATCGGGACACCACCAGTGCTGAGGGTGGAGGGGGGATCGGGTCCCCACCAGTGCAGAGGGTGGAGGGGGGATTGGGTCACCACCAGTGAAGAGGGTGGAGGGGGGATTGGCACCGCCAGTGCAGAGGGTGGAGGGGGGATCGGGTCCCCACCAGTGCAGAGGGTGGAGGGGGGATTGGGTCACCACCAGTAAAGAGGGTGGAGGGGGATCGGGTCACCGCCAGTGCAGAGGGTGGAGGGGGGATCGGGTCCCCACCAGTGCAGAGGGTGGAGGGGGGATTGGGTCACCACCAGTAAAGAGGGTGGAGGGGGATCGGGTCACCACCAGTGCAGAGGGTGGAGAGGGGATTGGGTCACCACCAGTGCAGAGGGTGGAGGGGGGATCGGGCCACCACCAGTGCAGAGGGTGGAGAGGGAATGGAGTCACCACTAGTGCAGAGGGTGGAGGGGGGATCAGGGTAATCACCAGTGCAGAGGGGAGAGGGGGGATTGGTCCACCACCAGTGGAGGGGGTGGAGGGGGGATCGGGTCACCACCAGTGCAGAGGATGGAGGGGGCATCGAGCCACCACCAGTGCAGAGGGTGGAGGGGGGATCGGGTCACCACTAGTGCAGAGGGTGGAGGGGGGATCGGGTCACCACCAGTGCGGAGGGTGAAGGGGGATCAGGGTAACCACCAGTGCCGGGGGTGGAAGGCGGATCGGGTCACCACCAGTGCAGAGAATAGAGGGGGATCGGGCCACCACCAGTGCAGAGGGTGGAGGGGGGATCAGGCCACCACCAGTGCAGAGGGTGGAGGGGGGATCGGGCCACCACCAGTGAAGAGGGTGGAGGGGGGATCGGGTCAAAAGCAGTGCAGGGGGTGGAAGGGGATCGGGTCACCACTAGTGTAGAGGGTGGAGGGGGGATCAGCCCACCACCAGTGCAGAGGGTGGCGGGGGGATCGGGCCACCACCAGTGCAGAGGGTGGATCGCGTCACCACCAGTGCAGGGGGTGGAGGGGGATCGGGTCACAACCTGTGCAGAGGGTGGAGGGGGATCAAGGTAACCACCAGTGGAGGGGGTGAAGGGGGGATCAGGTCACCACCAGTGCAGAGAGAGGAGGGGGTTCGGGGTAACCACCAGTGCAGAGGGTGGAGGGGAAATTGGGTCACCACCAGTGCAAAGGGTGGAGGGGGGATCGGGGCACTACCAGTGCAGGGAGTGGAGGGGGGACTGGGGCACCACCAGTGCATAGGGTGGAGGGGGGATTGGGTCACCACCAATGCAGAGGGTGGAGGGGGGATCGGGTCACCACCAGTGCAGAGGGTGGAGAGGGGATCGGGTCACCACCAGTGCAGAGGGTGGAGGTGGGGGATCGGGTCACCACAAGTGCAGAGGGTGGAGGTGGGGGATCGGGTCACCACCAGTGCAGAGGGTGTAGGTGGGATCGGGGCACCACCAGTGCATAGGGTGGAGGGGGGATCAGGTCACCACCAGTGCAGAGGGTGGAGGGGGGATTGGGTCATCACCAGTGCAGATGGTGGAGGGGGGATCGGGTCACCACCAGTGCAGAGGGTAGAGGGGGGATCAGGGCACCACCAGTGCAGAGCTTGCTCAGGAATAGCAACAGAGAGGTGTGAGTACATCGGCACGCACAGTGAGGAGAAGACTTTTGGAGGATGGCCTGGTGTCAAGAAGGGTAGCAAAGAAGACACTTCTCTCCAGGTAAAGCATCAGGGACAGACTGATATTCTGCAAAAGGTACAGGGATTGGACTGCTGAGGACTGGGGGAAAGTAATTTTCTCTGATGAATCCCCTTTTCGATTGTTTGGGGCATCCAGAAAAAATGTTGTCCGGAGAAGAAAAGGGTAGTGCTACCATCAGTTATGTGTCATTCCAACAGTAAAGCATCCTGAGACCATTCATATTTGGGGTTTCTTTTCAGCCAAGGAAGTGGGCTCACTCACAATTTTACCTAAGAACACAGCCATCAGTGGCGGGTGGTGCTCAAAATTTTTGAGGGGGCGCAAACAAACTGAAAAATTCTGAAAAAAACCCCCATCAATTGCAGCCTCGCTGTACCATCAAATGCAGCCACTATGCCATCAAATGCAGCCACTGTGCAGCATCGTATGCAGCCACTGTACCATCAAACGCAGCCACTGTGCCCATCAATTGCCGCCACTGTGCCATCAAACGCAGCCACTGTGCCCATCAAACGCAGTTACTGTGCCCTCAAATGCTGCCACTGTGCCATCAAATGCTGCCACTGTGCCCATCTTATGCAGCCACTGTGCTTCATCAAATGCAGCCACTGTGCAACATCGAATGCAGCCACTGTGCCCATCAAATTCAGCCTCACTGTGCCCATCAATTGCAGCCTCATGTTGCCCCCATCAAATGCAGCCTCACTTTGCCTCATCAAATGCAGGCTCACTGTGCCCATCAAATGCAGCCTCACTGTGCCCATCAAATGCAGCCTCGCTGTGCCTCATCAAATGCAGCCTCACTGTGCCCATCAAATGCAGCCTCATGTTGCCCCATCAAAAATAGCTTCACTGTGCCTCATCAAATGCAGCCTCACTGTGCCCATAAAATGCAGCCTCACGTTGCCATATCAAATGTAGCCTCACTGTGTCCCATCATATGTTGCCTCACTGTGCCCCATCAAATGTAGCCTCACTGTGCCTCATCAAATGCTCCCACTGTGCCCCATCAAACGCAGCCACTGTGTCATATCAAATGCTGCCAGTGGACCCCCGCCACTGTAATTCAGGCGCCCTGCACCCGAAAAGGTGCCTGAATAGGGAGTGGCAGAGGCGGCCATCGATAGATTCATGCAATGCATGAATCTATCTATTGGTGCTGAAGGGGTGGCAGGAGAGAGGGGGCGGCACCCGTGCGCCCTTATGGACGCACCACCACTGACAGCCATGAACAAAGAATGGTACAAAAACATCCTCCAAGAGCAACTTCTCCCAACCATCCAAGAACAGTTTGGTGAGGAACAATGCCTTTTCCAGCAGGATGGAGCACCTTGTCATAAGGCAAAAGTGATAACTAAGTGGCTTGGGGAACAAAACATCTAAATTTTGGGCCCATGGCCAGGAAAGTCCCCAGGCCTTAATCCCATTGAGAACTTGTGGTCAATCCTCAAGAGGAGGGTGAACAAAAAACTCATAAATTCTGACAACCTCCAAGCATTGATTATGCAAGAATGGGGGGGGGGGGGGGGGGCAGCCATCAGTCAGGATGTGGCCCAGAAGTTGAGTGACACCATCCCAAGAATTGCAGAGGTCATGAAAAATAAGGGTCAACGCTGCAAATATCGACTCTGTGCATAAAATTCATGTCATTCATTGTAAATAAGAGCCTTTGGCACTTAAAATGCTTGTAATTTATACTTCAGTATCCCAGAGTAACATCTGACTAAAAGATCTAAAAACACTGAAGCAGCAGACTTTGTGAAAATTTTAATTTGTGTCATTCTCAAAACGGCTGTACATCCCACTTAACGTCCCACCTGTGACATCATTCCACATGAGGAGGCTGGTGCTGCACGCCGCCGTGTGCTAGTTTGTTTCCAGTGCTGATGTGAACCTGCTTAATCGTAAGTGTGATCTGTGATTTTCTGATAAAAGCTTTTAAACATATTGCACTACAAGGTTTTCCTCTTTTCTCCACTCATACGGGGAGCAACTTGAAGCTGACGTCTATCCATCGAGTCCCATGGAGCCATCCTCCTGACTATCGGTGAAACAGACATCTTCCCCAGCCTGGCCGCTGAGCCTCTAGGATTAAAGCAAGCGAGTGTGATCATTATAATCTGAGATTCACCATCTCTGGTAAGAGGCGTGTGTATGTGGTGAAGGGATTTGTTTGAACATCTAAAAAACTTGACTCCCTCAGTCTCCGTGACTGCACTCTTCGGTGGCTCTCATCCTATCTATCCCAACGCACCTTCAGTGTCACTTACAGTTCTACTTCCTCCTCTCCTCATCCCTTCTCCATCAGGTCCCCCAAGGTTCTGTTCTTGGACCTCTCTTATCTTCTCCATCTACACCTCTTCCTTGGGTCAGCTGATAGCCTCCCATGGCTTCCAATATAATTTCTACACTGACGACACCCAAATCTATCTCTCCACCCCTCAACTCCCTCATCAGTCTCCTCACACATCACTAACTTACTAACAGACATATATGCAGCAGCACCTCAACCCCCCCGCTGTCTGCCGGTGGACTCACTTACCCCATCGGCGGCAGGAATAGGCAGGCACACCGGGGATCGGCGGGCACATCGGACAGGGGATAAGGCTACGGCAGGCATCTGGCAGTGTCTCCTGTGTCAGAGGCATAACTAGAACCTTCAGGGCCCGGTGCAAGAAACCATGAGGGGCCCCCGACACCCCCACCCTTACATCACAGTCCCTAGCATTCCCCTTTATATCACAGTCTGCAGCGTTCCCCTTTACATCAGAGCTCTCCCTTACATCAGGGTCTGTATCATTCCCCTTTATGTCAGAGTTCCCCTTTACATCAGGATCTGTAGCATTCCCCTTTACGTCAGAGTACCCCTTTACATCAGGATCTGCAGAGTTCCCCTTTACGTCAGAATTCCTCTTTAGATCAGGGTCTGCAGAGTTCCCCTCTACATCAGATTCCAAAATTCCCCTTTACATCACAGTCCACAAAGTTCCCCCTTCCATCAGAGTCCGCTGGGTTCACCCTCACAGTGTACTCTGATGAAGGGGAGAGCTCTGTGGATCCTGATGGTCCGCAGCATTTCCCTTTACATCAGAGTTCCCCTTTACATCAGGGCCTGCAAAGTTCTACCTTACACTGCGGAGTTCTACCTGTGGACTCTGGTGTAAAGGGGAATTCTGATGTAAAGGGAAATGTGGCTGACCATGATGTAAAGGGGAACGCTGTAGACTCTGATGTAAGCGGGGCTCTGGTGACCATGGTCCCCCTTACATCATGGTCCGTAATTATGTTGCAAATGGAGCAAATTTGTTTAATGACCGTTATGTGTAAAATAATATATCATAATAAAAATAGATAATAATAATAATAATAAAAATGTGTTCACTCGTCAAAAAAACCCAAAAAAACACAAAAATATATTTATTACAGGAGCTCACCAAATAAAAGCTGAACATATGTCTAAAAAAAAAAAAAATGGTGGGGGTTCTGAGCTATGGGTAACCAATATGTTTTTAGAGCCGCTGCCCTCACTAGTCAGGATTAAATGTGGTTTATGTAATGGGAGTGGCGCTGCTTATTATATAATTGAATTCCTGATAAGGTTAAAAGGAAATAAAAAATGCTAATGTGTGTAGATGCTAACAAATGTGTATAAATCAACTTTGCTGTTAAACATATAAAAATAGAAATTTCATACACTGTGCTAAAATCATAAATTCAATCACATAATAAAGCGTATCGAAGTGACGTGTGCTGTGTCCAATACTGTGGAAATTCATACATGTAAAAAAATAAATAAATAAATAAATAAATTATTCAAAATATTCACTGCAAATGATCACATATGCTGTGCAATCACTCAACAGTTGAAAATTAAATCCAGAACTATACTAAATTAGCAATAACATGATATCTCCCCTTAGGGGGAAAAAGTGACAAGTGCTGGAATTTTTAAAAATCAGTATTTTTTTCTAGAGACTTACTTAGAACCCCCAAACATTATATATAAATATTATATATATATATATATATATATATATATATATATATATATATATATATATATATATGTATATAATATTTATCAATTTTTTGTTTTTTGTTTTTATTTATTTATATATATATATATATTTAGCAGAGACCCTAGAGCATAAAATGGAGATTGTTGCAATATTTTATATCTCACCGCACTTGCTCAGCGGTCTTGCAAATGCAATTTTTTGGGAAAAAATACACTTTTTGAATGAAATAATAAGAAAACAGTAAAGTTAGTCCAATTTGTTTGTATAATGTGAAAGATGATGTTTCACCGAGTAAATAGATACCTAACATGTCATGCTTTAAAAGTGCGCACGCTCGTGGAATGGCGATAAACTACGGTACTTAAAAATCTCCATAGGCGGTGATTTACATTTTTTTACAGCTTACCGGTTTTGAGTTACAGAGGAGGTCTAGGGCTAGAATTATTGGTCTCGCTCTAACGATCGCGGCGATACCTCACATGTGTGGTTTGAACACCATTTACATATCTGGGCGCGACTTGAAAATGCGTTCGCTTCTGCGTGTGAGCTCGGAGGGATGAGGCTCTTTAATGTTTTTTTTCCTGATTTATTTTACTTTTTATTTCTACAGCTTTAAAACGTTTTTTTTTTGTTTTTTTTATCACTTTATTAAAGAATGTACACATCCCTTGTAATAGAAATAAGCAGGACAGGGCCTCTTTAATGTGAGATCTGGGGTCAAAAAGACCTCAGATCTCACATTTACACTTAAAAGCAATAAAAAATAAAAAAATAAAAAAGTGGGCCCTTTAAGCCCGGAGGGTGGAAGTGACGTTTGACGTCGCTCCGGTCCTCCAAAGGCATAGAATTTAGTGGGAGCCATTTTGCCCTCATTCAACTTCCTGCCCATTAGTCCCGGATCGTTTCTGAGCTCCATAGTGTGAATACGCTTATTGCATTTATTATAGATATACATGTAAAGTCACACTCACATGTTGTAGAATGTTAAATCGCTGTGGTAATCAAATAGCTCAAGAAATCCAAAATGCAATTCATTCCACAGGCTAAAACCAGAGGTGACGTAGTCACACTAGATGCTCCCCCTATGCGTTTTGTCATACCAACGTCATCAGGAGCGGCCTTATCTGATACAGGATAAAGGGAGGAGGAAATCCCTGATGCACATGTATGTTCAGTGATAGAATGACAACCTCAGCCTGGGCTCCTGCAAGGCCACGCCCCCTCGAAGCTTATCTACCCTATCTGATACAGATTGATGTTTTAAATGGAATATTATTATTATTATTATAAAGGATTTACAGTGCCTTGAAACTCTGACCAGCTTCCCTGTCCCTGCTGAAGAAAAGCATCCCCACAACATGATGCTGCCACCACCATGTTTCACAGTGGGGATGGTGTGTTCAGGGTGATGTGTGGTGTTAGTTTTCCCCCACACATAGCATTTTGTTTTTAGGCCAAAAAGTTCAATTTTGGTCTCATCTGACCAGAACACCTTCTTCCACATGTTTGCGGTGTCCCCCACATGGCTTCTAGCAAACTGCAAACGGGACTTCTTATGACTTTCTTTCAACAATGGCTTCCTTCTTGTCACTCTTCCATAAAGGGCAGATTTGTGGAGTGCACGACTAATAGTTGTCCCATGGACAGATTCTCCCACCTGAGCTGTGGATCTCTGCTCCTCCAGAGTTACCATGGGCCTTTTGGCTGCATCTCTGATGAATGCTCTCCTCTCCAGTCAGTTTAGGTGGACGGCCATCTCTTGGTAGGTTTGCAGTTGTGCCATACTCTTTCCATTTTCTGTTGATGGATTGAACAGCTCTGTGAGATGTACAAAGTTTGGGATATTTTTTTTTAACCTAACCCTGCTTTATACTTCTCCACAACTTTATCCCTGACCTGTCTGGTGTGTTCCTTGGCCTTCATGATGCTGTTTGTTCACTAAGGTTCTCTAACAAACCTGTGAGGGCTTCACAGAACAGCTGTATTTATACCGAGATTAAATTGCACACAGGTGGACTCTATTTACTAATTAGGTGACTTCTGAAGGCAATTGGTTCCTCTAGATTTTAGTTAAGGGTATCAGAGTAAAGGGGGCTGAATACCAATGCCCCCCCCCCCCCACACTTTTCACATATTTATCATTTTTCTTCCACTTCACAATTATGTGCCACTTGGTGTTGGTCTATCACATAAAATCCCAATTAAATACATTTGTAGTCAGAGTCTTCGAGTGGGAAATGCGATACTCCTAAGAACCAAGGCCTGAGGTGTGCCAGGGCCTAGCTGGTCAGTATGCCTGAAAAGAGGGCATACCCTGAATGTAAAATAAGAAAAAGTACTATGAGTATGTAAGAAGGCTGGAGAAACGGGTCGGTGGGAACCCAGAACCTCAAACAACCTGGCCCTGACAGAGGAGGAGGGTTAAATAGCCCTCTCAAACTCCTCCCACAAATACAGGCCAGCCTTACACTTGTAGTCAGAGTCTTCGAGTGGGAAATGCGATACTCCTAAGAACCAAGGCCTGAGGTGTGCCATGGCCTAGCTGGTCAGTATGCCTGAAAAGAGGGCAAAAAGACACACATTTAGGTAGGGAAGGTAACAATCCATCAAGTGGAGTAGCATGGCAACAGCCAACTGAACGTCCTGTGAAAGGTTGGATTGAGCTTGATGCCTGAGACAACCCAGACATGAGAATGAAACTGCTTGAGAATGAGAGGATACCTGGGGGAAAGGGAGCAAGGGCTGGCCCGAGGAGCCCCTGCAAAATGATGGCCGAGAAGATCGAAATACTTCAAACGGACACCAGCGAAGTAGTTCATTGAAATGCCCCCAACCCCCAGCCTACCCATACTTGGACTGGGGAAGTGAGAGGGTGAGTGCAAAAGACAACTGGCAGGAGTGCGAAATGCTAGATACCTGATAGATGTGAAGAAGTAGGCGGATAAGGCTCATGCGCTATGGCAATAAGAAACCGTGCCAGACACAGAACACTGGTCCCACCTGATTCGATTGCGTCGTGCTTCAGCCTCTGACCTGACAACCGAGACTGAATCCTGAACCAAGGAAGGAGGGCCAGACGCCATCCCGGGGAAATAAGTCCCATAGCATGATACAGTCATACCCAAAGTGACTGAAGCCCCTCTACCTGGAACAGGCTGGGGATCGGAAAAGATGACTGGACTGATGTCCCTGAGCAGTTCTCCAGGCAACATCCTAGACAAGAGATCATAGCCGAGAGTGGAATCCAGAATCATGACGACGTTTGCCCAACCTACCACTTAAGGACCGTCAAGGGGATGTGGCTCAGCACACACCCTGAGATAGACTATAAATCCCTGGGCGGTATCCAGGGCTTTTAAGCAACAGGATGTCAACTGAAAGAAGATTGACGACTGCTTCCGACCCAAGGATGAGCCCAGTGGTGAAACAACATCTGCACCAAACAATTAGCCCTAACAACGGGCAGGACTGATGAAAGTGAGTGCAAGCATGGTTGATAACGGTATGGATGCCAATACAGCCCAACCTGAGAACACAAACTAGAGAAATGACAGACAACCAGACATGAGAACAACAACGCCTCTCTGTGCCTACCTAAGTATGAAAACATGAACAGAAATGTCAAGAACACTGCACGTGAATGAACCTGATGATGGTCAACAATCATTAACAAACCTCAGCCCGTATGGATCTGTAGACGTGACAGATCCTGACATGTGAGCCCTAGCTAACTGACCCAGGTACAAACATGAACAAAGATACGATGAGACATGACAACCAACGAAGATAAAAACAGCTACCGGAGTATATGCTGTGACTGAACAACAACGCCCCTCTGAGAAACGCTGCGGCTGAAACGCTGTGACAGGAAAGCTGAGACTGACCGCTGAGGTAGAAATGCTATTGGAGCAGAAGTGCAAGGACAGCAATGTTGACAGAAAACACTATGACAGAAATGCTAAAACTGAAAGCTGAGGCAGGAACACGATAACAGAAACCCTGGGGCAGAAACGTAATGACAGAAATGCTGAGACTGAAACGCTGAGGCAGAAATGAAATGACATAAATCCTGGGGCAGAAATGCCATGACAGAAATCCTAGGGCAGAAACGCTATGACAGAACGCTGAGGCAGAAATGCAATGACAGAAATCCTGGGGCGAAAACGCTGAGGCAGAAATGCCATGACAGAAACCCTGGGCAGAAACGCTATGACAGAACGCTGAGACTGAAATGCTGAGGCAGAAAAGCAAAGACAGAAGACCTGGGGCAGAAACGCAGAGGCAGAAATGCCATGACAGAAATTCTGGAGCAGAAACGCTATGACAGAACGCTAAGGCAGAAATGTAATGACAGAAATCCTGGGGTAGAAATGCTGAGGCAGAAATGCTGAGGCAGAAATGCCATGAAAGAAATCCTGGGCAGAAATGCTATGACAGAACGCTGAAGACTGAAACGCTGAGGCAGAAATGCAAAGACAGAAATCCTGGGGCAGAAATGCTAAGACAGAAAAGGTGAGACTGAATGCCGAGACAGAAAAGCTGAGACTGAACGCCGAGCCAGAAATGCTGGGGCAGAATGCTATGACAGAAAACGCCATGACAGAAGGACGCCATGACAGAAGGACACCATGACAGAAGGACGCCAAGACAGAAAGACGCCATGACAGAAAAACGCCATGACAGAAAAACGCCATGACAGAAATCCGGGGGCAGAAACGCTATGACAGAAATCCTGGGCAGAAACGCTGTGACAGAAATCCTGGGGCAAAAATGCTATGACAGAAACGCTATGACAGAAATGTCGAGACTGTGCGCTGAGACAGAAATGCTGGGGCAGAAGGCTATGACAGAAATGCTGGGGCGGAACGCTATGACAGAAATGCTGGGGCAGAACGCTAGGACAGAAATGCAGGGGCAGAATGCTATGACAGAAATGCAGGGGCAGAACGCTATGACAGAAATGCTGGGGCAGAACACCAGGACAGAAATGCAGGGGAGAATGCTATGACAGAAATGCAGGGGCAGAATGCTATGACAGAAATGCAGGGGCAGAACGCAACGACAGAAATGCAGGGGCAGAATGCTATGACAGAAATGCTGGGGCCGAACGCTATGACAGAAATGCTGGGGCAGAACGCTATGACAGAAATGCTGGGGCAGAACGCTATGACAGAAATGCTGGGGCAGAACGCTATGACAGAAATGCTGGGGCAAAAACACTATGACAAAAAAACGCTGAGACAGAAATGCCGGGGCAGAACGCTTATGACGGAAATGTTGGGGCAGAACGCTATGACAGAAATGCTGGGCAGAACGCTATGACAGAAATGTCGAGACTGTGCGCTGAGACAGAAATGCTGGGGCAGAAGGCTATGACAGAAATGCTGGGGCGGAACGCTATGACAGAAATGCTGGGGCAGAACGCTATGACAGAAATGCAGGGGCAGAATGCTATGACAGAAATGCAGGGGCAGAACGCTATGACAGAAATGCTGGGGCAGAACACCAGGACAGAAATACAGGGGAGAATGCTATGACAGAAATGCTGGGGCAGAACGCTATGACAGAAATGCTGGGCAGAACGCTATGACAGAAATGCAGGGGCAGAATGCTATGACAGAAATGCAGGGGCAGAACGCTATGACAGAAATGCTGGGGCGGAACACTATGACAGAAATGCTGGGGCAGAACGCTATGACAGAAATGCAGGGGCAGAACGCTATGACAGAAATGCAGGGGCAGAATGCTATGACAGAAATGGAGGGGCAGAACGCTATGACAGAAATGCTTGGGGCAGAACACCAGGACAGAAATGCAGGGGAGAATGCTATGACAGAAATGCAGGGGCAGAACGCTATGACAGAAATGCAGGGGCAGAACGCAATGACAGAAATGCTGGGGCCGAAGGCAATGACAGAAATGCTGGGGCCGAACGCTATGACAGAAATGCTGGGGCAGAACGCTATGACAGAAATGCTGGGGCAGAACGCTATGACAGAAATGCTGGGGCAGAACGCTATGACAGAAATGCTGGGGCAAAAACACTATGACAAAAAAACGCTGAGACAGAAATGCCGGGGCAGAACGCTTATGACGGAAATGTTGGGGCAGAACACTATGGCAGGAATGCTAGGGCAGAACACTAAGACAGAAATACTGAACCTTAGGACAGAAATGCTGAGGCAGAAACGCTGACAGAAATGCAGGGCCGAATGTGACGACAGAAATGCTGAGGCAGAAATGCCATGACAGAAATACTGGGGCAGAACACCCTGACAGAAATGCTGGGGCAGAATGCTGCGACAGAACTGCTGAGGCAGAACGCTACGACAGGAACGCTATGACAGAAAAATGCTGACTAAAAGCCTAGATAGAAACGCTGTGACAGAAACCTGGGGCTGAAACGCTATGACATAAAAAGCGCTGAGACTAAACGCCTAGACAGAAACGCTGTGAGAGAAACCTGGGGCCGAAACACTATGACAGAAATCCTGAGGCCAAAACGCCATGATGAAACACTTGCGACTGAAGCGGTGGATTCCCGGGAGGCGTGCGGGGATCCCCCCCATGATGCCCCACGTGAGTACCAGGAGGTGAGCAGGTAGGTGAGCGCCCCCCATGAGAACCAGGAAGCGTGTGGGCATCTCCTCCATGATGCACGGCGTGGGTTCCAGGGAGATGAACTGGCGGGTGAGTGGCAAGTGGGTGGGTGGTAGATGGACAAACAGACACACCTCCCCCCGCTCCCCCCTGGAGAAGCCGGCGGCCGGCCCCGACAGGGATGAAAGGGAAAAGAGGTCAGGCACTGATTTTGGTTGAGAGAGCGGCGCCCCCTCAACCATGCGGGATTGAGCCCAGCAATGGTGGATGATGGACAGACGACACCCCCCCAATACCATGGGAAGCGGCCAGGCAGCACCCTGGCCAGACGGAGCCCTGCGAAAGTGGGTGAGTGGAGGATGGATGAACGGAAGCCCTCCCTGCATGAGCGCTGGGAGAAGCGGGTGGCACGCTGGTCAGATGGTGCCATGAGGAAAGTGGGTGGAGGATGGAAGGATGGCCCCCCGCTCCCCCCCGGCATGAGCGCCGGGAGAAGCGGGCGGGAGGCACGCTGGCTAGATGGAGCCATGGGGAAAGTGGGTGGGTGGAGGATGGATGGACTATCCCCCCCGCGCAGGAGCGCCGGGAGAAGCGGGCGGGTCAGCCCCCCCACGATGCTGGATGGAACATGGGGCTGCAAGGGAGGACAGGCGGGGCGGCCCCCACGATGCTGGTGGAACCCAGGCATGACAGAGGGGGGGGGACTGGATGGTCCCCAATGGTGCCAGGGAGAGGAACTGACACCATTGCTACGGCCGACCGCCGCTCTGTAAGTAGGCCGGAAGTGACGTGCATCCACCCAGAACCTCCGACAACCTGGCCCTGACAGAGGAGGAGGGTTAAATAGCCCTCTCAAACTCCTCCCACAAATACAGGCTAGCCTCCGGCCAGCCTTACACTTACGTTTTTGGTTGTAGCATGACAAAATGTGGAAAATGTCAAGAGGTATGAATACTTTTTTAAAGCACTGTACATAGCGCCAACAGTTTGCACAGCGCTTTACAAAATGAAATATCGGTACAATATTATTGTAAGACTTGCCCTCAAAGTGTCTTTTTGGTTGTTAGGATCTGTTGTGTATGAACTCATGCATAGCGATGCTGTTGATTTTGGTCTGGGCTTCTAGACGTCATCGATCTCCGGTGATGAAAGAGTTAATCACCACATTACCGCATTCACTGCTGTTTGTCTCTCTCTTTCCGGCAATCGGCTCTAACAGAATCTATGGCGTGATAAGCCGGTCCCCGGGGCTGTAGAGCGTTTGCCGTAGAACGGTATAGGAATCACTTCTACATTTTTTTATAGTCACGCTGCTACAGCCGACCGATCAGCGGTGGAAAATCAGCTGTTTTGTAGAACTCTTAGAGCAGAAAGGTTTTTCGTAGGCAGGAGCTGAGCACACCGAGGATAACGGATCAAAAATAAATGCAAAACTCAATGAAAACTTCTTGTTTTGTTTAATTCTTCAAAACGATGTCATATCTGAGTGATCTTGTCACGGGGACACGGTCCCTTTCTTCTCCCTGCTTCTATAAAAAGACTTCCTCTTTTTCATAACGGATCATTCTTCAAAATCATATATATAAAACCAACAGTGTATGTACCCCTAACCATCACAACTACACTATATTGTCAAAAGTATTGGGACACCTGCCTTTACACGCACATGAACTTTAATGGCATCCCAGTCTTAGTCCGTAGGGTTCAATATTGAGTTGGTCCACCCTTTGCAGCTATAACAGCTTCAACCCCTGAAAAACAACCCCACACCACAATCCCCTCTCCACCAAATGATTTGGACCAGTGCACAAAGCAAGGTCCATAAAGACATGGATGAGCGAGTTTGTGGGGAAGGGACTTGACTGGCCTGCACAGAGTCCTGACCTCAAACCCAATAGAACACCTTTGGGATGAATAAGAGTGGATACTGCGAGCCAGGCCTTCTCATCCAAAATCAGTGCCTGACCTCACAAATGTGCTTCTGGAAGAATGGTCAAGCATTCCCATAGACACGCTCCTAAACCTTGTGGACGGCCTTCCCAGAAGAGTTGAAGCTGTTATAGCTGCAAAGGGTGGACCAACTCAATATTGAACCCTACGGACTAAGACTGGGATGTCATTAAAGCTCATGTGTGTGTAAAGGCAGGTGTCCCAATACTTTTCACAATATAGCGTATCTGACATGGTGGGAACCAAAACCATGGCCAATATTATGAAGTTGCCCCCACATGGCCATTCATAAAGAGTTACACTCCCACTCCAGGGCTATTAGAATGGAGTTGCCCCTCCATAGCTATTAATATAGAGTTGCTACCCCATGGCCATTAATAGGTAGTCCCCTCACCCTCTTATGGCCATGAATATATTAATATGGGGTTGCCCCCCCCCCCACCATAGCAATTAATTTGGAGCTGCTATCACATGCCTATTAATAGGAAGTCCCCCATCACCATGGCCATTAATATGGACTTGCCATCACCCATCACCTTTAAGATGGATTTGCCCCCCCCCCTCCAATTGCCATTAATATGGAGTTGCTACCCTATGGCTAATATTAGGGAGTCCCCCTATCCCCATGGCCAATAAGATGGAGTTGCCCTCCATGACCAATAATATAAAGTTCCCCTTCAGGGCCATTGATATGGAATTGCCCCATGGCCATCAATATTGAGCTGCCCATCCACGACTATTAACGTGATATTAAAGGCTTTCCTTTTTTCATTTTTTTTTTAAATAACAAACATGTAATACTTACCTCCTCTGTGCAGTTGGTTTTTGCACAGAGCAGCGCCGATCTTCCTCTTCTTGGGTCCCTCCCTGGCGCTCTTGGCCCTTCTCTCCTGATGAGTGCCTCCAGAGCAAGCAGCTTGCAAAAGCGGGCAATGGCACTCAAGCAGGCTCATTCAGGAGCCGTGGCTCTGTATGTCCATTAACACACAGAGCTGTGGCCAGGCCTTACCCCCTCTCTCTTCTCATTGGCTCACTGGCTGCGATTGACCAATGGCACCTGCTGCTGTCTCAGCCAATGAGGAGGGAGAGTCCCCGGAGAGCCAAGGCCCTTGTGCATATCCCTGGAGGAAGGTCAGGCTCAGGTAAGTTTTGGGGGAGGGGGGGGGGCTGCAGCAAAGAGCGGGTTCTTTACCTTCATGCATACAATGCACGTAAAAAAAACCTTGAGCCACTTTATGTAGAGTTGCCCCTCATGGTTAATAATATGGAGTTGCCCTGCATTGCCATTGACATTGAGTTGCCCTTTCATGACCATCAATATAGAACCCCCCCCCCCCCCCATGGCTATTAATATGCATTTACTACCCCCATTGCTATTAATATGCATTTGCATAATTGGTTGAACTAGATGGACTTTTTTTTCAATCTGAATTATGCAACTATCCAATGTTGATATGAAGTCCCCTTTTCCCCATGTCCATTAGTATTGAAATCCCCCCCCATGACAGTCAATTTGGAGTTGTCCTCACCTATCACATTCAATATGGACTTGCCTCCCCACCCCAATGGCTATTGATATGGAGTTGGCCCCTTCCACTCTTCAGGAAAGGCCTTCCACACGATTTTGGAGGATGTCTGTTTGAATTTGTGTCCATTTGTGAGGTCAGCTTCTGACGAGAAGACCTGGCTCATCATATGCACTCCAATTCATCCTAATGTTGTTCAGTGGGGATGGGGTCAGAACTCTATGCGGGACACTCAAGTTCCTTCACACCAAACTGGTCACACCATGTCTTTATGGAGCTGGCTTTGTACACGGGGTTACAGTCATGGTGGAACAGAAAAGGTTCTTCACCAAACTGTTACCACAAGGTTGGAAGAGCACAATTGTCTATAATGTCTTTGTATGATGGAGGATTACCCAGACCCTTCACTGGACTCACTCATAGGAGGTGGGCCCACATAGTTTATTGTATCAGATATCATCCTTTTGGGTGGCTAAGGGTAAAATAGCAGTGCGTTCCGAACTCCATTCAGTCAATGTGAGGAATAATATGGGAAGGTAAAGAAATGTGCATTTACCCACAAAGCCCAAAGGAGGGTTCAGTTTAAAACAACAACTCATTCCAGGTGCATCAAACATCCAAAGTCTTATGCCGCGTACACACGATCGGACTTTCCGACAACAAAACCGTGGAATTTTGTTTGAAGGTTGTTGGCTTAAACTTGTCTTGCATACACACGGCCACACAAATGTTGGCCAACAATTACGAAGTGACATACAAGACGTACGGCGAGCCGGTAAAAAGGAAGTTCAATAGCCATGCGCCACCCTTTGGGCTCCTTCTGCTAATGTTGTGTTTGGTGAGCATGGATTCCGAGCATGCGTGTTTGTACTTTGGACTTTTGTGCGATGGACTTGTGCACACACGATCGGAAATTTCAACAACAAAATTTTGTTGGCAGAAAATTTGAGAACCTGCTCCCAAACATTTTTTGGCGGAAAGTCCGACAACAAATGTTCGCTGGAGCATACACACGGTCGGACTTTCCGCCAACAAGCTCATATCCAACATTTGTTGTCGGAAAATCCGATCGTGTGTAGGGGGCATTACAGTTTATTTTCTTTAGAAAGCAACCACAGCTTCAGTAGGAAAGCCAGTCTCCTGCCACCGAGTCAGCCAGCCACCTAGTGAAGAAGCAGTGGCCACTATAATTCTCCAATCAGCAAGTAGTATGAGCTTTTCTGATTGAAGATCTCAAACAGGGCTTGTTGGACCTCTGCATAGAGACCCCTGCCTCCAAGGGTCCTTCTTTACATCATGCAGGCAGAGGGCAGACTGCTTTGCAAAGAAAATAAACTGTAAGGGCCCATTCACACTATTGTGTTGTGGTAATAATAGGCAACGCAAGTTATCAGCGCACTTTGCCAATGGGTGAGCGGTTCAACACAGCGCAATGCACATGGCAGTATTCCGCAGAAAAAGCTTGGGGTGCATTGAGTAACCCCTTTAAAATGAATGGACTGCCCTACTGGAATGCCCATTGGCGCCCTCAGTGAATGGGCCCTAAGACATTGAACACCTTTGGTTCTGATACACCTGGAATGTATTTAGTTGATATAATCAAAGGTTCAATTGACATTTAACAACCAATCAGCTTCCAACATCCATCAGTTTACAGCTGTCAGTACAATCAATGGTGGTTCTCTGATTGGTTGGTCTGACATACTGAACTCAGCCCTTTGTTATCTTATTGGATAATCTGTGTTTGGGGTTTTCTACTGAACTCTAAAGGCAGAAACACATTATTAGCTCAGATGACATAATAACAACACTAAATAAATATGAGATATAATATTACCGCCATGCTTGGCTGCCTTCAGCGCGATGTCACCAAATCGGAGGTCAGCGTAAGTGACGGAGTCCGTCATGTTGGTCCCATCTATCAGAAGGACGAGAACTCAGGATGATTTACTGTATCAGAAGAGGAAGGAACTCAGATCTGTTATAATCAGAAGAGGGGAATCACGCTCTGCTGATAACAGACAGCGGTCACCACCCACCACCCACCGTGTGAAGGAACATTTTTTTTTTTAGGTAAAATCTTTTTTTTAACCACTTAAAGACAATTTTTGTTTACATTTAAAAATCAGCTTTTTTTTCCCTAGAAAATTACTTAGAACCCCCAAACATTATATAGAGGTGCATCTCGTAAAATTAGAATATCATCAAAAAATGTATTTATTTCAGTAATTAAATTCAAAAAGGGAAACTCATTGAATGTGGAAAATGTTGCATTTCATTTGGAAATTGCGGTCCCGGAATCTGGAGGAAGAGGGGAGAGGCACAGAATCCAAGTTGCATGAGGTCCAGTGTGAAGTTTCCACAGTCAGTGATGATTTGGGGAGCTGTGTCATCTGCTGGTGTTGGTCCTCTAGCTTTATCAAGTCCAAAGTCAGAGCAGCCCTCTAGCAGGAAATTCTAGAGCACTTCATGCTTCCCTCTGCTGACCAGCTTTATGGAGATGCTGATTTATTTTCCAGCAGGACTTGGCACCTGCCCACACTGCCAAAAGTACCAACACCTGGTCACATGATCATGGGGTAACTGTGCTTGATTGGCCAACAAACTGGCCTGACATAAAACCCCATAGAGAATCTGTGGGGTATTGTCAAGAGAAAGATGAGAGACACCAGACCCAACAATAGAGATGAGCTGAAGGTCGCTATCAAAGCAACCTGGGCTTCCATGACATCTCAGCAGTGCCACAGGCTGATCACCTCCATGCCACGCCACATTGATGATGTAATTCATGCAAAAGGAACCCTGACCAAGTATTGAGTGCATCCTATACTGTACATGGACAGACTTTTCACTAGTTTCTTTTTTTTATTGGTCTTATGGAATATTATAATTTTCTGAGATACTGAATTTTGGGGTGTCACTAGCTGTAAGCCATAATCATCAAAATTAAAGAAAGCAATTCTTGAAATACAGGCATACTCCACTTTTAAGTATGTAGCGCCGGTAGATTTTTATCTACCGCTGATAGGTAAATCTAGTGGGTCACTTATTATAAGAAGTTATATTTGCCTCTGTTCCAGCTTGGCTGACGTTGCATGTAGTTCCACACTGCGCCGGTGGGTGTCGTTGTCACCATGGGCCAGTGTTGGAAAAGCAACGTGTTGAAGCGTATGAGTGCTCCTCTTTCCCGGGGATAACTCGGTGGAGGTGGTCCTCTGAGTTGCATTCTGGGAGAGGGTATTTATGGGACAGATGCCATGTTCTGGGGTTCGTTTTCCAGCCACCTGCTGGCTCTCCTGGCCAACAGGTATGCGTTAAGAGTACCACCTCGTGGTCTTCCGGTCCGGAGGCCTACGCCACTGCGGCGTGTGGGTGGGCCCAGAAGCCTGTCTGGGGCCTACCACAGCAGCAGAGGAACGGTCCTGAGCTGACTATCCTGAGTGAAGGAGCTGGACAACCGAGGAGATCCCAGGGGAGGACCCGTCATGGAAGGATCATGCAGAGTGCTGGTCTGGAGAGGGGCCTGGTGACTCGGTTGGAGGACGTATCCTGAAGTAGTTTTACTGCATAGTACTGCCGGGTTGGCTTAAAGGTTCAAGTACTGTGTCTGATATTCATCGCAAACCAATACATCCTGTGGCAGAGGATCGTACAGGTTTTATCCCAAACAAGTCTGTGGCAGAGACTTTTGTTCGTGCTACGTACTGGCTGCTAGACAAGTGAGAGAGGTCTATCCAGGCGGCCGAAGATTGAATCCCACAAGGGGAGTGCATTCAACTACAAGTGTTCAATTACTAAGAATGTTCTGGAGAATACTAAGGAAAGGTATTTGAGCTTCCCTGCAACTTTTCTTCTACCTCTTTCCTGCTACTCCCTTCATTGGTTCATTAAAGCATTGGAAAACCTCAAGTGTTTGGTGCTTATATCGTCCAGAGGTAAACTCAACGGAACCCTAGACCCGGTGCCGGTGAAACAGAGGTATCGAGAGTGTAGGTAACAAGCCCGCTTTAAACCAGCAGCTCCACCGAAAGTTATTGCTACATGTACACAATGGAGTTTATTTACTAAAGCTAGAAAGTGCAAAATCAGGCTCACTTCTGCATAGAAACCAATGAGCTTGTAACCTTGGCTTGTTCAGTTAAGCTTTGGTAATAAGACCTGGAAGCTCATTGGTTTCTATGCAGAAGTGAGCCTGATTTTGCACTTTCTAGCTTTAGTAAATAAACCCCATTGTGTACTTAAAAGTGGGGTATGCCTGTATATCACTCTGTGTGTAACACATCTTTATAAAATATATGAATTTCACTATTTGAATTAAATCACTGAAATAAATTAACTTCTTGATGACAAAAAAAATCCATACCAGACCCTTATCCGAGCACGCAACCTGGCAGGCCGCAGGAATAGAGGGGGGACGAGAGAACGCCCCCCCTCCTGAACCGTACCAGGCCACATGCCTTCAACATTGGGAGGGTACTTTGGGGTAGCCCCCCAAAACACCTTGTCCCCATGTTGGTGAGCACAAGGGCCTCATCCCCACAACCCTGGCCGGTGGTTGTGGGGGTCTGCAGGCGGGGGGCTTTTTGGAATCTGGAAGCCCTCTTTAACAAGGGACCCCCAGATCCCAGCCCCCCCTGTGTGAGATGGTAAGAACAGGTGGATGGGTCTTGGGGTTTGCAGCGTGCCTTGCCAACACAGGAAGAACTTGGCCAGGCACCTGATGAGTGCACAACCGCTTCCCGGTACCGGCACCCCTCTCTGATACAGATCCTCCTGTACCCCCACACAGCCTTGCCACACTTGGTTTATTTTCACTGGCCTGCTCCCTTTCACTGATGCAATATTTGCGCCTGGCCAGAAGAGAAGACTGCTGTCCCTCCAGGTTGACCCAAGAGACAGCCCGTACTCTCTCCCAGTGGTAGGCTGTGTGGGGTTAATGCGGCAAGGAGGATGTCTAGGGTTTGGGTTGGACAGACAACACTAATGGAGGAGTACTGTCTAGGATGGACTTTTGTTAAATGTACCCAGAGCCCCCCCCCCCCCCAACTTCTCTCCAACTCTTGTTCCTTTTTTTTTATCAATCATGTTCTTCAGTTTGACTTCAATCTCGTGTTTTTTGCTTTATAAAGTTTAAATCCTGACTACGATACATGATGTCCTGGATAAGCCTTTAGGCACTGTCAGTGGTGAAATGAGGAGCTTGTTCTTCAACAACATGCACATCACCTAAAAGAAATAATACACACCATGTATTATAAATATGCTGGCATACATCTATTACCTGAATCTGTGGTGTCAGACACTCACCTGTTGTGGTGATAATTTCCACCACCTCTCCTTCCTCCACATCCTCAGCTTGTGGTGTTCCCTGGTTCCCTTCTTCAGGAGGTGGGGGGTTCCTGGAGTCCTCAGATGTCTTTTCTCCCCTATGAGAATGAAACAAAAGGTATACTTAGCACACAGATATTTGAGGCCAGAAATAGTAATATGAAACATTGCTTGGAAGTGGGGTACAATTGTCTGTTTGGGCAGAGTTCCAAGTTGAAGACATGATTAATTCTCTTAACCAAGCTAGAATACTTACCTTTTTTGGACAAGTTTCACACATGGAGACACCCCGAGTATCCACTGGAGCACCTGTGTGGGACACCCTAAAAAGTTTCTTCTGGTGTCCCACACTGTCATGAATTACACATGCCCACAGCGACTAGCTAACCGTGACGTGCGTTCCGTGACCGGGGTATATGAGGAACTAAGGGAATAAGGGGGAAATTTTACTGTGCATTTAAGGTACTTTCACAGCCTACACTACCTTGGGCCACCACTAGAGGGGGACTCCACTCCAATCCAGTTAGCTGACCACACACAGGCAGATACGGATCTTACATACAATCTGGTGCACTCTAATGCCGCATACACACAAGCGGACTTTCCGGCATACTTGGTCCGGCGGACCAGAGTCCGCTGGACAATCCGATCGCGTGTAGGCTTCGGCGGACTTTTTTTCCCCAAAAGTCCGCTGGACCTAGATTTGAAACATGGTTTAAATCTTTCCGTCAAACTCAATTCCTGACGGAAAGCCCGTTCGTCTGTATGCTGGTCCGACGGAAAGCCCGTTCGTCTGTATGCTTGTCCGATGGACCAGATACGACACAAGGGCAGGGTATTGCAGCTCACGCTCGCTGCAATAGGAAAAACAAATTTTCCTATTGCGGCGAGCGCGGGGCATACCAGGCCCTTAGGTCTGGTATGGATTTTAAAGGGAACCCCCTACGCCAAAGAAAAGGTGTGGGGTCGCCCCTAGAATCCATACCAGACCCCGATCCGAGCATGCAGCCCGAAAGGGGGTGGGGACGAGCAAGCGCCCCCCCCCCTCCTGAACCGTGCCAGGCCGCATGCCCTCAACATTGGGGGGTGGGTGCTTTGGGGAAGGGGACGTCCTGCGGGGCCCCCCCACCACAAAGCACCTTGTCCCCATGTTGATGAGGACAAGGGACTCTTCCCGACAACCCTGGCCGTTGGTTGTCGGGGTCTGCGGGCAGGGGGCTTATCGGAATCTGGGAGCCCCCTATAATAAGAGTACAAAATATTTTACAGCGCACACATACAAGAATGACATTTCCTGCAGGGCTAGTTAAAAACACCTGAACATATTCCAAAAATACGGGGGTTTGGTCACACTATATTGTCATATAGTGCTAAGCCCACTTACTGCGACAAAGTACCCCGAATTAGTGGGTCCTACTCTAGTAATAGAATGGAAGATCCTTTGTCTCAACCATGGGAGCTGAACTCCTCTGTGTGGGAGAACTGAAGGGGATACATCCTAACACTGGTGGCCGCTAATTAAGAGGTAATGAGGAGGGGGAGGGGTGCTCCAGCCCAAAAGACCTGGTCAGGGCCTATTACAATATACAAGAACATATTTGGGGGGCACACCATACAATGCGTTTAAATTCAAGATGGTGCTGCTATTCTTGTATGTGTGCGCTGTAAAATATTTGTTGTAAAATACTGTTTGTAGGTCTTATAGTAGCACCATCTTGAATTTAAACGCATTGTATGGTGTGACCCCCAAATATGTTCTTGTATATTGTAATTTGCCAGCGGAGGCCCGGACTTCTGGGCTTCTTGGCTTCTTCTCTTCTTCTCTTCTTCCGATGTTGACACAACGGTTTCTCTGACTGTAATGCTCTCTGAGCGCTCCGCTGTGACTTATATAGGCGGAGACCCTGCCCCCTTATGCCGTCACAGTCCCTGGGCATGCTGGGACTGTGACGGCATAAGGGGGCGTGGTCAACGACGGAGCGGCAAAAGAGCGGCATGAAGACAGTGAAGGAGCCGGCAGAAGAACTGGAACACCGGGAGAAGAGGCCAGAGAGAGCGGAGAAGAACCAACTGGACGCCGGGAGAAGAGGAACCGGAGGGACTCCCAAAGTCGGAAGAAGACTCCCGAAGCTGGAAGAAGACCCCCCGGAGCTGTCTAATAAATTACTTTAAAAACCTGTGTAGTGTGTTTTATTATTGACACTTCTGGGGATCTGGGGGCCCTTTTATTATAGGGGGCTCCCCGATTCCGATAAGCCCCCCGCCCGCAGACCCGGACAACCAACGGCCAGGGTTGTCGGGAAGATGCCCTTGTCCTCATCAACATGAGGACAAGGTGCTTTGTGGTGGGGGGGCCCCGCAGGGTGCCCCCTCCCCCAAAGCACCCACCCCCCCATGTTGAGGGCATGCGGCCTGCCACGGTTCAGGAGGGGGGGTGCGCTCGTCCCTAACCCCTTTACTGACCGGCCGGGCTGCATGCTCGGATCTGGGTCTGGTATGGATTCTAGGGGAGACCCCACGCCATTTTTGCGTCGTAGGGGGTTCCCCTTAAAATCCATACCAGACTTAAGGGCCTGGTATGCCCCGCGACGGGGCTTGCAAAGGTGTCAATCTCGCCAATAAAAGCGGTGAGATTGACTTCCTTTTCTAGTCCCATCGTACCTGAGTCACGTTCAAAATGAATGGACTTGTCCGTGTGTGGGCAAGTTCGTTCATTCTGAAAGTCTGCCGTAACTCCGGCGAAAGTCCGTCGGAAAGATGGGCAGACCTAGCCTGCCTGAAAGTCCGGTCATGTCTGGTCGTGTGTAGGCAAGTGCGTCCGTTCAGGTAGTCCGCCAGAAAGTCCGTCGGACCAAGTCTGCTGGAAAGTCCGCTCGTGTGTACGAGGAATAAGGGTTGAGGAGCAATCTAGCAATTACTACACACTTCTAGGGTTCCTCCAGCTATCCTGCAAGCTTGAACCCCTGTGTTAATTACTCTTCCCACTGTCTCCACACCCACACACCAGACACACAATAAACGATAGCCTGCCACCATCCAACAGTTTGTCCGCAGACTGGTCTGCTGAGCCACCACACTTATCTGTTAGCTTACAATCTGCATGCAATCTGCCAACACACAGTGCAATTGCATACCGATTGGCACATAACTTAAACCGAGTACTTAGGCACTAAAATACACCAACCTCTCCAGAGATATGAGTCCTAGCTTAGTACACAGATGTCACTTATTAATTTTATCATTTAATATCCTGAAAATGGGCAGTGCATCAAAGATATACAAAGAAAAAGGAGTTACTAAAAAAGATACAAAAAATACAGAAAGACACACAATTGGCGATTTGCTATGAAAATGAAAAAAGGGGATAAAAACGGAAATAAACTTTACCAAAGTCTGTTAGTAGAAGCATACTGGAACATGTGGGAACTCCCCAGTTTCGAACTGGCTTCGTGGAAGAACAATGTCCATATCTCAGGCTACCCAATTTATTGAAATATGGATGTGGGCTGGACTCTAGCCCTTGGCCAATCAACCCTGGGGGGTATCCCTGTCTCAGCCCACAGAACGTTTTGTGTTCTGAAATGACCAGAGTCAAATTGGCCCAGAACGGCGCTGATTGCTGGGTCATGGATAGGATTTCCGATACCAGCGCATCAGTCCGATCGGAACAGTACCAATCACTGCCTGCCTGCCATAATCAGGCGCCATATACAGATTTTGTGTGGTTCTCCAGGATTCCACACCTGCTAAACATACAGAGTTACATGTACATGTAACCCATCAGGTGTACGATCAAAAGGAATTATTTTCATCTCTCTGGCGCTAATATTTTAGCTTTTATGAGAGATAAAATAGGTTCCTTAAATCTGTTGGTATTAATCAAGTTTACAGACTGATTGCAGATCAATGTAGCCAAAATGACTAGAAGTTTTCTTTGAAGCCTCAGGATGGTGGCATTCTATGTTTACTCTAATGGAAACTTTTATTGGCATCTAAGTGTCACTTCGATCCTAAAAAACTGGCTCTGTCCTTTTCAAATGCTAATGAAAGAACATATGTGCATGACTGACATAGAATACTATATTTTTAATAACCCAGAATTAAACTACAGCTACAATTACACTACTTCTACAGATCACACCACATCTTGTTAGGGCAAAACTATCCTATGCTTACATTTTCATCACACACACTAGGGCTCCAGGGTCCGGATGTGTAAACAGCTGCTGAGTGTCCTCTCCATACATTACACTGAATCAAGTTTGCAATTCCTTCTAGTTCCAAAGACATCTAGACAACAATGTCCTAAACTTATACAAATTATTATGACCGAATGTAGTTAACCCTGTATCTGGCAAAAACATCATATTTAGTTGGTAAACGACCAATGTTTACTACGACCAATTACTGTGCCCATGAACATGAAAATTGCCATTTTAAACTGTCCAATAGTAAAGAAAAGCACATGGAGCAGCATGCAAGTAATAATAATAATTGTAACACACGACAACTACTTACTTTTTAGAAGCACTTTCTTGATCCTTCTATACTGATCCTGCTCCTTCCGTTTCAGGTCTGACCAGTGTTTCCTCAGTTGCTCCTTGGATCGTCGTACCCCAAAATTCCTGTGCAGACTCTTCACAACTTTAGTCATGATCTTGGCCTTTCTCTGATTAGGTTTGGTGTACGGTCCATACTTCCCATCATAGTCGGCCCTCTTCAATATGTCGACCATCTCCACCATCTCTACAAAGGCCATATTTGAGGCCTTAAATCTCCTCCTCCTGGATCGGGACGTTTCTTGTTCCGGGCTTTCCTCCTCGTTACTGCTATTACACACCTGCTGTGTCTCCGCCATGTCGTCTCCCACTGCGCGCCGAAAGAGAAGGGGCGGGGAATATTCTAGAAAGCATGTTTTTTGCACGTCGAAATTGCATACACAGAAACGGAATTTCCGATAGAAACTTTTTCCGTTGGAAAAATTGAGAACATGCTCTCAATCTTTTGCTGGCGGAAATTTGGATGGAGCATACACACGGTCGCATTTTCCGACCAAAAGCTCACATCACTCTTTTGCTGCAAAAGACTTGAGACCGGGGCGGAGGTTCACCTTCCAGCAGGACAACGACCCTAAACATACAGCCAGAGCTACAACGGAATGGTTTAGATCAAAGCATATTCATGTGTTAGAATGGCCCAGTCACAGTCCAGACCTAAATCACATTGAGAATCTGTGGCAAGACTTAAAAACTGCTGTTCACAGACGCTCTCCATCCAATCTGACAGAGCTTGAGATATTTTGCAAAGAAGAAGAATGGGCAAAAATGTCCCTCTCTAGATGTGCAAAGCTGGTAGAGACATCCCGGAAAAGACTTGCAGAGAAATGGGGTTCTACAAAGTATTGACTCCGGGGGGCGCCATACAAATGCCCCCCCCCCCACACTTTTCACATATTTATTTGTATCATTTATCATTTTTCCTTCCTCTTCACAATTATGAGCCACTTTATGTTGGTCTATCACATAAAATCCCAATAAAATACATTTACGTTTTTGGTTGTAACATGAGAAAATGTGGAAAATTTCAAGGGGTATGAATACTTTTTTCAAGGCACTGTATATAGGCATAGAACTTCATATTCAAACCAAAGGCAAAACTATGCAACTATGAAATAGATTAAGGACCACAAAAATCCCAACTGATAGCTATATAATCTCAATGTAAACAAAAGATAATAGGTAAAAAAATCTCTACCAATTTTTTAACGTAATCAACATCTTATACCAAATCAAAACAAATGAATGGAACTCCATCTAATGGTCATAAACCATACAATTGGGGAGACACAGAACAATAATAGTGATGAAAAACAAAATATAATAATAATTATTTTTCTTCCTTTTATTATTATTATTATTATTATTATTATTATTATTATTATTATTATTATTATTATTATTATTATTATTATTATTATCAGTATTATTATTTATATTAATATTATTATTTATATAGTAATAATTATGTACAGTATATGTTTGTATGTAATAATTTAGCAATTTTAGCTAATATTTTTTTTTTATATGTTATGAGACCAAACCCTCAAAAGGCTTATGAGGTAGCAGTAAACAGTCAATGTATACCCATAGTCATTAATTCAATATTATATTATTATTATTATTATTATTATTATTATTATTATTATTATTATTATTATTATTATTATTATTATTAATATTATTATTGTTATTATTATTATTATTATTATATATTATTATTATCAGTATTATTATTTATATAGTAATAATTATGTACAGTATATGTTTATAATAGTTTAGCAATTTAATAACCAAACCCCCAAAAGGCTTATGAGGTAGCAGTAAACAGTCAATGTATACCCATAGTCATTAATTCAAACTTTTTTATTATTATTATTGATAAATATAAAAAAACATACATTTTGAACATTTACATTTCATCTATGGACTATAAAATTAAAAAAAAAACACTTAAAATTCCTTAGACACACTTGACACTGGCTTCTAAAGAAAACAAAAAAAAATATCAGGCAAAAAAACAAAAAAAAGCATATAAACACTCCATAATAATCTCTGTGTTTCAAGGACTGACATATTCTGAATAAATACCCCAAATCCATTCACTGTCTTCAACAGCATATCCAGTCACCCGAATTGTATATTATACAATGGCGCCTCCTCCCTGATGCTAATCATCAAAAAAATGATAAAAACCCGGGTATATAATTTCATATTGGAATTGTAAGGTTCCTGTACACAGAGATCTATTTAGTTGATTGCACTCTGATTCAGGTGTACAGCAATTTAAATCTCCCGTTTATTAATTATTTATGTTGTGATCCTGGCCTGTGATTTATTTCACTTGAGGAATTCTTTCTTTGTTGTAACAAGTAGATATTCAGAAGAAGATTAAAATATAAACATGAAAAAGATACCATGAGAAATACAATTGTGTAGGTTTTAGATACGTTATTGGACATACTTTGGATAAGGACACTATAAACTACAAAGTAACACCCACTATGTCATGCAAATCATTTTACCCTTTCTGCTATATCATTAAGGCCTTTATGCACACGAGACCACGGTGCAAACTCTGCTGAACACATGTTTTTAAAAGCTGAAACCGGCGTTTAGAAACGCCCGTTTTGCCGCGTTTGCATGCCGCATTTAGCCGCGTTTAGCCGCGTTTGCGTCTAGAAGCGTCTGCAGAGCAGAGAATGACATTTTGTGACCCAAATTTGGGGCCCCGTGTTCTAACACAGTTGGACTAGCACTATAACATATCCAAATTTGGGGTCCCTAGCACCAAGTGGCCCAGAGATATGGGGCCCCAAATTCGGTCACAAAATGTCATTCTCTGCTGCAGAAAAGTGCTTGACATTTTGCGACCCGAATTTGGGGCCCTATATCTCGGGGCCACTTGGTGCTAGGAACCCCAAATCTGGTGTGCTAACACAGTTGGACTAACAATATAACATATTCCAAATTCGGGGTTCCTAGCACTAAGTTCCCCCGAGATATGGGGCCCCAATTCGGTCGCAAAATGTCAAGCACTTTTCTGCAGCAGAGAATGACATTTTGTGACCCGACTTTGGGGCCCCATATCTTGGGGCCACTTTGTGCTAGGAACCCCAAATTTGGATATGTTATAGTTTAGTCCAACTGTGTTAGCACGCTTGGTGCTAGGAACCCCAAATATGGTGTTCTAACACAGTTGGACTAACACTATAACATATCCAAATTTGGGGTTCCTAGCACCAATTGGCCCTGAGATATGGGGCCCCAAAGTCGGGTCGCAAAATGTCACCCGACTTTGGGGCCCCATATCTTGGGGCCACTTAGTGCTAGGAACCCCAAATTTGGATATGGTGTAGTACTAGTTGTGGGTGTGTTTACATTCTAAATTTGGGGTTCCTAGCACCAAGTGACCCCGAGATATGGGGCCCCAAAGTCGGGTTGTAAAAAACACTTATAAACGCAAACGCGGCTAAACGCGGTACCGGCGTTTATCCATGTTTAGCCGCGTTTGGCGTCTGAAACACGGAAAACTTTTGCGTCTGAACCCATTTTTTTGCTTCTGGAAAAAGGAGGTTAAACGTAACTGCCTAAAAACGCCAAAAAACTAGACTGTGTACATGGACACATAGGATAACATTGCATGGGTTCAAGGGCAGTTGAAAAAAGTCTCCAACTGCCTCTGAACGTGAGTTTAACAGCGTCTCGTGTGCATGAGGCCTAAGAAAAAGAGGAAATTACAACCAGAATAATGGAGAGTTATGGGAAAAGGGAAAAGGGAAAAGGGAAAAGTAAAGGGAAAAGGGAAAAGGAAAAGGAAAGGGAAAAGGAAAGGGAAAAGGAAAGGGAAAAAGAAAGGGAAAAGGAAAGGGAAAAGGAAAAGGAAAAGGAAAGGGAAAAAGAAGAAGGAAAAGAGAAAAGGAAAAGGAAAAAAGAAAAGGGAAAGGTAGGGGGAAGGGGGAAAGAGAAAAGAAAAGGAAAAGAAAATGAAAGGAAAGGAAAATGAAAGGAAAGGAAAAGAAAAAGGAAGGAAATTGAAAAGGAAAGGAAAGGGAAAAGAAAGGGAGAAGAAAAGGAAAAGAGAAAAGGAAAGGATATGAAAGTAAGAGGAAAAGGAAAAGTGAAACTGAAATAAAAAAAGGAAAAGGGAAAAGAGAAAAGAAAAAGGAAAATTTTGGAAAGGGAAAAGAGAAAATAGAAAAGAGAAAGGGAAAGTGAAAAAGAAAAAGAGAACAGGAAAAGCAAAGGAAAGGGAAGGAAAAGGAAAAGAGAAAAGGAAAAAATATGAAAGGAAGAGGAAAAGGGAAAGGGAAAAAGAAAAAGAAAAAAGGAAAAAGGGAAAAGGAAAATTTTGGAAATGGAAAACGAAAAGAGAAAAGATAAAAGAGAAAGTGAAAGGTAAAAAGAGAAAAGGAAAGGAAAGCAAAGAGAAGGGAAGGAAAAATGTGAAAAGGGAAAGGAAAGGATATGAAAGGAAGAGGAAAAGGAAAAGTGAAAGGGAAAAAGAAAAAGAAAAAAGGAAAAGGGAAAAGAGAAAAGGAAGAGGAAAGAGAAAAGGAAAGTTTTGGAAAGGAAAAGAGAAAAAAGAAAGGGAAAAAGAGAGGGAAAGGTGAAAAGGAAAGTAAAGGGAAATGAAAAGAAGAAGAGAAAAGGAAATTCAAGGAAAGGAAAAGTGAAAGGAAAAAGGAAAAAAGAGAAAAGAGAAAAGGAAAGGTTCCCATCTCCTCCCATTCACCAGAGTTACATCTACAGTAGCTGCCAAAAGTAAGTACACCCCTCACACTTTTGTAAATCTTTTCTTCTATCTTTTCATGTGACAACACTGAAGAAATGACACTTTGCTACAATGTAAAGTAGTGAGTGTACAGCTTGTATAACAGTGTAAATTTGCTGTCCCCTCAAAATAACTCAACACACAGCCATTAATGTCTAAACCGCTGGCAACAAAAGTGAGTACACCCCTAAGTGAAAATCTCCAATTTGGGCCCAATTAGCCATTTTCCCTCCCTGGTGTCATGTGACTCGTTAGTGTTACAAAGTCTCAGATGTGAATTGGGAGCGGATGTATTAAATTTTGGTGTTATCGCTCTCACTCTCTCATACCTAACCCTCTTGGGCATGAAGTTCACCAGATCTTCACGGGTTACCACTGGAGTCCTCTTCCACTCCTCCATGACGACATCACAGAGCTGGTGGATGTTAGAGATTCTTTTAACATTTGTAAGTAGTTCATGCAATATTATACTATTGGAGCTTTCTTCCACATATACATGCCACTTGGTCTTTGCTGATTGGGACATCTTGATGTGAGTTGGATTCCTTTGGAGGAATTTCCTAATCATCAGTGGGTTCTAGAGGCTTGACTGCTTATGTTACCCTGCAGAGGTTTATCTGTATGCCCATTCTAGAAATAGATGGTCCACACCATCCGGTAAGCATTCTCATTAATAGGGTGTTTGGTGTCACGGGAGGATCTGCATGTTTTTTGGCGGTGGAACCCCCCCTCCCCACCCCCAAAAGAATTTTTCTACTTGGAGTCTTCTGTATACATATAACGTGGATTAACTTCCTATATATTCCAGAACTGTGTTTTTTTCTCTTTCACATAAATCCCTATCAAATATTTGATTGTAACTAGTGTGCAAGCTCATGGACGTTGATTTATATTACATTTATTTAATTTTTTTAATTGTGTCATTTTGCTGTGTTTTTAAATTTTTTTACCTTTTCACATATTTCACATTTGATTAGCGTGACTTTTTGTTTGTCCATTAATGTAACTAATGCAGCACAAAGCACCAGAAAGGCTCATGGGCAACTAGGAAAAGTAAATAGCCCTTCATTTCTATCTAAACAACCCTCTCCCACTCTTTTTTTACACCAGTCTCCCCCCCCTCCCAGCACATATAACCAAAGGGCCAGGATGCCAGTGATGTCCCTATATGGACACTTGCCCATATTTATTAAATGTCATTGGCTAAATGTGAGCATGTGTCCATATAAGGGTGCTGATGTCATCGGCATACCGCCTCTTTGGTTATCCTGAGTATGATGTTTAGGTTCGGTTTCCACTGGTAAGACTTTTCATGCGACTTGGGACTGAAAAGTCGCATGACAAGTCGTCCCCCCATGATTTCCAATGAGTACCGTTCATATCTGTGTGACTTCAAGTCCCAGCGACTTCAAAGTAGTACCTGCACTACTTTGGTCCCACTTTGATGCGACTTTGAGGTCCATAGACCTCAAGAATATACAGGCATTGCTTCAAGTAGCGGAAAAAAAATGCGACAAAAGATTGCGGCAAAATCGCGCGATTGTGAGGTTGCAATAGTGGAAACTGGGCCTAAGAGATGAGTTTGGAGGATGCCTGAGCCCATCTTTACCAAATAATAAACCGACCCACTACTGATTGATCATCAGACACCTGAGCATGGGTTGTTAACCCTTTTGATGCTGGAATTTATTAATCTAAACCTTTTTAGAGATCTTAATTACCCGGGGATGATAGAAGGGAGATAGATGGTAGACATCTTGATGGCCAACACAGAAAAGAAAAGGGATAAAATGGAAAAAAAATAAAGTTCTGTAGCGACACTGGAGCCTACATGAGGAACTACAAGGTACATACGATGGGACTGCCGGAAGTGTCTGGAGATCTGAAACATGGTGGATTTGAAGCCCTTTTCCTTCTCCTGGCTTACCTTCCCTTATCAATTAATGTAACAATAAGATAAGATCAAGTTGTTTCTTTCACTGTTTTTTTTATTTTTTTATTTCATGAGTGGGGGAGAGGCTGAATCTGGCCAAGGAAGACCTGATCCAGCCCCTATGCACCTCATCAGCAACAGATCACTGATAATAGTGCATTGATGATCATTTTGAAGTGATCTGTTGCTGCATTTGGTAGGCTGATCCAGTTCTGCCTCTGTCTGAACATGCAATTTTGGAGTGACAGGAAGTGCTGATGACATCACAAGTGACAAGTGATGTCACTGTGCTTCCCCTTTAAACACAATGCTGTATCAATGCATTCCCTCCAATTATCCAGATTTAGATTAGATCTTGGCGGGGCCCACAGACCCACCCCATGTCCCGATGACAAGTGTGCTCTTTCTGGACCCGGAAGGCAGTAACAGATCCACCCCATGTCCCATTGACAGGTGCTGGTGAGCTCTTTCTGGACCTGGAAGCCAGTAACAGACCCACCCCATGTCCCGTTGACAGGTGCTGGTGAAATCCTTCTGGACCCGGAAGCCAGTAACAGACCCACCCCATGTCCCGTTGACAGGTGCTGGTGAAATCCTTCTGGACCCGGAAGCCAGTAACAGACCCACCCCATGTCCCATTGACAGGTGCTGGTGAGCTCTTTCTGGACCTGGAAAGCAGTAACAGACCCACCCCATGTCCCGTTGACAGGTACTGGTGAGCTCTTTCTGTATCTGGAGGCCAGTAACAGACCCACCCTATGTCCCGTTGGCAGGTGCTGGTGAGCTCTTTCTGGACCTGGAAGCCAGTAACAGACCCACCCCATGTCCCGTTGACAGGTGCTGGTGAAATCCTTCTGGGCCCGGAAGCCAGTAACAGACCCACCCCATGTCCCGTTGACAGGTGCTGGTGAAATCCTTCTGGACCTGGAAGCCAGTAACAGACCCACCCCATGTCCCGTTGACAGGTGCTGGTAAACTCTTTCTGGACCTGGAAAGCAGTAACAGACCTACCCCATGTCCCACTGACAGGTGCTGGTGAGCTCTTTCTGGACCTGGAAGCCAGTAACAGACCCACCCCATGTCCCGTTGACAGGTGCTGGTGAGCTCTTTCTGAACCTGGAAAGCAGTAAACAGACCCATTTCATGTCCTGTTGACAGGTACTGGTGAGTAGGGATGAGCTTCGTGTTCGAGTCGAACCCATGTTCGACTCGAACATCGGCTGTTCGACCGTCCGTCGAATTGCGAACGATATGGGCCGTTCGCGCCAAATTCGTGTGGCGCGTCACGGCCCATAATTCACTGCGGCATCGCAGTGCATTGCTGGCTGATGATTGGCCAAGCATGCACTATGACCCGCATGCTTGGCCAATCACAGCGCCGTCAGTAGAGAGAGCTGTAATTGGCCAAAGCCAGGGTGGCTTTGGCCAATTATGGCTCAGGGGATTTAGTACACACCCCACACTATATAAGGCCGCCTGCACGGCGGCCCTGTGTAGTGTGTGTTCCGGTGTGCTGAGAGATAGAGAGAGAGAGAGACAGTGTCATTTGATTTGAGTTAGATAGATTAGGCAGAACAGTCAGTCAGTTAGCTGCACTTACAGTGTATTGTGTATATATATGCATCCCAGGTGTTGCATATATATATATATACACTGTATTCAGTTTAGCTAGATCCGTTCCTGTTATCTTCTATCTAGACTATTTACATTTAGTGCAGTGTGTCCTGCTCACAGTGTTCAGCTAGATCCGTTCCTGCTATTTACATTCAGTGCAGTGCGTCCTGCTCACAGTGTTCAGCTAGATCCGTTCCTGCTATTTACATTCAGTGCAGTGCGTCCTGCTCACAGTGTTCAGCTAGATCCGTTCCTGCTATTTACATTCAGTGCAGTGCGTCCTGCTCACAGTGTTCAGCTAGATCCGTTCCTGCTATTTACATTCAGTGCAGTGCGTCCTGCTCACAGTGTTCAGCTAGATCCGTTCCTGCTATTTACATTCAGTGCAGTGCGTCCTGCTCACAGTGTTCAGCTAGATCCGTTCCTGCTATTTACATTCAGTGCAGTGCGTCCTGCTCACAGTGTTCAGCTAGATCCGTTCCTGCTATTTACATTCAGTGCAGTGCGTCCTGCTCACAGTGTTCAGCTAGATCCGTTCCTGGTATTTACATTTAGTGCAGTGCGTCCTGCTCACAGTGTTCAGCTAGATCCGTTCCTGCTATTTACATTCAGTGCAGTGCGTCCTGCTCACAGTGTTCAGCTAGATCCGTTCCTGGTATTTACATTTAGTGCAGTGCGTCCTGCTCACAGTGTTCAGCTACATCCGTTCCTGCTATTTACATTCAGTGCAGTGCGTCCTGCTCACAGTGTTCAGCTAGATCCGTTCCTGCTATTTACATTCAGTGCAGTGCGTCCTGCTCACAGTGTTCAGCTAGATCCGTTCCTGCTATTTACATTCAGTGCAGTGCGTCCTGCTCACAGTGTTCAGCTAGATCCGTTCCTGCTATTTACATTCAGTGCAGTGCGTCCTGCTCACAGTGTTCAGCTAGATCCGTTCCTGCTATTTACATTCAGTGCAGTGCGTCCTGCTCACAGTGTTCAGCTAGATCCGTTCCTGCTATTTACATTCAGTGCAGTGCGTCCAGCTCACAGTGTTCAGCTAGATCCGTTCCTGCTATATACATTTAGTGCAGTACGTCCTGCTCACAGTGTTCAGCTAGATCCGTTCCTGTTATCTTCCTACTGACAGGCAGGCTTGTCTGGTTACAGTATATAAAGCTACCTTAAGAAAATTACAGGTGTTCTTTTTGATCCTATTAGTACCACGGTCAGGCAGCTAGACTATTTACATTTAGTACAGTGTGTCCTGCTCACAGTGTTCAGCTAGATCCGTTCCTGTTATCTTCCTACTGACAGGCAGGCTTGTCTGGTTACAGTATATAAAGCTACCTGAAGAAAATTACAGGTGTTCTTTTTGATCCTATTAGTACCACGGTCAGGCAGCTAGACTATTTACATTTAGTACAGTGTGTCCTGCTCACAGTGTTCAGCTAGATCCGTTCCTGTTATCTTCCTACTGACAGGCAGGCTTGTCTGGTTACAGTATATAAAGCTACCTGAAGAAAATTACAGGTGTTCTTTTTGATCCTATTAGTACCACGGTCAGGCAGCTAGACTATTTACATTCAGTGCAGTGCGTCCTGCTCACAGTGTTCAGCTAGATCCGTTCCTGGTATTTACATTCAGTGCAGTGCGTCCTGCTCACAGTGTTCAGCTAGATCCGTTCCTGGTATTTACATTTAGTGCAGTGCGTCCTGCTCACAGTGTTCAGCTAGATCCGTTCCTGCTATTTACATTCAGTGCAGTGCGTCCTGCTCACAGTGTTCAGCTAGATCCGTTCCTGGTATTTACATTTAGTGCAGTGCGTCCTGCTCACAGTGTTCAGCTAGATCCGTTCCTGCTATTTACATTCAGTGCAGTGCGTCCTGCTCACAGTGTTCAGCTAGATCCGTTCCTGGTATTTACATTTAGTGCAGTGCGTCCTGCTCACAGTGTTCAGCTAGATCCGTTCCTGCTATTTACATTCAGTGCAGTGCGTCCTGCTCACAGTGTTCAGCTAGATCCGTTCCTGCTATTTACATTCAGTGCAGTGCGTCCTGCTCACAGTGTTCAGCTACATCCGTTCCTGCTGTTTACATTCAGTGCAGTGCGTCCTGCTCACAGTGTTCAGCTAGATCCGTTCCTGCTATTTACATTCAGTGCAGTGCGTCCTGCTCACAGTGTTCAGCTAGATCCGTTCCTGCTATTTACATTCAGTGCAGTGCGTCCTGCTCACAGTGTTCAGCTACATCCGTTCCTGCTGTTTACATTCAGTGCAGTGCGTCCTGCTCACAGTGTTCAGCTAGATCCGTTCCTGCTATTTACATTCAGTGCAGTGCGTCCTGCTCACAGTGTTCAGCTAGATCCGTTCCTGCTATTTACATTCAGTGCAGTGCGTCCTGCTCACAGTGTTCAGCTAGATCCGTTCCTGCTATTTACATTTAGTGCAGTGCGTCCTGCTCACAGTGTTCAGCTAGATCCGTTCCTGCTATTTACATTCAGTGCAGTGCGTCCTGCTCACAGTGTTCAGCTAGATCCGTTCCTGCTATATACATTTAGTGCAGTACGTCCTGCTCACAGTGTTCAGCTAGATCCGTTCCTGTTATCTTCCTACTGACAGGCAGGCTTGTCTGGTTACAGTATATAAAGCTACCTGAAGAAAATTACAGGTGTTCTATCCCAGCTTAGTGCAGCTACAGGCCATTAGTATGTCTGGAAGGCCAAGAAGGAGAGGCAGACAGTCACAAGCCAATAAGAGAGGGCAAGCAGGCTCTGTGTCTAGTGCTGGTCGTGGAGACGGTGCATCCTCATCAGCACGTGGCCATGGGACACGCTTGGCCTTTTTTTCGGCAGCTGGCCGTGTTGAGCCGCAACATGCGGAAGACTTGGTCGAGTGGATGACCAAGCCGTCCTCATCCTCCTCATCCTCTCTCACCCATGCCCAGGGTGCTTTGTCTGGCAAAGCAGCGGCCTCTTCCCTCAGCTCAATGTCATCAGTGACTCCTTCCCTAGCTCCACCATGTCCTCATGAGGATTCCCTCGAACTGTTTGACCACAGTGTTGGGTACATGCTCCAGGAGGATGCCCAGCGTTTGGAAGGCTCTGATGATGATACTGAGCTCAATGAAGGCAGTAACATGAGCACGGACAGAGGGGGTGCCCAAGAAGGACAGCAATCTGGCAGTCATGCTCCCCCTGCTGCAGCATACTGCCAGGTTTGCTCCAGTGATGAGGAGGGAGGGGATGATGAGGTCACTGACTCAACGTGGGTGCCTGATAGGAGAGAGGAGGAGGAGGAGGAGGAGGAGGAGGAGGTGGCACATCACCAACTAGGCAGGATGCCCTCCAGGGGCCAGCCTAAGGGCAGCACATTGACTGCATCACACCCCAAAGCTCCACATGTGCAGGGCGCTGCAGTCTCTGCGCGTTATTCAAAAAGTTCTTTGGTGTGGGCCTTTTTTGAGACGAGTGCATCAGATCGCACCGCTGCTATTTGCAACATATGTCTTAAGCGTATCTCGCGTGGCCAAAACATCTCCCGCTTGGGTACCACATGCTTGACCAGACATATGTTGACCTGCCATGCAGTTCGTTGGCAAGCGTATCTAAAAGACCCACACCAAAGAACAAAGACGATCTCTCCTTGCTCCTCATCAGCTGAGATTTCCAACCCCACTAGACCTTCAGTCCTCTCTGCGACCTGCAGTGAGAGGAATGAAGGTGTAGAATTAGGTGTGTCACAGCCAAGTACTTATGGGCAATCTGCTTTTGGTACACCGACGTCAGATTGTACCAGGCAAATTTCCCTGCCCCAGCTGCTGCACCGCCGAAAGAAGTTTGCTCCCAGCCATCCACATGCCCAGCGGTTGAATGCTAGCTTGGCAAAATTGCTAGCACTTCAACTGCTGCCTTTTCAGTTGGTAGACTCTGCCCCCTTCCGTGAGTTTGTGGAATGTGCGGTTCCTCAGTGGCAGGTACCCAAACGCCACTTTTTCTCACGGAAGGCGATTCCGGCTCTCTACCGGCATGTGGAAGGCAATGTCCATGCCTCGCTGGACAGGGCGGTCAGCGGTAAGGTGCATATTACCGCTGACTCATGGTCCAGCAGGCATGGACAGGGACGTTACTTAAGTTTCACGGCGCATTGGGTGACTCTGCTGGCAGCTGGGAAGGATGCAGGACAAGGTGCAGTAGTGTTGGAGGTTGTTCCGCCACCACGCCTCCAAAATGCTGATTGTGACACACCTCTCTCCTCCACCCCCTCCTCTTCTTCTTCCTCCATGGCCTCTTCCTCGGAACCAGCGGTGCTCCGTAGGCGTTCAAGGGGCTACGCAAGTACGCAGGCCAAAAGATGCCATGCGGTGCTTGAGCTGGTGTGCTTGGGGGACAGGAGCCACACTGGGGCAGAGGTTCTGTCAGCTCTGCAGGGGCAGGTTCAGAGGTGGTTGACGCCACGCCAACTTAAGGCAGGAATGGTGGTTTGCGACAATGGCACCAACCTCCTCTCTGCCCTCCGACAGGGACAACTGACCCATGTGCCCTGTTTGGCTCACGTCCTTAACTTGGTGGTGCAGCGGTTCTTGGGCAGGTACCCGGGCTTACAGGATGTCCTGAGGCAGGCCAGGAAAGTCTGTGTGCATTTCCGCCGGTCATATAATGCCAGTGCTCGGCTGACGGACCTCCAAAAGGAGTTTAACCTGCCCAAGAACCGCCTAATCTGTGACATGCCCACCAGGTGGAACTCGACGTTGGCCATGCTGCAGCGGCTGCACACGCAGCAGAGGGCCATCAATGAGTACCTGTGCGACTATGGCACCAGGACAGGGTCAGGGGACCTTGGTTTTTTTTCCCCACGCCAGTGGGCCATGATCAGGGATGCATGCACTGTCCTGTCACCATTCGAGGAGGCCACGAGGATGGTGAGCACTGACAGTGCATGCATCAGTGACACTGTCCCCCTTGTCCACCTGTTGGAGCACACGCTGCGTGGAATAATGGACAGGGCACTTGAGGCAGAACAGAGGCAGGAAGAGGAGGACTTCCTTAGCTCTCAAGGCCCCCTTTATCCAGACAGTGTTCCTGCGTGCCCGCCGATCACACAGGAAGAGGACGAGGAGGAGGAGGAGGAGGAGGAGGAAGATTGTGTCAGTATGGAGGTGGAGCCTGGCACTCAGCATCAGCAGTCTTTAAGGGATCAGTCCCAAGGAACACATGGACTTGTACGTGGCTGGGAGGAGGTGGCTGCGGACGTTGTTGTCCTTAGTGACCCAGAGGACTCCGGACCGAATGCCTCAGCAAACCTACGCTGCATGGCCTCCCTGATCCTGCAAAGCCTGTGTAAGGATCCTCGTATTCGTGGTATCAAGGAGAAGGACCAATACTGGCTGGCAACCCTCCTTGATCCACGTTACAAGGGTAAGGTTGCGGACCTTATCTTGCCATCGCAGAGGGAGCAGAGGATGAAACATCTTCGGGAGGCCTTGCAGAAAGGTCTGTGCAACGCGTTCCCAGAGACTGGGAGGTTACAAACTCCTGTTTCTGGACAACGTGTTGCTGAGGCTTCGGTCAGTCAAAGAAGGAGCGGTGGAGAAGGTGGCCGTCTGACCGATGCGTTCAGACAATTTTTTGGTCCGCAGCCCCAAGGTATGATCGGTTCCAGCAACCATCGCCAGCGTCTGTTTTACATGGTGCAGGAATACCTAGGGGCAAGATCAGACTTGGACACCTTTCCCACCGAAAATCCTCTGGGTTACTGGGTCTTGAGGATGGATCACTGGCCAGAGCTTGCACAGTATGCAATTGAGCTACTGGCCTGTCCTGCATCCAGCGTTCTTTCGGAACGCACATTCAGTGCTGCTGGAGGCGTGGTAACCGATCACAGGGTGCGTCTGTCCACCGACTCGGTCGATCGGCTGACCTTCATAAAAATGAATCAGTCTTGGATCACCACCAGCTACCAAGCACCTGATGCAGATGTAACCGAATAATTTTTTTTGAAATCTCAGATCCCTTCAAAGACTGCCTATGCTGATGCTGAGTGACTATCCCTGAGTAATTATCCTCTTCCTCCTCAATCATCACGCTGATAGCTTGTAAGAACATTTTTGGTTCTGGGCGCCACCACCAGTGCCTAAGGCACAATTTTTCAGCCCCTGTTTAACAGGGGCGTGTAATTACAATTTTTGATGTAATACTTTGCAGCAGGGCTCGTTCCTGCATTCCAACTAGAGTGTCTGTGAGGGGTTGCAGTGTTGTGGCACCAGCACCAGTGCCTAAGACCCAATTTTTCAGCCCCTGTCTAACAGGGGCGTGTAATTACAATTTTTGATGCAATACTTTGCAGCAGGGCTTGTTCCTGCGTTTCAACTAGAGTGTCTGTGAGGGGTTGCAGTGTTGTGGCACCAGCACCAGTGCCTAAGACCCAATTTTTCTGCCCCTGTCTAACAGGGGCGTGTAATTACAATTTTTGATGCAATACTTTGCAGCAGGGCTCGTTCCTGCGTTCCAACTAGAGTGTCTGTGAGGGGTTGCAGTGTTGTGGCACCAGCACCAGTGCCTAAGGCCTAATTTTTCAGCTCCTGTTCAACAGGGGCATGTAATTACAATTCTTGATCTAATATTTCACAGCAGGGCCCTGTGAGGGCTTACAGTGTTTTGGCCACAGCAACACCTAAGGCCCAAATTTCTGCTGAGTATATAGGGCAGGACCCTACTTTCAAACATCTAACTTACAAACGACTCCTACTTGCAAACGGAAGGAGACAACAGGAAGTGAGATGAAATCTACCCCTAAGGAAGGGAAATTCTCTCCTGTAAGAGTTAATATGGGAAAACAATTTCTCCTTTCCACTGATGCTTTCCAATCCTTGTTCCACAAAAAAACCCAAATTTTCCAAAAACATTTTTCATTGGGACAAAAAAGTGAGGTGAAATCTTCTGAAGAGGAGGAAAGACGCAAAACAAATGTCACAGGGGTGATAACCCTTCCCTATGTTTTCCAAAAAGCTTAGAAAAGATTTTTTGGCTGGAGCTAAACACATTAAAAATGTTCAAAATTACAAAGAGATTCTACTTAACAACAAACCTACAGTCCCTGTCTTGTTTGCACCGCCTGTATACTGCTGTTCAGAGTATATAGGGCCTTTCCTTATTTTAATTTGGGTGCGGGGTTCCCCTTAATATCCATACAAGACCCAAAGGGCCTGGTAATGGACTGGGGGGTACCCATGCCGTTTGTCTCACTGATTTTCATCCATATTGCCATGACCCGACATGACATTAAACCCGCAAGCAGTTTTAAATGAGATTTTTTCCTTTAAAAATGACATTTGGTGCAGGGACTGTTCTAAACATGGGAAACACGCGTCACTTTACAGGCATACTATAGACACCCCCCAGGTACGATATTTAAAGGAATATTTCACTTTTTTTTTTTTACTTTAAGCATCATTAAAATCACTGCTCTCGAAAAAACGGCCGTTTTTAAAAGTTTTTTTTGCATTGATACATGTCCCCTGGGGTAGGACCCGGGTCCCCAAACCCTTTTTAGGACAATACCATGCAAATTAGCCTTTAAAATGAGCACTTTTGATTTCGAACGTTCGAGTCCCATAGACGTCAATGGGGTTCTAACGTTCGTGCGAACTTGCGGTCCGTTCGCGGGTTCTGGTGCGAACCGAACCGGGGGGTGTTCGGCTCATCCCTACTGGTGAGCTCTTTCTGGACCTGGAAGCCAGTAACAGACCCACATCATGTCCTGTTGACAGGTGCTGGTGAGCTCTTTCAGGATCCTGGAAGCCAGTAACAGACCCACCCCATGTCCCGTTGACAGGTGCTGGTGAGCTCTTTCTGGACCTGGAAGCCACTAACAGACCCACCCCATGTCCCATTGACAGGTGCTGGTGAGCTCTTTCTGGACCTGGAAGCCAGTAACAGACCCACCCCATGTCCCGTTGACAGGTGCTGGTGAGCTCTTTCTGGACCTGGAAGCCAGTAACAGACCTCCGATTGGCGAGGCATCAGCACAGGAGAACGATGCGATGCTTTGGGCACATGACACAGAGCCACAAATGGAGTCCCCACTCCCTCCACATATACATAGGGAGGAACTGTCCTCTCTACCAGCTCTCAGTGCAGAGGACTGTTTTTATATCTGTCCCCATGTGACCGAAACAAGAGAAAGCATTTTATGTACATTATGAGGTCTATTTATAAAAAAAAGTCACAAGCACTGGCCTAGCTGTAATGAATTATATCCCATAGCTTGTCTAACATGTGTATTTCCTATGAAAGTCAGCTCCCTCTAGTGTCCATAGTGTAGTATTTTCATGATTGTGGTATCTCAGGAAAATACCGTATTATAGCCACTAGATGGAGCTAAAGACTATAGGAAATAATCATATTATACAAAATGCAGGGATATTTTGTAATGGTTCGGTGAATGCTTGTGATATTCAGCCAGTGATTTTTTTATAAACATGAATATGGCTTATGGTGAATGAAGGTGATGGCCGTATATTGGTCGGGGTACTGTTCTTCATAGATGTTCACCATAAAGTTCTCCAAGTATGGTGTGTCCTGATGATCATCAGAGTATAATTGCAATAATGTTGTGGATTTTAGAGGGAATACATTGTCCGGTCTCTTCTCTCAGTCATTTGTCCTACATGTCTCTGTTCTATTTTTTGTAACAAGAGAATTCTTCATTTTCCAAAATAAATTCCAGATTCTTGTAATTGGGTTGATAAGTCTTTTGCAGTGCAGTTAATACGAGGTTCCTCTCACAGATCCATCTATTGGAGCCCCCACAGGGCACACTTTTAATGCTCCCTCCATCGATCTTCCAACAAGCATCCCTGAAATGTCTATAGAGCCAAAAATGAAACAAAGTTACACATTTTATATGAGTGATTATTGTTCAGGGAACATGCGCCTGATTCTTGAATGGGCTCCTAGGAATAACTATATATGACAAATCATGTCGGTCCTGTAGAGAGGCGATAGACGCAGCAATGGTCGCTCTGATCTCTACAAGATTCAAGTGTATTTTTGTTCATTTTAATATATGAATTTTTGGCCCTATAAAAAAGTATGGGGACATGAGCCAAGGTTACCAGATATTTAAAATGAACTCCTAAGACACTCTTCTGACCACGCCCATTTTAAACCACACCCACAAGCCCACATCTGCATTTGTAGCCACGCCAACTAAATGACACCCCCATATTTCATTAACGAAAGGTAGACATTAAGGGCATAATGACAAAAAATGCCATGATGGGCAGTTTGAATAGAGAAATATTGTGGCACGCTATACAAACAATCTGTGGGTGTGGCCAAATAGCAGCAATGGTGAAAAGGTAGGTATAGTTAAATAAAACCTGAGCCTACTCTGCTATGGCTCAGGAGTGTGCAACACAGAGTGCAGGGGTCAGGAGTGTGCAACACAGAGTGCAGGGGTCAGGAGTGTGCAACACAGAGTGCAGGGGTCAGGAATACATAAGGCACGGAGTACAAGGAACAGGAGTGCGTAACACAGAACACAGGGGTTAGAAGTGCATGATGAAGCGCGCAGGAGTGTGTAAGGCATGGAGTGAATTGGGTAAGTAGTGTGTAAGGAATTTAGTGAATGGGGTAAGTAGTGTGTAATGCATGGAGTTAATGAGGTAAGTAGTGTGTAAGGCATGGAGTTAATGGGGTAAGGAGTGTGTAAGGCATGGAGTAAATGGGGTAAGGAGTGTGTAAGGCATGGTACTTTGTCGCAGTAAGTGGGCTTAGCACCATATAGCAATATGGTGTGACCAAATCCCCATATTTTTGAAAATGTCTTTTTGAGAATGTTTAGGTGTTTTTAAATTAGCCTTGCTGGAGGTGAATCTTTTTGCATGTGTGCGCTGTAATATTTTTCTTCCACAGTGTGTAGGGGTCACAAGTATGTAATGTACAGGTCAGTGTACACAGCAGAACCAAAAATTACCCCCACCTCCTATTAACCGCTTGCCGAATGCCTCACACACTTATACGTCGGCAGAATGGCTCAGGCAGGCAAAAGCAACATATATATACCGTATTTATCGGCGTATAACACGCGCCGGCGTATAACACGCACCCAAGTTAAGGAGGGAATTTTAAGGAAAAAAACTTTTAGGAGTAAAGTTTAAGGAAGAAAGACTTACATTAAAATGCCCATCAATGCAGCGTTATCGGTGTCCATCTGCAGCCTTGTCAGTGTCAGTGCAGCCTTGCCCCAGTGTCCAGTGCAGCCTTTTCAGTGCAGCTTTGCCCCAGTGCAGCCATGTCAGTGCAGCCATGTCAGTGCAGCCATGTCAGTGCAGCCATGTCAGTGCAGCTTTTCTCCAGTGCAGCTTTGCCCCAGTGCAGCCTTGCTCCAGTGCAGCTTTGCCCCAGTGTAGCCTTGCCCCAGTGCAGCCTTGCCCCAGTGCAGCCTTGCTCCAGTGCAGCTTTGCCCCAGTGCAGCCTTGCCCCAGTGCAGCCTTGCTCCAGTGCAGCTTTGCCCCAGTGCAGCCTTGCCCCAGTGCAGCTTTGCCTCCATGCAGCCTTGCCCCCCCCGTGCAGCCTTGCCCCAGTGCAGCCTTGCCCCAGTGCAGCCTTGCTCCAGTGCAGCTTTGCCCCAGTGCAGCCTTGCCCTAGTGCAGCCTTGCCCCAGTGCAGCCTTGCTCCAGTGCAGCTTTGCCCCAGTGCAGCCTTGCCCCAGTGCAGCCTTGCCCCAGTGCAGCCTTGCTCCAGTGCAGCTTTGCCCCAGTGCAGCCTTGCCCCAGTGCAGCTTTGCCTCCATGCAGCCTTGCCCCCCCGTGCAGCCTTGCCCCGTCCAGCTTTGTGGGATCGCCGCGATCCCTGCCGTCATACACAGCCCTGTGTAAATTTAAATATGGCGCCGAGACTGCAGTGTCTCGGCGGAGCGCTGATACACATAGCCGAGAGTCTTCGGGTTTTCTCGGCGCCGCTTACAGTCCCGCCCAGTTCCGCCCTATGGGCGGGACTGTAAGCGGCGCCGAGAAAACCCGAAGACTCTCGGCTATGTGTAGCTCCGCTCCGCCGAGACACTGCAGTCTCGGCGCCGTATTTGAATTTCCACACGGCTGTGTATGTCGGCGGCGATCGCGGCAATTGCCGCGATCGCTCCGATCACACACAATTGGGGGGGGGATCGGCCTATAACACGCACCCACGATTTTCCCCTGATTTTCAGGGGAAAAAAGTGCGTGTTATATGCCGATAAATACGGTATGTTGCTTTAAATCTGCCGCCTAGCGGGCACGCACCCGCCCGCCACAGTCTCCGTGATCGTGCCCGGGGGACCCATGGACTCAATGTCTGCTGGTGTTCCGCGATTGGGTCACGGAACGGCAGAACAGGGGGATGCCTTTGTAAACAATCCTCTCTTCGGGAGCAGCGATCAGTGACGTGTCACAGATACTGCGGCGATCTATGCCCGGAAGTGGAAGCAAATGCCTGGATTACACAGGTATCTGCTCCCCCCTCCCCCTGAAAGGCGCCAAATGTGACACCGGAGGGGAGGAGGAATCCGAAAAGCGGAAGTTCCATTTTCGGCTGGAACTCCGCTTTAACCCCTTCCCTACCAGTGTCATTAGTACAGTAATGCCGCGTACACACGATCGCACATTCCGACAACAAAATCCATGGATTTTTTCCGACGGATGTTGGCTCAAACTTGTCTTGCATACACACGGTCACACAAATCTTGTTGGAAATTGCGAATGTCAAGAACACGGTGACGTACAACACGTACGACGAGCCGAGAAAAATGAAGTTCAATAGCCAGTGCGGCTCTTCTGTTTGATTCCGAGCATGTGTGGAACTTAGTGCGTCGGAATTGTGTACACACGATCGCAATTTACGACAATGGATTTTGTTGTCGGAAAATTTGAGAACTAGATCTCAAATTTTCTGTGACGGAAGTCCCGATGGGAAATATCCGATGGAGCCTACACACGGTCGGAATTTCCGACAAAAGGCTCCCATTGAACATTTTCCGTCGGAAAATTTGACCGTGTGTACGTGGCATAACAGTGCAATTTTTTTAACACCTACTACTGTTTTAGTGTCACTGGTTCCCAAAAAGTGTCACTTATGCCCTGTACACACGACCGTTTTTTCCATTGGAATAAACTCTGAAGGTTTTCCCGACGGAATTCCGCTCAAGCGGTCTTGCCTACACGCGGTCGCACCAAAGTCCGACCGTCCAGAACGAGGTGACGTACAGCACGTATGACGGGACTAGAAAAAGGAAGTTTAATAGCCGGTAGCCAATAGCTTCCGTCTTGTACTTGCTTCAGAGCATGCGTCGTTTTTGGTCCATCGGAACAGCATACAGACGAGCGGATTTCCCGATAGAAATTGGTTCCATCGGAAATATTTAGAACATGTTCTATTTCTAGGTCCATCAGAATTTTCGAAAAAGAAAGTCCAATGAGGCCTACACACGATCGGAATAGACGTTGAAAAGCTTCTGTCGGACTTTTTCTGTCGGACATTCCGCTCGTGTGTACGCGGCATTAGTGTCCGATTTGTCTGCCGCAATATCACAGTCCCGATAAGAATCGCTGATTACCGCCATTATTAGTAAAAAAAATTAAAAACAAATTCCATAAATCTATCCCATAGTTTGGAGACGTGATAACTTTTGCACAAACTAACGCTTGCTGGGATTTTCTTTACCAAAAACATGTAGCAGAATACATATTGGCCTAAACTGATGAAGAAATTAGATTTTTTACATTTTTTTATTGGATGTTTTATAGCAGAAAGTAAAAAATATTGTGTTTTTTTTTTTTTTCAAAATTGTCGCTCTTTTTTTGTTTATGGCATGAAAAAAAAAAAAGGCAGAGGTGATCAAATACCACCAACATCAATTTTATTTGGGTACAAGGTCGCACGACTGCGCAATTGTCAGGTAAAGCAACGCAGTGCCGTATCCCAAATAATGGCCTGGTCATTAAAGTGGTTGTATACCCTTTACAACCACTTTATGCTACAGGTAAGCTTATAATAAGGCCTATAATGAGACTTACCTGTAGCTACCCAGGATATCTCCTACACCTGCATGGGTTAGGAGATATCCCCTGTCCCCTGCATGTGCCGATGTCATCGGCACATGCGCACTGGAGCAAACTGAAGTACCGGCTTCAGTCCGTGTGCCGTTACCAGCGTCTCCCGCACGCATGCATGGGAGTGACGTCATTGCGGCTCCAGCCAATCACAGCGCCCAAGCCCCTGGGAGAGATGTCGCCGCCAGAGGAGGGGAAGGGGGACGAGGACCGCTGCCGGGGCTTCGATCTAAGGTAAGACTAGCTCATTATGTCTTTGTCTTGCAGGGTTTTTTTTTGTTTTTGTTTTTTTTTTTTTAGATTGGGTCTACAACTACTTTAAGGGGGTAAAACCTTCCGAAGCTGAAGTTTTCAACATGTGTTAGTAAATTTGTGCTACATATCATTACAACTACTGAGTGTATCCAGCTGAATAAAATCATGTTTTCTTTGGGACATATTGGACTCATTTGGCGGTAAATGGTAAAGGATACTGCCTGAATTTTTTCCTATCATCAACAGTAATATTGCTCAAAATAGTAAAAAAAAACAAAAACTATTTAATAAAATTTATTGGTATATTTCTTCCAATTACGGTATTATGACCCTCCATATTTAAAAAAAAAACAAACTCCCAACCTAATCACAATGACACTCATATTGATAAAAAAAAAAAAATATATATATGTATATATATATATATATATATATATATATATATATATATATATATATATATATATATATATGTATATATATATATATATATTTTTTTTTTTAACAATAAAAAGTGATCTATGACCCCTGACCTTTGAACACACCCATTGCTTTGCCATTCAACCCTGATCCTGACAGTAACCCAAATCAAGCCATGATATATTTTATTTGTGTTTTATTGTATTATTATTATTATTATTAATATTATTATTATTATTATTAATATTATTACTACACACAGGCTTTTTTGTTGTTTGCTTACATTTTCTCCTTTGGCTGAGAAATGGTATGTTCCCAGTAGGGTTGCCACCTTTTCTTCAAGCCAAACCCAAACACTTTTGCGCACAGCAATCTTTTTTTGTAGTACATGCTGTAGGATTGTAAGAGACTTGGGACACCTTTGAGTTATCCTAGGAGAGTAGTAAGGAGGCGCGCATAGCGCGCTGCAGTGAACAGTGGCTGTGGCCAAAATTGTGTTAACAGTGAAGAAGGGGGAGGGGGGGTTACTTAAAGGAGCATATTTAAATAAAACAAATGCATTAGTGTGCCCACAAAATATGATTAATAAAAGAAATGTCACAGTTAAAATATGAACCTAGCCTACCTTAAAAGTGGACACTGTCAGTCAGTAGAGCAGTGGACGGTGTCTGTAGGGCTGTGGATGGTGTCAGTAGAGCAGTGGATGGTGTCAGTAGGGCTGTGGATGGTGTCAGTAGAGCAGAGGACGGTGTCAGTAGGGCTGTGGATGGTGTCAGTAGGGCTGTGGATGGTGTCAGTAGAGCAGAGGACGGTGTCAGTAGAGCAGTGGATGGTTTCAGTAGAGCAGAGGACGGTGTCAGTAGAGCAGTGGATGGTGTCAGTAGGGCTGTGGATGGTGTCAGTAGAGCAGAGGACGGTGTCAGTAGGGCTGTGGATAGTGTCAGTAGAGCAGAGGACGGTGTCAGTAGAGCAGTGGATGGTGTCAGTAGGGCTGTGGATGGTGTCAGTAGAGCAGTGGACGGTGTCAGTAGGGCAGAGGACAGTGTCAGTATGGCAGTGGACGGTGTCAGTAGGGCAGAGGACAGTGTCAGTATGGCAGTGGACGGTGGCAGTAGGGCAGAGGACGGTGTCAGTAGGGCAGTGGACGGTGTCAGTAGGGCAGAGGACGGTGTCAGTAGAGCAGTGGACGGTGTCAGTAGAGCAGTGGACGGTGTCAGTAGAGCAGAGGACGGTGTCAGTAGAGCAGAGGACGGTGTCAGTAGGGCAGTGGACGGTGTCAGTAGAGCAGTGGACGGTGTCAGTAGAGCAGAGGACGGTGTCAGTAGGGCAGTGGACGGTGTCAGTAGAGCAGTGGACGGTGTCAGTAGAGCAGTGGACTGTGTCAGTAGAGCAGAGGACGGTGTCAGTAGAGCAGTGGACGGTGTCAGTAGGGCAGTGGACGGTGTCAGTAGGGCAGTGGACGGTGTCAGTAGGGCAGTGGACAGTGTCAGTAGAGTAGTGGACGGTGTCAGTAGAGCAGTGGACGGTGTCAGTAGAGCAGAGGACGGTGTCAGTAGAGCAGAGGACGGTGTCAGTAGACTTACCCAGTGGTCGGTTTCCCCTTAGCTGGCACGGCAGGCTCTGTGTCTGTGCCGCCCACACCCCGGAGAGGTCACATGCTTGGCTTGCAGAGGGGAAGAGCCCGGGGCTGTGTGTCTGCATGGAGTATGCACTGGCGTGTCTCTCCCCCCTCACAGCTGCCCTGCAATGTGTCACATGACACGGCACCGCACAACTTACACAGCGCTCGAGACTCGGCCAGAGCGCCACACAGAGCAGGCAGGGAGGGAGTCACCTGCACGGGGAACTCCATTACAGAGTCACTTCTGTGGTGCCGCATATATGTGTGATGTTGGCAGGAATGGGTCAATGGCAGCACCAAAAAATACACCAGACATACCAGACCATTATCCAAGCATGCAACCTGGCAGGCCAGAAAGTTGGGGGATGAGCATATGTCCTTCCCACTCCTATCATATCAGGTCACATGCCTTTAACATGGGGGGAGCCTGAGAACAAGGGCCTCTTCCTCACAACTTTGGCCCAGTGGTTGTGGGGGTCTCTGGCTGGGGGGATTGGATCTGAAAGCTCCTTTAACAATAAGGGGCCCCCAGATACCACTCCATGTGAATGAGTATGGGTTACTCAGGCCACGGGCATATTTGGTCGGTCATAGATCAAAAATGGCCATATTTGATCAGTGATGTCATGCTATGCCCGCTTCATTGTTTACAAGAGGGATTCATGGCCAGTAAATGAATGAGGCCTGATGACATCACTGGTTGCCAAGGATGCAGCGGGTGCTAGCACTCACAGATAGAAAGCTATTATTGAAAGAAGTGGTAAAAATTCTACTATACATGATGGTTTGCTATACATGGGCTAAAAGTCTGGCGTTCAGATGAACACCCAAACAGCCACATTTAAGTGGCTGACTGGGGAGCAGGTAAATCAATACTCATCCACCTGTTTTTACTACCCCCTGGATGCCCATCTGAAAGAGCCCTAACTGAGGACACAGGCGGTGGCTTCTCTTACAGAGTCATAGACCAGGATTTTGGATGCTCTTACAGATTACCAGTTGGACCAGAGAGAAGACAAATATAAGGTACACTTAATTTAGGGTTGGGAAATTAGAATTTGCTTTGCTTACTTGTGTAGGCCAGATTTGCTGCCATATTTTCTGGGTATCCTATATCTCCAACCTCTCTCTATATACTGCACATACATACACACATTTTGTTTATGAATTTATGTATATACTGCATACATACAATGCTGTGAAAAAGTAATTGCCCCTAAACCTAATAACTGGTTGTGCCACCCTTGACGGCATCAACTGCAATCAAACGTTTGCGATAAATGACAATGGGTCTTTCACATTGCTGTGGAGCAATTTTGGCCCACTCTTCTTTGCAGAATTGTTTTAGTTCAGCCACATTGGAGGGTTTTCCACCATGAACAGCCTGCGTAAGATCATGATACAGAATCTCAATTGGATTTAAGTCCAGGCTTTGACCAGGCCACTCCAAAACTTAAATTTTGCTTTGTTTGAACCATTTGGAGGTGGACTTGCTGTTGCGTTTCGGATCATTGTCCTGCTGCATAGCCCAAGTGCACTTGAGCTTGAGGTCATGAAATGATGGGCAGACATTCTCCTTTAGGATTTTCTGGTAGAGCTCAGAATTCATGGTTCCATCAATTATGGTAAGTCGTCCAGGTCCTGAAGCTGCAAAGCAGCCCCAGACCATCACATTACCACCACCATGTCTGACTATTGGTATGATGTTCTTGTTATGTAATGCTGTATTCGTTTTATTACCAGATGTCTTGGGGATAATCAAGGTGTTTTTTGGTAAATGTGAGATGAGCCTTTGTGTTCTTTTTGGTCAGCAGTGGCTTTGGCCTTGGAACTCTCCCACGGATGCCATTTTTGCTCAGTCACTTTCTTACTATTGAATCATGAACCTTACTTGAGGCAAGTGAGGCCTGCAGTTCTTTAGATGTTGTTCTGGGTTCTTTTATGACCTCCTGGATGAGAGGTTTTTCCTTGCAGCAGACGGTTATAGGACGGGTTATTCAAGGTTTGTCGGACCTTTGAGGGTTATCTCAGCTGCTGGAGCCCCCCGCAGTCTGAAAGTGTTACAGATGTCTCACCCCCTGATGAGCTGTCGGCCTCTGGGAGTAACTGTAATGACGACTATAAACTGGGTTTATGGGGAGTTGTCTGCCCCTGAGGTTATCTTAGCCTGCTGAAATTTTGCAGTTCGAAGAGTGGCAGGTGTAATGTCCTGTCGTGAGTGTATTTGTGGTTTACTGTTTGCTATACACGAGAGGGGTTGGGGTGGGGACTGGTTAAGGTCGGAGGGGGGCTGCCCGGGGGATCTGTTGGGTCGCGGGCCGTTGCTCCCCACTACCCCTGACGTGTTTGTTCTTGTTCTGAGATTAACCGTACATTACAGGGTTATAGCAGACAGTAGCAGCTAGGAGCGCAGCCTTATGTGCCCCAACCCAAGGAATTTGTTGATAAGGAGCAGTGAGAAGAATATTAACCTCTTAGTTGTACGTAATCTCCTCTCAAGCCGTTAGCCGAGAAACAGAGAGAGAAAAGAATGTGATATTGTGAAGAATGTGATATTGTGAAGAAGAGAGAAGATGTTGAAATAGTTAACAAAATTGAACGAAGTGGCGAAAGTTATGTTGCTAAAGAAACAGGGAGAAAAATCCTGTGTGATAAAGAAAATTGGATAAAGGAAGTTAAGAAAGATGGCGATTGTATTATGTATGTGTATCACAGAGCTGATGATACAGTATGTGAAATTACCACGCTATGTTGGAATTTGAAACAAAAGGAGGGGAGGGACAGCACTGCCCTCCGTCTAACGACCACTCCTTTCGCACCACCCAAGCACAACCCACTGTAACAACTCAGCCCGGTGGCCATCTTAGTGCACCCATGCCTTCACTTTCTACCCAGCCCAGTGCACTTCCTGCCGGCGGCCATCTTGGTACACCTAGTATGCTTAAACAGCCTGTACCCAGCACTCCCTGTTTTAAACCAGGATGGTTCATACCACACACCTGTCTTCCCCAATACGGGAGCATCACATTCCCAGGCCGGATATGTTAATGATGAAGAAGCATCTGAGTGGGAAGCCCAACAGCAGGCAGCAAGGCCACCCACTGATTTAACCCCCAATCCGGCTCCGGACTCTCAGTTCCGAGAGGATCTCAAACACATGCTGGAAACCGTAAAGAACAGTGCCCCTTGCCAGCCCCCGCCCCAACAACAGTCTTGGTTACCAGAAGGGGCACCAGTGATGTATGTTGCTTTTACTCCATCACAAGCAGCGGCCTTAGTGACAAGTCTGCCTGACCCAGAGAAGCAGCCAATTTCCTTCTACCACAGGATAGTGCAGATACAAGAAACTTACTCAGCTGCCTGGAGAGACTTGATCAGCCTATGCCAAATCAAATCAGGACATGTCTTTTGGTTGGTCATGCAGACGGCCTTCAATGATGCCAGCCTGACAAGTGCCACTTCCTACACCTCAGGCGTGGAGTTCTGTGCACAACTCCACGACTGGGCAAAGGAGAAGTTGACGGATCAGACCACCACAATCCAAGATATTACCCAAGATAAAGGGGAGTCTGTGAAGAAGTATCATGCTAGACTCGTACAGGCCTTTGATGATCTGAGATTCTCCCACTATGAAAAGAGACACACACGTTTCCTGCGTGGGAATAGATGGGGTGCCCCGCTCCAGTCCACTTACTGAGCCACTCCAAGTGGGGACATTTCCTGATTTGCTTGCCAGATTTGTGGTGTCCTCTACATGTCCCTTGAATCTACTAGGAGCTGATGTGTTGTCCGGACTACAGGCCTCAATCAGGACACGCCTGAAGGGGGGATGAAGTTACATACTCCCCTATCTTTAGAAGACTCATCTGCTTTGTGTTCTCTGCCTCTCCTGACGACACTTCATGAAGCAAAAACTTCAAGCTGAATACTGCAGGAAGTACTTGACAGAATCCCTGCGTGCCTATGGTCCACAGAACCGGAAGACAACGGTCACTTAAAGGTGCCACCAGTTTCAGTCAAGCTAAAAGAGGGCGCATCATTGCCCCGGAAACCACAATAACCCCAAGAAGAGAACCCCTAAAGGAGAACCAGGTACCTGCGGTGGATGCCTTTGACTGCAAAGTACCTCACAGAGGTGGACCTTACAAACGCTTTCCTCAGTGTCCACCCTCACCCCTCCTGCTGGTACCTTTTTGCATTCATCCATGGAAAGAAACGGCAACATACCTAAACAGTTGTGCCACAAGGGGCACAGAACTTTCCAAGACAGTTTGCAAAAGCTATGGCTATCATCCTTGACACATGACAAGAGGAACACCCGGAAGTGATTCTCTTCCAACATGTTGATGACCTTCTCCTTTGTGCAGCTGACTTACCCCCTGTTGAAGTCACCTCAGAAAGCCTGTTGTGCTATCTTGCCAACCAGAGGTGCAGAGCCTCAAATACCAAATTGCAGTGGTGCTCATCACCTGTCATTTTCCTTGGACACTGTTTGTCCCATGGGACAAGACACCCCACTGAAGACAGGGTGCAAGTAATCTCTGATATCTCACTGCCACAAGGTCATAAATCCCTTCATGCCTTCCTTGGACTAATTTCCTAGTGCAGAGCATGGATTCCAGAAGCCTTCCTACTGATGCTCTGCAATCAGACCCTTCCAGATGTCTCCTGAAGAAGTATCTAAGTTTGAGGCCCTCAAGCGTGCCATCTTGGGCACTAGGGCTCCCAGACTACGACAAAAAGCTCAAGCTCTTTGTATCCGAATGTCTGGGACATGCTGCAGGTGTACTCACCCAATCACACGGCATTAGCCTACGCCCCGTAGGATATTATTCCTGTTGGCTGGATGCGGTAGCAAGAGGAGGCCTATTGTGTCTGCGAGCTGGCTTTGCTGCACAAACCTTGCTTGACAAAACTTTGAACTTGGTCCTCGGACACTGCCTCGTTCTGCTTGCTCCCCATGACGTTGTTGCCATATTCAACCAAGATCCAGCCGAAACACTTGTCCACTACCAGACACTTGAGACTCCTGTGTTCCCTCCTACTGGACACCATTACTCTATTAAGTTGTCAAACACTGAACCCTACCACCCTTCTTCCACTTCTCGAGGGGGGAAAGGAGGAGGAGGAGTAGAGTCTTGACTTGTCACCCCATGACCACACAGGACACGCGGTCACCACTGAAAACACTGTTCTACAAGCTGAAGCCTTACCACCGGTGATGTCTGCACAGGAGACAGAGCTGTAAGCACTTACTACAGCATGTAAATGGGCAGAGGGAAAAAGAGCCAACATTCATATGGACTCAAGATATGCTTTCAGCATTGCCCATGATTATGGTGTTATCTAGGACAGAGGATTCCTGACTGCTGCAGTAACACCTGTGAAAACTTGATAGATGCCTTGCTTCTCCCAACCCAAGTGACTATTCTGAGTAAAGCACACGACAAACTGAACTCAAAGGAAGCTCAAGGCAATCATCTAGCCAATTCAGCTGCCAAACAGAGCTGGTGGTCCACGGGATGTGGACAGCAGGGTGGTAGAAGAAGACAACCCTGTGCTTACCTTACAGACTCTCCCAGTGGACAGAGTTTATCTAAAAGAACTACAGGAAACAGCAAGTCCGGATAAGAAGGAAAGCTGGAAACGGAGAGGAGCAACTCTCAGAAATGGACTATTCGAGTGCAACAAGAAGCCTTGTCTACCCAGGAGTATGTACCCAGCCTTGGTGCAATGGGCACATGGAGCTGCCCACTTGACAAAGACTTTTATGAACTCTCTTATCAACAAGTGTTGCACCAAGAGTTACTCCACTGACCGACAACTTCTGCAGATAATGCATTATCTGCACCAAATGTAACCCAGGACGCACAGAAAAAACACAGAAGAAGCACCTGGCAAAAGCCCTATACCCCATTCCAAAGGATGCAAATTGATCATTCTCAAGTGCCAAGAAATGGCAGATTCGAATTCGCCCTAGTGAAAGTGGTCATGACTGCCAGGACCACAGCTAAGAAACTACTTAGAAACCCCAAATCTACATACTGAGATAGTATGTAGATTTGGGGTCCCAGAGGTGACATTGAGAGATCAGGGACCAGCCTTAACAGCAACCCTTACAAAAGAGATTGGGCAGCACTGGGGGTTCAGTTGGCACTACACACCCCATACCACCCTCAAAGTAGCGGGAAGGTAGAAAGGATGAATGGGACACTAAAAACAGGATGTTAAAGATGGCCCAAGAGACTAACATGAGTTGGCCAGACAGTTAGCCCATTGCCCTGTTTAGTGTCAGACACACCCCCCCGGGGGAAACATGCCCTATCCCATTATGAAATTTTGTTTGGTTCAGCTCCCAGACTTGGTTGTTACTTTCCACAACAGTTACAGTTGCAGTCTGATGTGTTGACTAATTATGTAACCACATTATCACGAGAATTAACCTGAATGCATGTCCAGGTGTTTTCTTCCATTCCAGATCCTGAATTAGATACAGGAACACACCAACTACTGTCTGGAGATCCTTGAGCCAAGATATGATGGTCCATTCCAAGTTTTGCTGACCACAGCCACCTCAGTCAAGTTGGCCAGGAAGAACACCTGAATGCACGCTTATCACTGCAGGAGAGTGTGTTTTCGGGTGCTGCATATCCTTTTTCAGTTTGATCTAGAGGGAATCTGGACCAGTGAATGTGCCCTTGCAAAGGTCATTATGCCCCCCCCCATATCCTAACCAAAGATACCCCTGATACATACACTGACCCAGCACACAGTCAGAGGAGGAAGCGAGCAGCTCTCTCCGGAAGCTTTGACCCTCATGTGTACATAGATGCCATAGGGGTTACAAGGGGGGTCCCTGATGAGTTTAAAGCCAGGGACCAGGTAAAAGCTGGTTTTGAGTCTTTGATCCCCATAACAACTGTCAACAAGAATGTAGATTGGATTAACTACATGTCATGGTTATGCAATAGAGTTTGTCGATCAGCATACCTGTCTCCATGTGTTCATCTCTAGAGACCAGCTGACCCTCACCTGACTGCTTTTGTAACCTCTCCTCCAAGCATGGCCCCACCCCAGGCCCTATCAGGGAACCCTATATTAACCTGTGCACTGCAAGCCAGCAGTGCTGATCAACCATTGTGTGTTAGCCTCTGTGTGTACTTGCTGTGTTTCCTACATCTGATTCCTGTTACCGACCTTGGCTTGTCCCTTACTTTCCTTGTTGTTCCAGCCTGCTGCCTCCTTGCTCTTCTCCTGTAGTCTACCGTGAGCATGGGCTGTGAGACCCTGGGGGCCGCGACCTGGAGCCAGACTGCAGCGCAGTCCATCCTTACCATTAAAGGCTCTGGTGAACACCTGCTGGCTCTTAGACTCCACGTCCTGGGGAATCTATGCTCTAGCTCCCAGTGGGATCTGTGTCAGTGATCCAGTAGTCCTGCTTCCTGAACCTCCCAGGGTTCAATCCACACCAGTCAGCTGTAGGGTCCACTACCTTGCGGTGCACTCCTGATCCCAACGGTGTGCATCTGTCACCCAGCCTCTAGGTGACCTGACACTACACATATTATAACCAACAGAGATTTGTAAATTACACTAAAGATGCCCTCCAGGGAATTGCTGACCAGTTATCCCCCACTTCCTGCATGACATTCCAGGACCGGATGGCCTTAAACATGGTGCTAGCTGGGAAAGGAGGTGTTTTGTAAAATCATAGGAAAAAATGGGAACCTGCTGCACCTACATTCCTGATAATACTGGCCCAAATGGTAAGGTTACTCTAGCTATAAAAAAATTAGAAGATCTGTCATTGTGGTTGAAGAAGAACTCAGGTATCACAGACCCATGGGATCAATACTTCAGCTGGATGAGTGGGTGGCAGAAGGTGCTCGCCCAGATAGGGGTAATGGTATTAATAATCCTGGTTCTTTTAGCCCTGATTGTATACTGTATTCTACCTTTTGTAAAAAAGTTCATGAGCAAGGCTGTAGACAATAGCACACCTACATTTCTCCACCAAGAAGAAGAGGACCCCCCTTATGATGGAAGATGACAAACCCTTCACTCCTCCACAGTCACTCCCTGTCCAAAAATCTTACAATCCTATAGGTTTATAGGGATAGATAGCACCTGACTGCACCTCTCCAGCTGTATCGAGGAGGGAAGTGAACAGTTGCTGCCAATTCTTTATACAGCCTAAAAGAGTTGCTGAGGAGAAGGGCCAGGCCAAAGTAAGACCTTTAGTATTAGGGACAGAAAAGAGAAAATAGTCATTTTAGGGGGGACTGTGAAGGAATGTGATGTAGATAATAATAATAATCTGAAAATGTCTATTTTCTTATGTGCATACATATTTTTCTCCTTACTCATTATATAAGTATACAGGTTTGCTCTGTTCCTATATTTTCTCAAAATGGCGGGTACCCCCTACATCCCACACATCAGAAGAACGCGGAACTGAAGATAAAACCAAGGACAGCCAAACCTCGTTATGAAGATTCTCCATCTTCTTTTCTATCTTAACCAATGGGATGTACCTATTAGACTAACATAGCAATGACGTATTTTTGTGTATAAAACATTAGCACCGCCTTAAATAAATTAGAAGTGTAAAAAGTAACGGTGCTGAGCGTGTCTCAGAGTGTTTACTTTTATATGCATGCATAGCCACACTTTCCAATTAGAGACAGCAGCAGATAACCTTGGGCTCAATTGGAGCTCTTAATCATTTCCTTAACAGTGGTCTTGAAGCAATTTTTGTAGGCCGGCCACTCCTGGGAAGGTTCACCACTGTTCCAAGTTATCTCCATTTGTGGATAATGGCTCCCCCCGTGGTTCACTGGAGTTCCAAAGCCTTAGAAATGGCTTTGAAACCCATCCTAGACGGATACATGAACATTATTTTCTTTCTAATCTGTTCTTGATTTTTTTTTTAGATTGTGGCATGATGTGTGTGGCTTTTTGTGATCTGTTAGCCTGCTTCACTTTGTCAGACAGCTTCTATTTATGTGATTTCTTGATTCAACAGGTCTGGCAGTAATCAGGCCTGTGTGTGGCAAGTGAAATTTAACTCAGATTTCCATAAATTGTGGTTAATCACAGTTCATTCATGATTAAGCATGGGAGGGGGCAATTACTTTTTCACATAGGGCCAGGCAGGTTTGAACAGCTTTTTTCCCTTAGTAAATAAAATAATAATTTAAAAACTGCATCTTGGATTTACTCGGGTTATCTTTGTGTAATATAAAAATTTGTTTGATGATCTGAATCATTTAAGTGTGAGAAATATGCAAAAAAAAAAAAAATCAGGAAGGGGGCAAATACTTTTTCACAGCACTGTATTATAGATCAGCACTTGGAGTTCTTCAATCCATCAGCTATATGAAGGAAGATCTTTACGCTGGAAAAAGTCGAACGTCTACCATGCTGCTATAATGTCATACTTACGAATTATAATTAGTGGGCCATTTCCACCCTCTTGGATAATTCCATATTATTTCCTTCCCAACCCAGAATTCTCCTTTTCTTGATAGGAAATTCTAGGAAGAATAAACAATTTGTGAATCAGGTGAGGTGGAGTACAGCTAACAAAACTTTATCCTGAACCTTGCAACAAATATCCCATCAATATCCAATTGCAGACTCTGGGCATTCTAGACATGCCCAAAAACTGTAATCATTGTACGTAGTGCATGTTTAGTACGTCCAGTCCTTCTGCCCTGCTGCTGGGATACCCCCCCCCCCGTCCCAGTACAAGGAAATTCAACTCTGATGAATCACAGCTGCATTGCTGAGTACACAGAGAAGGTCTCGGCGGCTGGAGATGTAAAAAAAAAAAAAAAAAGCAGCCTGGCAATGTTTATCAACAACATTAAGACTTTTTCAACATTGATCCTTGAAAAAGTCATGTGTCAGTGATGTAACGCGTGGGAGGAGCTTAGGACGTTCAGTGCTGCAATACACCTGAAGGTTAACAGCAGCTGTTTCTCTATGGGAAACCTCGTCCACAGCGGCTGACTGCAATCTGCTTATTTGAATGCTTCTAATAGACCGGGAGTTTGTGAGTGTATCTCTTGTCCCTGTTTTGCTTATGTACTATCTAGTAAGTTCACTGCACAATGATCTATTTTTTCTTTGCTTGCTTTGCATAAAACCTTTATCCTGAGAGCCGAATCACCAGCAGTATTATGGCTGAAGTGGGATGCAAGAAAAACTAAATATCCTGATACAAACGATCTAACCCAGTGAGTCAATCAATCTGGATTAAGGGAAGGAACTGTTTAATTATTTTTACTTTCTCCCACTATTTATCTCTATCTGGACATTGTACTCAGAGTGTCATTATTATTTTATTTATATTCACTGTCACATCACCAATTTGAAGATTTATTTTGGCAATTTTAACACATGTATTAGCACCATAATTATTAATTTATTTTATTCACACGTATGCATTTTTTATTCCTGGATTTAAGCTTAGTCGCAGCAGCATATTGTGCACTATTTATTTAAAGCGTATCAATTTTATACTTAGTATCAACAACATTGCTCAGCCAATACAGAAAGCTACAAAGAAACATTGTTACATTTTGTATCTTTCTGTTTATTCAGCTCAAAGGGATGAACTTGGATCTGCAAATTAAGTCAGTTAAAGCAACCTGACACGTACATTTTGAATTAAATGTTCCTCTGTTTAACCCCTTATTAAACCTGAGTTTACTTGTATCAGCCCTAGTTAACTCCTTATTCTCCTTCTCCATTCAATTAACTAATATTTAACCACTTGCTTACCGGGCACCTATATCCCCTTCCTGCCCAGTACAATTTTTAGCTTTCAAAGCTTTGAATAACAATTGTGCGGTCATACAACACTGTACCCATATGTCATTTTTATTATTTTGTTCACACAACTGGAGCTGGGGTTTTCATTTTTTTGCTAAATACATGAAAAAAGACCAAACATGTTAAAAAAAAAAGTTTTTTATAGTTTGATATAAAATTGTACAAACAGGTAATTTTTCTCCTTCACTGGTGGGTACTGATGAGGAGGCACAGATGAGGCAGCACTGGTGGGTACTGATGAGGAGGCACAGATGAGGCTGCACTGATGGGCGGCACTGATGGACATTGGAAAAATTAGACAGATACAGGTAAGAATACAATCCACCAAAAAGGAAGGGGGCTGGGTGCTAGCACGCCAACATCCGTCCAACAGGTTTATTGGAAGACTGCCAGCAGGACTAAAACAACAGACCAAGGGGTGACAACGTTTCACATATAACCCCGGGTTTTGAGGAAGCACAATGTATATGTGAAACGTCGTCACCCCTTGGTCCGTTGTTTTAGTCCTGCTGGCAGTCTTTCAATAAACCTGTTGGACGGATGTTGGCGTGCAGCAAACTTTTCTCACTTGGTCTACTGATGGAGATTGATAGGTGGCACACTGTACCCATATGACATTTTTATCATTTTTTTCACATAAATAGAGCTTTCTTTTGGTGGTATTTAATCACCTCTGAGGTTTTTTATTTTTTGCTAAACAAACAAAAAAAGGCAGAAAATTGAAAAAAAAACAAAAAACAGTTTTTATAGTTTGTCATAAAAATTTTCCAAACAGGTAATTTTTCTCCTTTATTGATGTGCACTGATGAGGCTTTACTGATTAGCACCAATAGTCTGCACTGATGGGCACTGATAAAGTGGCACTGATAGGCACTGATAAGGTGGCACTGATAGGCACTGATAAGGTGGAACTGATAGGCACTGATAAGGTGGCACTGATAGGCACTGATAAGGTGGCACTGATAGGCACTGATAAGGTGGCACTGATAGGCAGCACTAATGGGCACTGATAAGGTGGCACTGATAGGCACTGATAAGGTGAAACTGATAGGCACTGATAAGGTGGCACTGATGGGCACTGACAAGGTGGCACTGATAGGCACTGATAAGGTGAAACTGATAGGCACTGATAAGGTGGCACTGATAGGCACTGATAAGGTGGCACTGATAGGCACTGATAAGGTGGCACTGATAGGCACTGATAAGGTGGCACTGATAGGCAGCACTAATGGGCACTGATAAGGTGGCACTGATAGGCACTGATAAGGTGGCACTGATGGGCACTGATAAGGTGGCACTGATAAGGTGGAACTGATAGGCACTGATAAGGTGGCACTGATAGGCACTGATAAGGTGGAACTGATAGGCACTGATAAGGTGGCACTGATAGGCACTGATAAGGTGGCATTGATAGGCACTGATAGGCAGCACTAATGGGTACTGATGAGGCAACCCTGAAGGGCACTGACCAGGAGGCACTGATGAGGCTTTACTGATAGGTGGCACTAATAGGCGGCACTGATGGACACTGGTAGGTGGCACTGATGGACACTGGTAGGTGGCACTGATAAGCAGCACTGATAGGAACGAATGATGAGGCACTGATGGGCACAATTGACAGCACTGATGGGCACTAATAGGTGGCACTGGTGGGCACTGATTAGCAGTACTGATGGGCACTGATAGGTAGCACTGGTGGGCACTGATTAGCAGTACTGATGGGCACTGATAGGTGGCACTGGTGGGCACTGATTAGCAGTACTGATGGGCACTGGTAGGTGGCACTGGTGGACACTGGTTAGCAGCATTGATGGGCACTAATTAGCATCACTGGTGGTCATTGTGTATGGGACTGATGTCCCACTTACAGAAGCTGGTCATCGACTTTATTCTTTTCTCCTCACGGTGTCAGCCTGAGGGGAAAAAAAGCAGATGACCAGCTTCTGTTTACATCATGTGATCAGCTGTCATTGGCTGACATCTGATTACGTGGTAAAGGGCTGGAATCGGCCCCTTACTCTGATCAGCCAAGTCCCAAGGACTTGGCGGTCACAGAGCGCTCCGCCCGCGCCACAGAGGGCGCACGGGCAGCGCGAGCACAGGAGGATGTCCATGTATGCTCTCCTGCTATTTTAAGCCTGCACTGTAGCCATCTTTCAGCTATAGCGCGAGTGCAAAGTGGTTAAAAAATTTTTTCTGTTTTTGTTTGCTTTGTTCATGAATATTTTTACACCTTTTCCATATATTTACACCTATCACACTGAAAAAAAAGCGCAAAGTTTTTAAAAACTACTTTACTTTATTTGTAAATAACTTTGCGATGCTTTGTACCAGAATCGTAGTTTTACTGTTGTTTTAAACAAGATAAATTGCAGAATAAAATGCACACTTTTCAAAAAAAGAAAAAGTGTCTTTTGTTTTGTTTTATTACATTTAATTGTCTAATGCCCCCTACACACGGTCGGACTTTCCGACGGAAAATGTGCGATCGGAGCTTGTTGTCGTGTGTGGGCTCCATCGGACTTTTTCCATCGGAATTTCCGACACACAAAGTTTGAGAGCTGGATCGAAAATTTTCCGACAACAAGCTCCGATCGCACATTTTTCGATCGCGTGTAGACAATTCCGACGCACAAAGTGCCACGCATGCTCGGAATCAAGCAGAAGAGCCGCACTGGCTATAGAACTTCATTTTTCTCGGCTCGTCGTACGTGTTTTACGTCACCGCGTTCTTGACGTTCGCAATTTCCGACCAACCTTGTGTGACCGTGTGTATCCAAGACAAGTTTGAGCCAACATGCGTCGGAAAAAATCCGATGGATGTCCGATCAATGCCCGATCGTGTGTACAGGGCATTATTAGAGTTGCGGGGAAAAAAATCATTTATGTGAGACAATATTCCTTAAAAGAAAGCATTGTTTGTCCTTAAAAAAACTATGTATGTATTACGTTGTTATCTTAAAGTGGATGTAAACCCGGAATTTTTTTTTTATATCATACTGTAGAGTATAAGATTTCCTATCATTTGAGCCCAGTCTTGCCACACAGAGTTAATCCAGATCTGAGCAATCCTCCTTTATTGTTCAGTGAGATAAATCTTGACAAACTGAGAAAAACTTTGTCAAATACTTCCCCTTGCTGTGAGTGACAGCCTAAGACACAGGCATGATTTTTTAATTCCCACCCCCACTCCTTTCTTCAGCAGCTCTGCAAGGATTGGCTGTTCCACACCTCAGCATGATTTGGCATGCTGAAGTCATGTGGTTACTTTCCTGTCTTTTCACTGGATGTTAGAGATCATAGCAGAAGTTCAGTGTAAGAAATACACAGGAGAAAATGCATATTGACAAGGGGAGTGTAGAGGTGGGTGGGGAGTGTAGAGGTGGGCGGGGAGTGTAGAGGTGACATCACGACTCCACCCACCGAACTCCAAACAACAGAAACACCCACAGAATCTGCAGTTTTTCAGGTCTAATAACAGAGAGAGTGGAGACATTTGACAGGTAAAGATACATGCAGGAAGCATGTATACTACCCCTATGGCAGTAGTTTAGAAAGGATGACATTGGGTTTACATCCACTTTAAGTAATGACAAAATTATTGCTGAATAAACAGGCTCATAACAGAAATTTGAACATTGCTCTGGTCCATAAGAAGAAAGCAGGTGTGAGAGCGGAAGTGGTTAACATCAAGCCCTGCATAGAGGCAAAGTGTAATGCATAATATAAGACAAAATATAATTTATAACATGCAGTGCTTACACTATATTGCCAAAAGTATTGGGACACCTGCCTTTACACGCACAGTGCACAAAGCAAGGTCCATAAAGACATGGATGAGTGAATTTGGGGTGGAGGAACTTGACTGTCCTACGCAGAGTCCTGACCTCAACCCCATAGAACACCTTTGGGATGAATTAGAGACTGTGAGCCAGGCCTTCTCGTCCAACATCAGCGACTGACCTCACAAATGCACTTCTGGAAAAATGGTCAAACATTCCCATAGACACACTCCTAAACCTTGTGGACGGCCTTCCCAGAAGAGTTGAAGCTGTTATAGCTGCAAAGGGTGGGCCAACTCAATATTGAACCCTATGGACTAAGACTGGGATGTCATTAAAGTTCATGTGCGTGTAAAGGCAGGCGTCCCAATACTTTTGGTAATATAGTGTATATATATATATATATATATATATATATATATATATCATTATTTGTAACTACCTGTAGCTCCTTGTCATTCTGCTGCACAACAATCAGTTTGGAATTTTTGTTTCCACAATCATTTTCACTATTTTGCCATGCTTTCTTTTCACTGGAAAACCAGAAACATTTCATTCCAAAAAGGATCCATCCTTCAGGACAAAAGTCTGAAACGGAAACACCGGAAAAAAGCAGTTAGTGAGGTTGTGGAGTGGGGGGGGGAGAGAACAATAATAGTAAATGATTTTCTGAGGGGGTGTCAATGTATTGTTACTTTTATAGGTATTTATAGCACAGTTCCTGACAAAAGAAAAATTATACAGGATAAGATATTTTATACCATAAAAACATCCATATTGTATTTTTTTGTTTATAAAGAATTAAAAATAAATCTAATGTTTCTGTGCTTTTTAGCATCAGCAAAGTCTCTGTATGCCTGTATAGAAGAATCTCAAAGAGAATGATGTGTGGGATTCTGGGAGATTCCTGCACTCAAGTTCAAACATTGTGACAAGTTCATTCTTTTATTCTGTCAGAACTATTGAGGTTAAAAGGATTAATGTGAGGCCTAATCGTATATATTTTCATATATATTTTCTGAACAGAGCAGAAGCCATCTTGTTCAAAACAATTTTTGTTAGGAGGTTAAATTAAGTGCATGCTTGTGGGAAGGGATGTTTGTAAGAGACTCTAGGGCTCCTTGCATATTATCCTAGATCGTAAATTAAGGGTCTGAACACTTAGGCCCCTTTTACACTGGGGCGGGGGCGGGGGCGGCGGCGGCGCTATTGTTAGCGGCGCTTTACCATTGGTATTTGGCCACTAGCGGGGCGGCTTTGCCCCCCACTAGCAGCCGAGAAAGGGTTAAAAACCACCACAAAGTGCCTCTGCAGAGGCGGTTTGCCTGGGGAATAGGCGCGCTGTCCCATTGATTTCAATGGGCAGGAGCGGTGAGGGAGCGGTGTATACTCCGCTCCTTCACCTCTCCGAAGATGCTGCTAGCAGGACTTTTTTTCCCGTCCTGCCAGCGCAACGATCCAGTGTGAAAGCCCTCGGGGCTTTCACACTGGAGAGACAGCAGCGGCTGTTTCGGGTCGGTTTGCAGGCGCTATTTTTAGCGCAACAGTGCCTGCAAACCGCCCCAGTGTGAAAGGGGCCTTAATCAAATAAACAAGATAAGGGAACCATGAGCTTACAGACCTCATTTTTTTTTCAGGATTGAGAAACAAAGTAGGGCTTATTCAAAAACGACCATATGAAACACATTGTATCATTTACTGCATAAGCAATTATTTTAGCAATAATTCCAAATATATTAGTAAATTATATTGGAGTAGTTATAGGTATAATTAATTGAACAATTGTAGTTATATATATATATATATATTCACTGATATATATTAGTCTTCATATTATTCATATGGAGAAATACTGTATATGAATGTGATGTCTAAAAGTTCTATTAATTGGGATGTTTAAGAAAAAGGGAATTATACTTCTAGTCAGAAACATGACCTCACTTAACTTAAGGAATTTAAAGGAAAAAGGTAATTTATGTGGGCCATACATTCTAGAAAACCATATATTTGAGTTTTAGCCAAGAAGTCTAGGAAGTTGACACATAAGAGACAGCTCTAGATATCTTATAGTTCTTTGTTAAGCCTGAGCTAAAGGTTACATGGAGATTGATTCTTGACACGTTAAAATAACTTTTAAATATACATTTTTAATCCTATATTGCCCCTACTGAAAACTATGCGTAAGGATACTACAGTTTCCCCATAGGTTTGTCCAGGAAATGACATATGAAGGGCAGTTCCACACCAATCCTGGGGGGGTGATATAGGGTGTGATACACGTAGCTGGGGGAATCTTGAGCCGGAGAGACGAGAGGAGAAAAACAGAACGGAGAGATGTAGGAAGGAGGGTAAGAGAAGTCCTTTGGGACACCCAGCTGATATCTCAAAACAAAAGAGTCTTAATCTCTGGTAAAGTATTCATTTATATTTTTACTTTTTGGGTAATTTAATTTGTTTGAGCATATGCTTAACTAACCAAACCAACGTTGGTAGTTTCAGTTTTGGAGTGAGTTGAATTCTAACTGCAGTATGAATTTGATTACCTTTCAAAAAAAGAGATACATATCTTTTTATATCTCAACAAAGCTGATTTCCAAGTCTTATAATTGGATTAGTTATAGTATGTATTGAACCATAGATTCATTCTAAAATGTATTTAAAAATGAGTCTTGGTTAAATGACCAAATTTGTATATAGTTGTAACAAAATTGTCCATATACTGTAAGAGAGATTTAAGTTTGAAGGTCTTTGTTTTGAGAAGAAATCACGTGTTAAATTCAACACCTAGTTTGTTTTCATAAGTCTGTAGAGCCACGGAAAGCTATTTACTAAGCCGTCATAAAATGTAGACGTGGTATTTTGTAACAAGGGCTTGTGGTAAAATTTCTTATCATCTGTATCACCCCTATATTTGAAGTTATATATTTTTGTATTATCACAAATCATATTTGATATTATTTTGCACTGCATTTTTAGTTTTTTAGTTTTTTAGTTTTATATATATATATATATATATATATATATATATATTAGCACATTGTTGTATTCATTCTTGTCTTCAAACTAGCATGGATAAACAAATTTGAATTAATTTGTTTGATTTGTGGAAAGACGTGAAAATTACCTAAACCATAGATTTTTGCGTACTTCCATAAATATAATACTGTTCATATCTCAATATAAACTTCTGACAATTCATTAAAAGCAATAATTGCAACATAACATTCATTTTCGGTGAATAAAATAACCCCAGAGAGAAGGAAATTAAGTGATGGAAGTCAGTCACTGATAAAAAACAGGAAGTCCCCACTTCCTTCATAAATCTTTTAGATTCTGAGAACATTTAGGCTTGGTTCACATACACTATATTGCCAAAAGTATTGGGACACCAGCCTTTACACGCGCATGAACTTTAATGGCATCCCAGTCTTAGTCCGTAGGGTTCAATATTGAGATGGACCACCCTTTGCAGCCATAACAGCTTCAACCTTCTGGGAAGGCTGTCCACAAGGTTTAGGAGTGTGTCTATGGGAATGTTTGACTATTTTTCCAGAAGTGCATTTGTGAGGTCAGGCACTGATGTTGGACGAGAAGGCCTTGCTCACAGTCTCCACTCTATTTCATCCCAACGGTGTACTATTAGGTTGAGGTCAGGACCTTGCTTTGTGCACTGGTGCGCAGTCATGTTGGAGGGGCCATCCTCAGACTGGTCCCACAATGTTGGGAGCATGAAATTGTCCAAAATGTCTTGGTATGCTGAGGCTTAATGAGTTCCCTTCACTGGAACTAAGGGGCCAAGCTCAACCCCTGAAAAACAACCCCACACCACAATCCCCCCTCCACCAAATGATTTGGACCAGTGCACAAGGCAAGTTTGGGGTGGAGGAACTTGACTGCCCTGCACAGAGTCCTGATCTCCACCTGATAGAACACCTTTGGGATGAATTAGAGTGGAGACTGCGAGCCAGGCCTTCTCGTCCAACATCAGTGCCTGACCTCACAAATGTGCCTCTGGAAGAATGGTCAAACATTCCCAGAGACACACTCCTTAACCTTGTGGACATCCTTCCCAGAAGAGTTGAAGCTATTAAAGCTGCAAAGGGTGGGCCAACTATATATTGAACTCTACGGCCTAAGACTGTGATGTCATTAAAGTTCAAGTGTGTGTGTAAAGGCAGCTGTCCCAATACTTTTGACAATGTAGGGTATTTTGGATTTGTGATGGAAGTGAATACTTGATAAGAAGGAAACCCCCTCCACTTCCCTAACCTAAATAACCCCCACATGCATGCATACTTTGATGCTGAGGCCTTTGTTCCTGTGCTGAAGATCCTCTTAGACTTCTGTAGGGCAACCTCTCGAGGCCAGAGGCAGTTGAGAGATGATCCCATACAAGTCTTTGTGGATATAATGTACAGCTGTGGCCAGTGTAGTGAAGATATTAGGTGAAGGATGTAAAGAATGTGAAATACTGTAGCACTGAGGTAAGTTTGCATGTGGAAAAGGAGGATTTAAAAAAATTAAATGGATTTTGTTAATTACCTGTAATACCTTTTTCATACTTGTCCAGTTTTGACCTTGTGTCTCTTAACATTTCCTCCATTGCTTGTCTTTCAGATATAGAATTCTGTTCCTCCCTCTGGCACTGCAGCAGAGAGCTGTTCAGATCCATATTACCCTGGACTGCCTTCTCCAGCTCCAGACGGGTCTTCTCCAGGTCACTCTCAGTGATCACAAGCTTCTTCTTCACCGATTCCAGGAGGTCCTCTCCACTCCTGAGGCTCCGAGTCATACTGCTGCTCATTGTCTCATGAGCTGTCACCAACTTCTGGAAATCATTGGACTGTTGGACATCTGCAACATGTGACACAGTCAGACTGATGTTAAAAGACAAAATAAAGATGCAAGACTTTGGTGAAGTTCAGAGACCCAATCTGTTTCTTGGCGGAGCCTACTGCACAGTGCACACAGACAGACAGGAAGAAAAAGTCAGCCGTAACATTTAGGGTTGCCACCTGTCCAGGATTTACCCGGACAGTTGGGGTTTTGAATCATGTGTCTGGGTTTCAGTCCACCTGAAACCCGGACATATTATTCAGACCTAATCTCGTTAGGATTCACCCTATAACAGCCACAAGCTCCTCTCTCCCTCTGCACTTTCTACCCCCCCCTGCACTGTTTCCCTTCTCACTTGGCTGCTCCCCGAGCCTCTCCTGCTCCTCATCCATCCATCCATGCTTGCTTTGGTCCACCTTCACTGTAACACAACATAAGTGCCTTTCATTTACATTACATGCTACTCTATCTCTCACTCCCACTAGCAATGGCACATCTCACAGAACTACCGCTCTCCCATGTATTCAGCCTCTTCCTTCCCATCACCACTGACTCTGGTCCTCCCCTGATCATTGCCTCCTTGCTCATCTCCATCTGCATCTCACACCTTTTATAGAGCAAGCTCCCTTCTCTATGCAAGTCTCATTCCATTCCTTTCCCCCTCCCCCCTCGTCTGTATCTCCCCCAACTCCACCAACCTACCACCTATCTTTGCTGCATCCCCTCTTTCCATCCCCCTCACTCACCTTCCCCCCCCCACCTTTCTGTCCTAGATCCAATCCTTCCCCTTGCAGTTCCTCCTAATACTACTACCCAAAACCCAGCCCCCCCCCCCATCCTTCCGCATTATTACTCTCCTTGGTGCACCCAAAGGTGTCCCAGGTCTTTTACTAATCCTATAGTGTATACTACAAAAAATAAATAAATTGCTGTTCGCCGCTAAAGTGTTCGGGTTTGGTTTGAAGAAAAGGTGGCAACCCTAGTAAAATTGCAAAGGGCCTTGTTGGTGAATATTCAGCTCAGAGGAATAGGGAAAAAAGGGTAACAAAACTTTGTTAAATGTTACTGTGATGGACTCCGGACACCCTGTCGGGTATTCCCATCAAGCAGCTGCTTCCCAAGTCCTGGAACACGAGATTAACATGACATAATTAACTCTGCTATTGTGTGAAGGAGTTCTGTGTTTCTGTGTATATGATAATGTGTATTGTAGTGAGCTAGGAGACGACAAGGCTAGGACCTGAAAGGTCCTATCTCTGAATCACCTAGTCTGGTTAAATGATGAGTTAATTAGCTCATGTTAAAAAGGTTTATAGTTACAGTTTGTATTGTCATCCTTGTGTACATATTTGTGCGAGATCTCAAATAAACCAGGCTATTTCTGGTGTACTCCAAGACTGGTGTTGTCTGGTTCTTGGGGGTTACTATAGCCAGATCCATTGGTCTCGTGTTCCAGGACTTGGGAAGCAGCTTCTTGATGGAAATACTCATAAGGGTGTCTGGAGTCTGTCACATTTGGTTGGCAGCAGTGGGATGCTTCCTTGTGCCTGGAACATCCTAACCACCAATGGGACTTAAGATTGGGATAGCAGACTTAAGAGTTCCTGGGACTGCTGCGGATTGTCCTTTTTAACATACACAAGGACTGTGTCTGAGGATGAATACCTGGAGCTCAGGCAGCAGATCTGGGTAGGACTCTGGATTGGAACCCTCCAGCTCGCTGGTATAAAACAGGGCAAGTGCTCTCCAACCCCAGAGTAACGTGCCACTGACCAATGGGTATTTCGGATGGCATTCCTGAGAGAGAGGCCCCAGGAGCAATGGGTGACTGAGTTGGACAGGCTGGTCCAGCAGGAGATAGAGCTGGACAATCGTTATCGGACTCTGCAATGGCATGCAGAGCAGGGATATTTAGGGGAGACAACAGAATGCTCTCCGGAGGGATATGACTTTGGTGGCCCTATATTGCTGTGGGAGAGCCTTACAGATGGTTTTGTGTTTGGGGATGAAGGGGAACTTACCCTTAAGGACCTGCGAGAATACAGAGTGTCTATGCTCGGTCTTGCAGTGGTCTCAGAGCTTAAACCTGATCAGGAATATTTGCTTAGGAAATAACAGCATCTGGAAAGGGCATACAGGGAACTGCTAGAACACAATCAGCAGCATGCCAGAGAATAGGCAGTGGAAAATCCGGAGATGGCCGTCTCCAAAGCTAAAGTGCGGACAGCAGGGCAAAGCTCTGCTAACCTCTGCGCAGCTCAGATAGCATCTTCTGGGCTCTACGGACAGGAGATGGAGAACCTCTATCCCCAGACACCAGTTCCAGAGACTGGGGATTTAATAGACTTGTTTGCTGAGTAAGAAAAACCTGGTGAGCCTCCAGCAGAAGAGCTGGTATCAGAGCCAAACTTTACTGAGCTCTGCCCAGCACCAACAGCCGCATCTGTGGAGTTACAAGGAACTTCCCCAGCTGAAGCGCTGGCCTCCCAATAGAGGGTCAATGACCTCTGCCCCACACCTACTGATGACAACTATTCCTTTCAGCCAAGAATGGAGATCATGCGGACTGACTATGCAAGTTCACGCTGCCCGACTAACACATGTCCAGACCAGATGGAAGTCTGGGACCTTGTTAGTCGACTTTTGATGGGGGAGAAATGGCAGAGGCTAGCATTCAGTCCCCTCCAAAAGCCTCTGTCCTGGGTGAGTCTATCATCATTTCCATACCCTTTAAAGGATATGTAGATCCTTACAATGAGCATCTTCAACCACTTGAACTGCAGAAGAATTTAGCTCCTTCATAACCAGGCCATTTTTTGCTATATTTTTTGCGCCCATCAAATGCAGCTACTTTAATTGGCGATTGTGTGGTCATGCAACACTGTACCCAAATTAAATTGATATTATTTTTTTCACACAAATAGAGCTTTCTTTAGGTGGTATTTGATCACCCCTGAGTTTTTTTATCATATAAATGAAAAAAAAAACCTTTAGACCTTACCTTCTGTTATAAAACATATCCAATAAAAAAAATCTAAAAATCTTTAATTTCTTCATAAATTTAGGCCAATATGTAATCTGCTACATGTCTTTGGTAAAAAATTTTAAAAAATCCCAATAAGGGTATATTAATTGTTTTTTGCATGAAGGTTATAAAGTCTACAAACTATGGGATACACTGTATACTGGATTTTTTTTTATATTAGTAATGGCTGCAATCAGTGACTTATAATGGGACTGTGAAAGTGTGGCAGAAAATCTGACGCTAACTGCCACTAAAACAGTGATCAGTAATAATAATATACACTGTCACTGTACTAATGACACTGGCTGGGAAGGGGTTAAGATCTAGGCGATCAAGGGGTTAACTGTGTGCCTATGTGTAATGTGTGTACAGTGTGCTGCTTTTACTACTAGATCTTTCAGTTTCTCATCCCTGTTTGCAGGGATGAGAAACAGTGAGATTGTTCCCTCTGTACAGAGCCCTGTGTTGATTGTCAACACAGGGCTCTGGGCTGTGCTTGGACACAGCCAATCAGCAGGTCCCGGCCGTGATTCACAGGTGGGACTTGCTGACAGGCTCCCGCTTTGTACAAAAACAGAGGGTGCTCATGGGGGGTGTGCATGTGCGCGCCCTAAACCTAGAATTAGACAAACAGAAAGAACCCGCTCCAGGTGTTTGAGTCACAAAATCTCCTCCCCCGTCAGGTAATTCTGCAATTCTTTTTAATAAATCGATTGTGCAGACTGTATCACGCTATGGATTGTCCTTTTGTTTTTGAATCCTGAGATATCATCTGTCGCTTACTGGTACCTTATGTTGAGGTTGTGGGGAGCCCCAAATTTCCCTGTGCCGTTTTTGACTGCTGTAATAGCAGTCATTGGGATCTGGTAAGCACATCTGAAATTCCACCTTGGGTGTGAGGAACCATAGAAGATTTCCCCAACTGCATCCTCATCTTCTTTGTGGCACTTTTTGGCACTTTTCCTATTTTATCACGGATTTTCTTTTTTGGTTTTGGACTTTATTAATTTACTTATTCACGTATATGTATTCTTATTTTTCAATTCATTCACAACAATTTTTTGGATATTAGTGTATGATATTGTTTATACCCATCTCGCACTGTCATTATTATTTTATATATACTTTTATGGTTATTTCATATTAATTCATTTTAATAGCTTGTTTAATTATGTTTTAGCGCCGCATCTTTTTTGCATTATTTTTTATGATGGGATTTGGAGACTAGATCTTGGTGCAGGCTGCTTTGATTTCACTACAATTTTCATTTTATTTTTTAACCTTGAGCGCAGCTTTTAATTTTTTGTTTTTGCCAGCGCATTTTGTAACAATGGCTTGTGGTAAAATTTCTTATCATCTGTATCACCCCTATATTTGAAGTTATATATTTTTGTATTATCACAAATCATATTTGATATTATTTTGCACTACAGTTTTAGTTAATATATATATATTTTAGCACATTGTTGTATTCATTCTTGTCTTCAAACTAGCATGGATAAACAAATTTGAATTAATTTGTTTGATTTGTGGAAAGACGTGAAAATCACCTAAACCATAGATTTTTGCGTACTTCCATAAATATAATACTGTTCATATTTCAGTATAAATTTCTGACAATTCATTAAAAGCAATAATTGCAACATAACATTTATTTTCGGTGAATAAAATAACCCCAGAGAGAAGGAAATTAAGTGATGGAAGTCAGTCCCTGATAAAAAACAGGAAGTCCCCACTTCCTTCATCAATCTTTTAGATTCTGAGAACATTTAGGCTTGGTTCACATACACTATATTGCCAAAAGTATTTGGACACCAGCCTTTGCACGCGCATGAACTTTAATGGCATCCCAGCCTTAGTCCGTAGGGTTCAATATTGAGATGGACCACCCTTTGCAGCCATAACAGCTTCAACCTTCTGGGAAGGCTGTCCACAAGGTTTAGGAGTGTGTCTATGGGAATGTTTGACTATTTTTCCAGAAGTGCATTTGTGAGGTCAGGCACTGATGTTGGACGAGAAGGCCTTGCTCACAGTCTCCACTCTATTTCATCCCAAAGGTGTTCTATTAGGTTAAGGTCAGGACCTTGCTTTGTGCACTGGTGCGCAGTCATGTTGGAGGGGCCATCCTCAGACTGGTCCCACAATGTTGGGAGCATGAAATTGTCCAAAATGTCTTGGTATGCTGAGGCTTAAAGAGTTCCCTTCACTGGAACTAGGGGGCCAAGCTCAACCCCTGAAAAACAACCCTACACCACAATCCCCCCTCCACCAAATGATTTGGACCAGTGCACAAGGCAAGTTTGGGGTGGAGGAACTTGACTGCCCTGCACAGAGTCCTGATCTCCACCTGATAGAACACCTTTGGGATGAATTAGAGTGGAGACTGCGAGCCAGGCCTTCTCGTCCAACATCAGTGCCTGACCTCACAAATGTGCTTCTGGAAGAATGGTCAAACATTCCCAGAGACACACTCCTTAACCTTGTGGATATCCTTCCCAGAAGAGTTGAAGCTATTAAAGCTGCAAAGGGTGGGCCAACTATATATTGAACTCTACGGGCTAAGACTGGGATGTCATTAAAGTTCATGTGTGTGTAAAGGCAGCCGTCCCAATACTTTTGACAATATAGGGTATTTTGGATTTGTGATGGAAGTGAATACTTGATAAGAAGGAAACCCCCTCCACTTCCCTAACCTAAATAACCCCCACATTCATGCATACTTTGATGCTGAGGCCTTTGTTCCTGTGCTGTAGATCCTCTTAGACTTCTATAGGGCAACCTCTCGAGGCCAGAGGCAGTTGAGAGATGATCCCATACAAGTCTTTGTGGATATAATGTACAGCTGTTGCCAGTGTAGTGAAGATATTAGGTGAAGGATGTAAAGAATGTGAAAGACTGTAGCACTGAGGTAAGTTTGTATGTGGAAAATAGATTTTGTTGAATACCTGTGATACCTTTTTCATACTTGTCCAGTTTTGACCTTGTGTCTCTTAACATTTCCTCCATTGCTTGTCTTTCAGATATAGAATTCTGTTCCTCCCTCTGGCACTGCAGCAGAGAGCTGTTCAGATCCATATTACCCTGGATTGCCTTCTCCAGCTCCAGACTGGTCTTCTCCAGGTCACTCTCAGTGATCACAAGCTTCTTCTTCACCAATTCTTCACTCCTGAGGCTCCGAGTCATACTGCTGCTCATTGTCTCATGAGCTGTCACCAACTTCTGGAAATCATTGGACTGTTGGACATCTGCAACATGTGACACAGTCAGACTGATATAATAAGACAAAATAAAGATGCAAGACTTTGGTGAAGTTCAGAGACCCAATCTGTTTCTTGGCTCTCTAGAAGTATGTGGGAGCCTACTGCACAATGCACACAGACAGACAGGAAGAAAAAGTCAGCCGTAACATTTAGGGTTGCCACCTGTCCAAGATTCACCCGGACAGTTAGGGTTTTGAATCATGTGTCTGGGTTTCAGTCCACCTGAAACCCGAACACATTATTCAGACCTAATCTCATTAGGATTCACCCTATAACAGCCACAAGCTCTCCCCTCCCTCGGCACTTTCTACCCCCCTGCACTGTTTCCCTTCTCACTTGGCTGCTCCCCGAGCCTCACCTGCTCCTCATCCATCCATCCATGCTTTCTTTGGTCCACCTTCAATGTAACACAACATAAGTGCCTTTCATTTACATTACATGCTACTCTATCTCTCACTCCCACTAGCAATGGCACATCTCACAGAACTACCGCTCTCCCATGTATTCAGCCTCTTCCTTCCCATCACCACTGACTCTGGTCCTCCTCTGATCATTGCCTCCTTGCTCATCTCCATCTGCATCTCACACCTTTATAGAGCAAGCTCCATTTACTATGCAAGTCTCATTCCATTCCTTTCCCCCTTCCCCCCTCGTCTGTATCTCCCCCAACTCCACCAACCTACCACCTATCTTTGCTGCATCCCCTCTTTTCATCCCCCTCACTCACCTTCTCCCCCACCTTTCTGTCCTTGATCCTATCCTTCCCCTTGCAGTTCCTCCTAATACTACTACCCAAAACCCAGCCCCCCCCCCCATATCATTCCGCATTATTACTCTCCTTGGTGCACCCAAAGGTGTCCCAGGTCTATTACTAATCCTATAGTGTATACTACAAAAAATAAATAAATTGCTGTTCGCCGCTAAAGTGTTCAGGTTTGGCTTGAAGAAAAGGTGGCAACCCTAGTAAAATTGCAAAGGGCCTTGTTGGTGAATATTCAGCTCAGAGGAACAGGGAAAAAAGGGGTAACAAAACTTTGTTTAAATGTTACTGTGATGGACTCCGGACACCCTGTCGGGTATTCCCATCAAGCAGCTGCTTCCCAAGTCCTGGAACACGAGATTAACATGACATAATTAACTCTGCTATTGTGTGAAGGAGTTCTGTGTTGACATTTATGATAATGTGTATTGTAGTGAGTTAGGAGACGACAAGGCTAGGACCTGAAAGGTCCTATCTCTGAATCACCTAGTCTGGTTAAATGATTAGTTAATTAGCTCATGTTAAAAAGGTTTATAGTTACAGTTTGTATTGTCATCCTTGTTTATATATTTGTGCGAGATAAATAAACCAGGCTATTTCTGGTGTACTCCAAGACTGGTGTTGTCTGGTTCTTGGGGGTTACTATAGCCAGATCCATTGGTCTCGTGTTCCAAGACTTGGGAAGCAGCTTCTTGATGGAAATACTCAATAGGGTGTCCGGAGTCTGTCACATTTAGTTAGCAGCGGTGGGATGCTTCCTTGTGCCTGGAACATCCTAACCACCAACGGGACTTAAGATTGGGATAGCAGACTTAAGAGTTCCCGGGACTGCTGCGGATCGTCCTTTCAACATACACCAGGACTGTGTCTGAGGATGAATACCTGGAGCTTAGGCAGCAGATCTGGGTAGGACTCTGGATTGGAACCCTCCAACTCGCTGGTATAAAACAGGGCAAGTGCTTTCCAACCCCAGAGCAACGTGCCAGTGATCAACGGGTATTGCGGATGGCATTCCTGAGAGAGGCCCCAGGAGCAATGGGTGACTGAGTTGGACAGGCTGGTCAAGCAGGAGATAGAGCTGGACAATCGTTATCGGACTCTGCAATGGCATGCAGAGCAGGGATATTTAGGAGAGACAACAGAATGCTCTCCAGAGGGATATGACTTTGGTGGCCGTATATTGCTGTGGGAGAGCCTTACAGATGGTTTTGTGTTTGGGGATGAAGGGGAACTTACCCTTAAGGACCTGCGAGAATACAGAGTGTCTATGCTCGGTCTTGCAGTGGTCTCAGAGCTTAAACCTGATCAGGAATATTTGCTAAGGAAAGAACAGCATCTGGAAAGGGCATACAGGGAACTGCTAGAACACAATCAGCAGCATGCCAGAGAATAGGCAGTGGAAAATCTGGAGATGGCCGTCTCCAAAGCTAAAGTGCGGACAGCAGGGCAAAGCTCTGCTAACCTCTGCGCAGCTCAGATAGCATCTTCTGGGCTCTACGGACAGGAGATGGAGAACCTCTATCCCCAGACACCAGTTCCAGAGACTGGGGATTTAATAGACTTGTTTGCTGAGTAAGAAAAACCTGGTGAGCCTCCAGCAGAAGAGCTGGTATCAGAGCCAAACTTTACTGAGCTCTGCCCAGCACCAACAGCCGCATCTGTGGAGTTACAAGGAACTTCCCCAGCTGAAGTGCTGGCCTCCCAATAGAGGGTCAATGACCTCTGCCCCACACCTACTGATGACAACTATTCCTTTCAGCCAAGAATGGAGATCATGCGGACTGACTATGCGAGTTCACGCTGCCCGACTAACACATGTCCAGACCAGGTGGAGGTCTGGGACCTTGTTAGTCAACTTTTGATGGGGGAGAAATGGCAGAGGCTAGCATTCAGTCCCCTCCAAAAGCCTCTGTCCTGGGTGAGTCTATCATCGTTTCCATACCCTTTAAAGGATATGTAGATCCTTACAATGAGCATCTTTAACCACTTGAACTCCAGAAGAATTTAGCTCCTTCATGACCTGGCCATTTTTTGCTATATTTTTTGCACCCATCAAATGCAGCTACTTTAATTGGCGATTGTGTGGTCATGCAACACTGTACCCAAATTAAATTGATATCATTTTTTTCACACAAATAGAGCTTTCTTTAGGTGGTATTTGATCACCCCTGAGTTTTTTTTATCATATAAATGAAAAAAAAAACCCTTTAGACCTTACCTTCTGTTATAAAACATATCCAATAAAAAAAATCTAAAAAATTTAATTTCTTCATAAATTTAGGCCAATATGTAATCTGCTACATGTCTTTGGTAAAAAATAAAAAAAAACCCAATAAGGGTATATTAATTGTTTTTTGCATGAAGGTTATAAAGTCTACAAACTATGGGATACACTGTATACTGGAATTTTTTTTATACTAGTAATGGCTGCAATCAGTGACTTATAATGGGACTGTGAAAGTGTGGCGGAAAATCTGACGCTAACTGCCACTAAAACAGTGATCAGTAATAATAATATACACTGTCACTGTACTAATGACACTGGCTGGGAAGGGGTTAAGATCTAGGCGAACAAGGGGTTAACTGTGTGCCTATGTGTAATGTGTGTATAGTGTGCTGCTCTTACTACTAGATCTTTCAGTTTCTCATCCCTGTTTTGCAGGGATGAGAAACAGTGAGATTGTTCCCTCTGTACAGAGCCCTGTGTTGATTGTCAACACAGGGCTCTGGGCTGTGCTTGGACACAGCCAATCAGCAGGTCCCGGCCATGATTCAAAAGAAAAACGTGACAAGCACAAAGGAACTCTTCTATGAGGACAATTCAGTGATATAGGTACAAATCTTTATTGAAGACTATCCAAAAGTAAAATTCCATATATAAATGACTGTTAAACTACAACCCTATTCCCAGTACACATTAAAAGACCTAAAGTCTGGAGGAGGAAAGGTGGCCACCATTTTCTAAATCACCTCATACAACTCTCATTCTCACACCGGCCATGATTCACAGGTGGGACTTGCTGACAGGCTCCCGCTGTGTACAAGCACAGAGGGTGCTCATGGGGGGTGTGCATGTGCGCGCCCTAAACCTGGAATTAGACAAACAAAAAGAACCCGCTCCAGGTGTCTGAATCACAAATCTCCTCCCCTGTCAGGTACGAGTGCTGGCTCAGTATGCAATAGCCATACAAAGAGAAATTGAATCCGGATGGCCCCACTCCAAAGATAGTATCTTTATTAATAAAAATCCATACAGCAAAAGTTGAAATAGATCGCTAACATGTTTCACACCGTAACTACTGGTGCTTACTCATAGCTAAATCTTTAAACAAATGACAATGATTTATATATATACATGCCAATATATACAAAGTAGGCTTGAATGATAGATTGAACAATTGAAAGATTAACAGATTGACGGACTCCTGTCCTGTTACAGATCGCAACTAGACTCTGATTAACACTGCAATGGATCTACTACGACCATAATCTTCATAAATGTCGTAACAATTTCTTGTTGTTGATACAATTTAAACAATAAAGCCCAGATCGATACTTAAATATGTACATTTCATGACATTTAGAATTATATATACCTGGACATCTAAAAAATAATAAATGAGAAGTAAAACCATCAAAAAACACAGAACACATGTGTTGACATATGTGCATAACTTCATTGATGTTAGGAGGAAAAATAACTCTTGTTAGAATCTTTGCAGGAAATGGCATTAACGTCAAAAAATGAATAAATATACTGTATATATCTTTGATGTAATATCCCATACATTAAGAAACCTTTTCTAAAACAAAAAAATTCCTCCAGCAAGGAAAGAAACACTCATTAACCCTTTATTGAATATAAAGATTCTCCCATAAAGCTAACATTTTTTTTATATTTGCCTACTAGGCTTCAACACATTAAATTATTTAGTTATATGAGGGAGAAAATATATATATATATACAGTATATATGGGAACCTACGAAAAGGAAAGGATATGAATATGATTATGATGGAAAGGAAAGGATATGAATTTGATTATGATGGAAAGGAAAGGAATGCCAGCATAAAATGTAGTGTATGTTGTGTGGATTCTCTGTATACACACACATGTGCATGGAGTGTGCCGAGCATTTGAGGATGTGGTGCTACACATGCAGATGTGGTGTCCGGCTGGATGCCTTTCCCTGCATGGCTGCCTGCCTATACAAGTCTCAGAGTCTGACAATTAACATTGCCTCTACGTAAGGGTGTCCTGGTCCTAACCCTCTCTCCCACAGATCTGTTTAAGAGACAATAAATCTCTTTGCATTCAAGAAGTGTCTGGCGCCCATTAATCCACCTTGCATTACACCCACCATACCTTGTAACCCACTCTACACAGAAGGATGTCAGCTGTCCCTAACCCTGGAGGTCACCATTAGGCCTCTGCTACACTAGGAACCTCTTCTACTGGAATGAACTACTTAGAATGTCACTATAAAACACAGTATATGGCTCCATAATATTTGCACTAGACAGAAGCAGTTCTGGATGTCCATCTGGCTGATGGGGTGCAAGGTTCAAGGTTTTTTTTTACCTTAAGGCAAACTATGCATTTAGATAGAAAACCTTGTGGGTGCAGCAGCCCCCCCCTCCCCCCTATACTTACCTGAGCCCTATCTCGATTCAGTAATGTGCAAGGGAGCAGCAGCTCTCCTGGATCTCTCTCTCCTCATTGGCTCACACAGCAGCACAGTGGCTCAATCACAGCCAGTGAGCCAATGAGGAGAGAGTGGGGGGGGGGGCTGAGCCGAACTCTGCGTGTGAATGGACACACAGAGCAGGACTTGGGAGGGAGAGGCTTGCTACTGGGTAGTGAGGCACTGAAATTTTAGCCGCCGACAATAATCGGGCAAAAAGAGGGGTTTCAGCGTTGTGCTTGAAAGAAAATGGCCTGCCGAAAATGCCAAAGATTTTGCCATGATTTTACCGCAATTTTAACTTGCTTATGATGTGGTTTTCATGTGACTCAAAAAATGCATCATAAAACGCAACACAGGAGCATTTTTTATGCGTTCTTTCTGCGTTTCAAATGCATTTCAGTGGGGAGGTGCGTTTGTGGTGAGTTTTTCTTAACTGACCAAATATGCACCAAAAATGCAGCAATCAGGATTTTTAACGCCGCTTCAAAAGGCACCGATAATGGCCAACAATAAATGTATATTCATTTAAATTCATGATATTAAAGGAGTTCCAGCCTAGGAGAAAAAAAAATGAAATATCAGCAGCTACAAATACAGCAGCTGGTGACTTTTAATATATGGACACTCACCTGTCCAGGGCGCCCGCGATGACGGCACCCCCGCTGATCTTCGGATCGGCTCTCAGGTGCTGCTGCCATCGCCATTCCTGGTAAGCGCGCCACACTTTTTATCTGGCCCGGTTATAAACAGGTACCCGTTCCCCCCTCCCCCCTAAAAGGTGCCAAATGTGGCACTGGAGGGGGGGGGCAGATAAGCGTAAGTTCCACTTTTGGGTGGGAATCTGCTTTAATTAAAAAGTCGAATATACAACAGTTATTTATAAAGAATATATTTATAAAGAATATATATAAATATATATATATATATATATATATATATATATATATATATATATATATATATATGTTTTTTTTTTTTTTTTTTTTAAATGTAAATTTTTGGTGCATCCTAAATTTTTCGATTTCGTCACCAAAATTTTCATTTCTGTGTACCACTACTATTGGGAGCATTCAGCAGGGGCAAGGGACCAGGAGGGCCAGCGGGGGACCTAGGCACAGGAAGAGGATCGGGGCGTCCCTGTGCAAAACCATTACACAGAACAGATAAGTATAACATGTTTGTTTGTGATGCTTTTCCTTAAAATTACTTTAAAAATGTGGGGAATTACCGTATATTCTCGAGTATAAGCCGAGTTTTTCAGCACATTTTTTTGTGCTGAAAAAGCCCCCCTCAGCTTATACTCGAGTTTTCCTGTCTAACTGTGCCATATGCCCTCCCGGGGCTGTGACATGCAGTCTAGTCGGTGGTCGTCTAGTGTAACAAAGCCCCGCCTCCTACTCGTCCTCGTCCGTGATAGGCTGAACACTGACTCACTGCTGGGAAAGTGAGTCAGTGTTCCGTCGCGGACGAGGACGAGGAGGAGGCGGGGCTTTGTTACACTGGACGGCCGCTGACTAGACTGCATGTCACAGCACCGGGAGATCATAAGGCTGCAGATGGGCACTGCGCCCATCAAGTACATGAGGCAGGGAAATAGGCACAGTGAGGCAGGGAGATGGGCACAGTGAGGCATGCAGATGGGCACAGTGAGGCTGAGGCATGCAGATGGGCACAGTGAGGCTGAAAATGGGCACAGTGAGGCTGCTAATGGGCACAGTAAAGCTGCAAATGGGCACAGTGAAGCTGCAAATGGACACAGTAAGGCTACAGATGGGCAGAGTGTGGCTGCAAATGGGCACAGTGAGGCACAGTGAGGCTGTAAATGGGCACAGTGAGGCTGCAGATGGGCATTGTTGACCCTCTTTTCCACTAATGCCCTGTACACACGATAGTATTTTCCAATGGAAAATGTGTGATAGGACCTTGTTGTCGGAAATTCCGACCGTGTGTGGGCTCCATCACACATTTTCCATAGAAATTTCCGACACACAAAGTTTGAGAGCAGGCTATAAAATTTTCCGACAACAAAATCAGTTCGGTTAAATTCCGATCGTGTGTACACAAATCCAACGCACAAAGTGCCACGCATGCTCTGAATAAATTAAGAGACGAAAGCTATTGGCTACTGTCCTGTTTATAGTCCTGACGAACATGTTTTACGTCACCGCGTTCAGAACGATCAGATTTTCCGACAACTTTGTGTGACCGTGTGTATGCAAGACAAGTTTGAGCCAACATCCGTCGGAAAAAATCCATGGATTTTGTTGTCAGTTTTTTTGTGGTAAAATTAGGTGCCTCGGCTTATATTTGGGTCGGCTTATACTTGACTATATACGGTACTTACATTTCACAGTCAAGCCGATGAGAGCTGCCAATGAAACCAGACAGAGCAGCAGGAGGACCAGAGAAAGGTGCAGAGACCACTTCTGGAGGCCTAAGATACAAGAAGAGAGATATTACTTCCCAGACCATCAGAAGACCTTCATCAGATATAAGAGATCATTCTTTCATAGAGAAGTGTAGGTTGTACAAATTTTTCTGACTATAATCCCTCTCAAATATCCATTTGCACACCAGTCATGAAAAAGACTTACCAAAGTAATGTGACCACCAATAAAGATGCATAGGCTGATCATTTCTGGTGGATCAGACCCAATGTTCACTGTCAGCTCCACATTTCCACCAGTCTCCTCTCATTCCAATCGTACATACTCGCCAGCACACCATGGATCGACAACTTCCGTCCAAAGGTTTTTAATTAAAAAGATCACATCACAAGGGAAAGTGCAATGTTTCGAAGCAGCGCAGGACCCCTTCGTTAGGCATGTGAGGACCCGACTGGTGATCGCTGCAGCACCCACCATTTTAAGAGCCATATCTGCCAGGAACGCGTGCGATAGGAATATTGATAAGACATCCTCTCATTCCAAGTCTGACATGGCGACTACCTATATGATAAGGTGGTGTACACTGCATGTCTGTTGGCCTGTTCTAAGCATAGCACTGGGTCTAATGAAGACACGTGTCGGAACCAACTTTTAACAGTAGAACATTAAGGACACTTGCCAAACTGTCTTTTTTAGAGCTTTATTGACTGTTTTATCCAAAGAACGTTCAGTTTCGATAGAAAGTAGGTTACCCTTCTAGGGGTATTCAGAATTCCTCTTTTACTGCTAAAAAAAGCAACTAAAAATGCTTCATTCAGCTTCCTGGCTTACTCCAGGAGCTCTGCATCTCTGGTCCTCTGGGTTAGGGCCAATGTCTGTTTCTCCTCAGACTTCTAAAGCACTGTGCACACATACACCTCTGGCTGCACCCTTGCAGTCACATGGACCCCTCGGGAGGGTGAAGCCCTGAACACTAGTCAGCACCTCTACCATAAGGACCGTGCACCAAAATGTGGACCCAGGGTTGGAAGCTTCATCACACCCAATATTCTGCAAAGCCTCTGAGCACCAGGATCCTGACCAGGCTTTACCAAATCTGGAGAAAAATGCTCAAAACAAACACCCCAGAGCCCCTCAACTTACAATGGGGGAGGACAGAGGGTGATACCAAATCACCACAGTAAGCAAGTTGTAGTGACCCAAAACTGCCATTAGATGTCAGCATACTAAAAAATAATAATAACCTGATGCCGTCGGACCAGTGCGGTCGAAAAGTCCGCTCGTGCGCGACATTATTCTCAAACAGGGAAGTGCTAAACATTATCCTTCAATGAGGAGAATAGAAATAAAATAAAACCATTCATATGATTACACTATGATCATATGTATACAGTGTTGGCCTAGGCAAGACTAAAGTTGGGTGCCCGTCCCCCCCCATCTAAATTTGTCCCACTCAAGCCCACGGTATACCATTCTTGTCTCAGGGTTTGACGAGGAGGCTGCAGCCATTCACAGTGAGGAGCTGCGGCTTCCTCATCAGATAATGAGACCTGATTCGTCCAAGTGCCACATATAGAATTACTACCCATGATCTGAGGTTCGCGGTGATACCTCACATATGTGGGTCAATCGCTGTTCACATGCATGCTGGACTGATGCACGTGAGCACAGGGGGGGGGGGGTTCGGTACTTTAATTTTTTTCTTTAATTATAACTTCATTTGATTATTTTACACTGTTGTTTTAAAGTTTTTCTTTATCGCTTTTATTGCTGTCACAAGAAATGTAAACATCCTAATAGGCATGTGACAGGTACTCTTTATGAAGAGATCTGGGGTCTCTCCATAAAATCCCTCCTCTGTTCTCAAAAGCATTCAAAACACCAAGATTGGCATTTTTGAAAACTTTTGAATATTTGAAAATGTTGCCAATGACGTACGGGTAAACAGGTTCGGCTTTAATCAGGTCTTCCGGCTGGTAGCGCGGCTCTTCAGTGGGACAGGAGAGCCCTAGCAAGCTGCGGAAGCCAGTGGGAGAGGGGGGATTTCCCCTTTTGCTGCGTGAAAAAGCAATCCATGGGCTAGTTAGCTACTCCGATTGCTCTTAGAGAGCCAACCGATGTATGGGTCATCACTGTTCGGCAAGTGGATACGTACACTGGGGGACAAGTGATCACAGATCAGAATTCATATGAGCACACCTAAGGAAAAACAAGAATGCTAAAATGTCATCAAGAAGTTTATTAAAATAAATATAATAGTGCACTCCCATGATCTAAGTTTTAAAAAAAGCATCTGTATTCAGCCCCCTTTTACTCTGATACCCCTAAGTGGAACCAATTGCCTTCAAAAGTCCCCTAATTAGTAGAGTGCACCTGTGTTTAATTTAATCTCAGTATAAATACAGCTGTTCTGTGAAGCCCTCACAGGTTTGTTAGAGAACCTTAGTGAACAAACAGCATCATGAAGACCAAGGAACACACCACACAGGTCAGGGATAAAGTTGTGGAGAAGTATAAAGCAGGGTTAGGTTATGAAAAAAAATATGCCAAGCTTTGAACATCTCACAGAGCACTGTTCAATCCATCATCGGGAAATGGAAAGAGTATGGCACAACTGCAAACCTACCAAGACATGGCTGTCCACCTAAACTGACCAGCTGGGCAAGGAGAGCATTCATCAGAGAAGCAGCCAAGAGGTCCATGGTAACTCTGGAGGAGCTGCAGAGATCCACAGCTCAGGTGGGAGAATCTGTCCACAGGACAACTATTAGTCGTGCACTCCACAAATCTGGCCTTTATGGAAGAGTGACAAGAAGAAAGACATTGGTGAGAGAAAGTCATAAGAAGTCCCATTTCAGTTTGCGAGAAGCCATGTGGAGGACACAGCAAACATGTGGAAGAAGGTGCTCTGGTCAGATGAGACCAAAATTGAACTTTTTGGCCTAAAAGCAAAACGCTATTGCCCTGTACACACAATAGGATTTTCCTAAGGAAAATGTGTGATAGGACCTTGTTGTCGGAAATTCCGACCGTGTGTAGGCTCCATCACACATTTTCCATAGGAATTTCCGTCACACAAAATTTTAGAGCTTGTTCTTAAATTTTCCGACAACAAAATCGGAAATTCCGATTGTGCGTACACAATTCCGATGCACAAAGTGCCACGCATGCTCCGAATCAAGCAGAAGAGCAGCACTGGCTATTGAATTTCATTTTTCTCGGCTCATTGTACGTGTTGTACGTCACCGCATTCTTGACGTTTGGAATTTCCAACCAACTTCGTGTGACCGTGTGTATGCAAGACAAGTCTGAGCCAACATCAGTCGGAAAAAATTTCATGGATTTTGTTGTCGGAAAATCCTATCGTGTGTACAGGGCATTTGTGTGACGGAACACTAACACTGCACATCACCCTGAACAGACCATACCCGCCGTGAAACCTGGTGGTGGCAGTATCATGTTGTGGGGATGCTTTTCTTCAGCAGGGACAGGGAAGCTGGTCAGAGTTGATGGGAAGATGGATGGAGCCAAATACAGTGCAATCTTAGAAGAAAACCTGTTATGCCGCGTACACACGGTCGGACTTTTCAGCTACAAAAGTCCGACAGCCTGTCCGACATACTTCCGGCGGACTTTCGGCAGACTTGCGGCGGACTTGTGGCAGACTTTCTAACGAACGGACTTGCCTACACACGACCACACAAAAGTCCGACGGATTCGTACGTGATGACGTACACCAGACTAAAATAAGGAAGTTCATAGCCAGTAGCCAATAGCTGCCCTAGCGTGGGTTTTTGTCCGTCGGACTAGCACACAGACGAGCGGATTTCGGGGTCCGTCGTAGTTACGACGTAAAGATTTGAAGCATGTTTCAAATCTAAAGTACGTCGGATTTGAGGCTAAAAAAGTACGTTGAAAGTCCGGAGAAGCCCACACACGATCGGATTACCAGCCAGCTTTAGTCCGTCAGCGTCCGTTGGACTTTTGTAGAGGAAAAGTCCGACCGTGTGTACGCGGCATTAGAGTCTGCAAAAGACTTGAGACTGGGGCGGAGGTTCACCTTCCAGCAGGACAACGACCCGAAACATACAGCCAGAGCTCCAATGGAATGGTTTAGATCAAAGCATATTCATGTGTTAGAATGGCCCAGTCACAGTCCAGACCTAAATCACATTGAGAATCTGTGGCAAGTCTTGAAAATTGCTGTTCACAGACGCTCTCCATCCAAAGAAGAATGGGCAAAAATGTCCCTCTCTAGATGTGCAAAGCTGGTAGAGACATCCCAAAAAGACTTTCAGTTGTAATTGCAGAGAAAGGGGGTTCTACAAAGTATTGACTCAGAGGGGCGCCATAGAAATGCCCCCCCACACTTTTCACATATTTATTTGTATCATTTATCATTTTCCTTCCACTTCACAATTATGTGCCACTTTGCGTTGGTCTATCACATAAAATCCCAATAAAATACATTTACATTTTTGGTTGTAACGGGACAAAATGTGGGAAATTTCAAGGGATATGAATACTTTTTCAAGGCACTGTATGTACACAGATTTACAAAAGTGGACCTTAAAGGATAGGATGGTCTGTTCACCCTAATGCCAGTCAGCTATGTTTTTTGATTAGAGCTGCCCCAACCCTTTTTTGAAGTGTAGATTATGTACCTGCACAATTTTATTTATTTTAATAAAATTATTGATGGTATCTCACTGAAGGTATTGGCATAAAATGTAACACCAGGGTCTCTTTATTTAGACATCAGGGATGGGGACTATTAGATCCCTGATGTCTCACCTGCCTTCCACTGAAGCTAATGAAGCACAGACTTCACTTCCCTGGCCACAGCTGGAGCTGTACCTGAAATTACCGTAATACTTGTTGTGCCGCCCCAACGGGGCATAGAATTGATATATTTAATATATAATATTAAATATTTAATATTTTATTCACATGCTGCCATCTAGTAATCTTTTGCGGTAATGCACTTTTTTTTCTTATGTTCCCTTTCTTGATGTTATGACACACTTCCTTTGTATGTAATGCTCCTCCCTTCTTCCTGAGATTGTCCTGTGTCATGGATGCAGCTAACAGGCCACATGTAGCACGGCACATGTATTCTCCATTGTAAGCTACAGACATCTTTTGACCGCATAAATATTACAACCTATTCTTCTCTTTGTGTCCTGTCATCTGCTTTAACCTGATGTTCAGAATAAAAGCATCTTGTGGATGGAATCGGTATTTGGTGAGTTCAATCTATCTGATGAGGATTGTCCTCAGTTATTATATCTTATACAGGCCAGGCATAGAGGTCTCACAAGGGATAAATCGCTTCACAACAGTCGGAGTCAGAATACTTGTAGCTTCCAGGTCCGTTAACTCTAGGGGTGCTCAACTAAAGGATATTCACTAATCTCCCTATGTTCCACTATGCTGGTCCTGGGTCTGCAAGGGGCTAGTGGAACATAGGATACATGATGGGGGCAATCAAAGGGGGAGTCAGATTTTGGTGGCACTAACTTCGGTGGGCTGTGGACATTTTTCACTTATACCAGAGAGCCCGTCTGTGGATAAACACATTTTAAACCCAGTCTGGGCTTCTACAGTGTGTTTAAAGTCCCTATTTATCAGTTGCCATTTATAAACAGACAAGTGGGTAAGCTCCGTTGTGTATAATAGTTCGGCTGCCATTTTGGATGGCTTCGCAAATCATACATAGTCCCTTCATGTATTGTTTTAATTGATGTCACTGGGTCGTGGACCCACTGGCAGTTAGAGACAAGCCATGCAAAACTAGAGAAGAGATGCATAGACATGTGTGGTCAGAGAAATAGAAAAAAAACATGTAATGCTGCCCCAAAGGGGCTGCTATATATTAGCAGGTTATTTCCCAAGACAGTACAGAGGCAGCCAGGCACACAGCAACATCACACTCAAGTTTATTTTCTTGTAGAAACTTGTAAAAAGGGGTTGGGGGGATTTGTGGTGATATGAGATAGTCCAAAGTGGTAGGTATACCTAGCAGAGGACTCTTCTCACTTCGTATTGGTAGCACAATTACAGGTAGACTGGAACAGTCCATAGGTTCATGGCCAGGACCACAAAGTAGGTTTATTACAGGCAAAGGCAGGCTGGAACAGTCTACAAGTTCACAGCTGGGGAGCAAGAAGTAGGTTGAAGATCAGACAAAGGTAGACTGCAACAGTCTACAGGTTTATGGCTGTGGACCATGAAGCACTTTAGCATAGGTAGTGGCACACTGGAACAGTCTACAGGTTCATGGCTGGGACCATGAATTAAGGTGCAGCACAGAAAAGAGACTCTAGACTCAGGATCCTGGAACAAGATCATTCCCTAGGTTCAACCTCTTGTAGAGTAGTCCAGCATCAAGTCCAAAGGGTTCTAGGGGCAAGCAGCCAGCCTCATCTCAGCTCACAGTTCCATTCCCTCAAGAGGGAAAAGGCAATCTCCTCAGGGCTCCAGACTATTTAACAGCAGCCCAGCCACACCTGGGCACCCTTCTGCAAGGAATGGCTAGGCCCTGCTCAATATTCAGGCCGGTCATTTGAATTTTTCCTCCCTAAGCTCTGGATACATCTTCTAGAGACAGAGGGAAGCAATCAAACTCCCAGCCTGTGAAGCCCTGAACAGACCAGACCAATCAATCACTGCTCCTCTGATTACAGAAGAAGCTAGGAAGACACATTTCAGCCAAAAAAGCACAATGTAAAGTGAAAAAATCCACACATAGAATGCCCAAAAAGGACACAGATTACACTATTATGCCCCGTACACACGGTCGGACTTTGTTTGGACATTCCGACAACAAAATCCTAGGATTTTTTCCGACGGTGGCTCAAACTTGTCTTGCATACACACGGTCACACAAAGTTGTCGGAAAATCCGATCGTTCTGAACGTGGTGACATAAAACACGTAGTCTGGACTATAAACGGGGCAGTGGCCAATAGCTTTCATCTCTTTATTTATTCTGAGCATGCGTGGCACTTTGTCCGTCGGATTTGTGTACACACGATCGGAATTTCTGACAATGGATTTTGTTGTCGGAAAATTTTATATCCTGCTCTCAAACTTTGTGTGTCGGAAAATCCGATGGAAAATGTGTGATGGAGCCTACACACGGTCGGAATTTCCGACAACAAGGTCCTATCACACATTTTCCGTCAGAAAATCCGACCGTGTGTACGGGGCATTATATTGGGAGGTTATTATTATGTGCTTTCTTTATTAATATCTCTGATTGGTATAATTAGCAAAGTTTGTACTGTACATTTGATGACAAATACAAGTACAGCACAACGTTGCAGTTGCACCTCACCTGCCTTCAGCTGATGGCCTCTACCCATAATGGGTGCCAGAGGTGGTATCTTCTCTCTGGGTGGCCGTAGACCGGTGACATTCTCGTACATAACATCCTCAGTGAGATCCTCTTGGGTGAAGCCTGAAGTGAAACAAAGTAGTTAAATGCAGAAAACAAAGATGTGTGATTGGATAGCACAGATGTAGGTAAGGTGACATAAATATAAAAATCATAATATACTGCATAAATATCCCATATAAACCAATTCAGCAATTCCTCCAAAAGATGAAGCTTGCTGGCCCACCGGGGCAGGATCTACATCCACTGCATATAGTACATAAGAGGGGGCCACAGAGGGAGAAACTGATAAAAAGCTGCTTTCTGGCCATCACCAGTGTATGGAATCCATGGTTATGGAGTACGACTGGAACGTCTGTATGCACTGTGGAATAAACAGCTCTGTAATATTAGGTTACATTGCACTACACACCTGCCGTATTGGATGTGCATCTGGCTGTTAAGGCATAGCGGATTGATTTGCATGGCTCCACCCACGGTCATGATATCAGGACTAGTCCTCTTTATTTTGGGATATGAGATGGAATGGGACATGTGATCTCTAATGCCGCGTACACACGGTCGGACTTTCTGGCATACTTAGTCCGGCACACTTTCTGACGGACTTTGTCCGCCAGGTGCGCCGGACTTTAAAACGGACGGACTTGCCCACACACGACCGGACTTTCTGGCGGGCTAAGTCCGCCCGTCTTTCCGACGGACTTTCGCCGGAGTTTCGGCGGACTTTAAAACGGACGGACTTGCCCACACATGACCGGACTTTCTGGCGGGCTAAGTCCGGCCGTCTTTCCGACGGACTTTCGCCGGAGTTACGGCGGACTTTCAGAATGAACGGACTTGCCCACACACGGACAAGTCCGTTCATTTTGAACGTGACTCAGGTGCGACGGGACTAGAAAAGGAAGTCAATCTTGCCACTTTTATCGGTGAGATTGACACCTTGCGAGCCCCGACGCAGTGCATACCAGGCCCTTAGGTCTGGTATGGATTATAAAGGGAAACCCCCTACGCCGAAAAAACGGCGTGGGGTCCCCCCTAAAATCCATACCAGACCCCGATCCGAGCACGCAGCCCGGCCGGTCAGGAAAGGGGGTGGGGACGAGCGAGCGCCCCCCCACCCCTCCTGAACTGTACCAGGCCGCATGCCCTCAACATGGGGGGTGGGTGTCCCCATGTTGATGAGGACAAGGGCCTCTTCCCGACAACCCTGGCCGTTGGTTGTTGGGGTCTGCAGGCGGGGGGCTTATCGGAATCCGGGAGCCCCCTATAAGAGGGCCCCCAGATCCCGGCCCCCCACCCTATGTGAATGAATATGGGGTACACTGGTCACTGGGTGATGTTAACCACGCCCCCTAAAACGTCCCAGTCCCAGAGCGGAGAAGAACCAACCGGACGCCGGGAGAAGATGAACCGGAGGAACCCCTGAAGCCGGAAGAAGACCCCCCGGAGCTGTTTAATAAATTATTTTAAAAACCTGTGTAGTGTTTTATTATTGACACTTTTTCCCTAGGTGCATGGGTAGGGGTACCATGTACCCCATACTCATTCACATAGGGTGGGGGGCCGGGATCTGGGGGCCCTCTTATAGGGGGCTCCCGGATTCCGATAAGCCCTCCGCCCGCAGACCCTGACAACCAACGGCCAGGGTTGTCAGGAAGAGGCCCTTGTCCTCATCAACATGGGGACAAGGTCCTTTGGGGTGGGGGGGCCCGCAGGGCGCCCCCCTCCCCCAAAGCACCCACCCCCCATGTTGAGGGCATGCAGCCTGGTATGGTTCAGGAGGGGGGGGGCGCTCGCTGTGCAGAGGGTGGAGGGGGGATCAGGGTAACCACCAGTGCAGAGGGTGGAGGGGGAATCGGGCCACCACCAGTGCAGAGGGTGGAGGAGGGATCGGGTCACCACCAGTGCAGAGGGTGGAGGGGGGATCAGGTCACCACCAGTGCAGAAGGTGGAGGGGGGATCGGGACACCACCAGTGCAGAGGGTGGAGGGGGATTGGGTCCCCACCAGTGCAGAGAGTGGAGGGGGGATCGGGTCACCACCAGTGCAGAGGGTGGAGGGGGGATCGGGTCACCACCAGTGCAGGGGGAGGAGGGGGATCGGGTCACCACTAGTGCAGAGGGTGGAGGGGGGATCGGGTCACCACCAGTGCAGGGGGTGGAGGGGGATCAGGGTAACCACCAGTGGAGTGGGTGAAGGGGGATCGGGTCACCACCAGTGCAGAGAGAGGAGGGGGATCGGAGTAACCACCAGTGCAGAGGGTGGAGGGGGGATTGGGTCACCACCAGTGCAAAGGGTGGAGGGGGGATCGGGGCACTACCAGTGCAGGGAGTGGAGGGGGGACCGGGGCACCACCAGTGCTTGGGGTGGAGGGGGGATCGGGTCACCACCAGTGCAGAGGGTGGAGGGGGGATCGGGTCACCACCAGTGCAGAAGGTGGAGGGGGGATCGGGACACCACCAGTGCAGAGGGTGGAGGGGGATTGGGTCCCCACCAGTGCAGAGAGTGGAGGGGGTATCGGGCCACCATCAGTGCAGAGGGTGGAGGGGGGATCGGGCCACCACCAGTGCAGAGGGTGGAGGGGGGATCGGGCCACCACCAGTGCAGAGGGTGGAGGGGGAATTGGGTCACCACCAGTTCAGAGGGTGGAGGGGGGATCGGGTCACCTCCAGTGCAGAGGGTGGAGGGGGGATCGGGTCACCACCAGTGCAGAGGGTGAAGGGGGGATCAGGGTGACCACCAGTGCAGGGGGTGGAGGGCGGATCAGGTCACCACCAGTGCAGAGGATAGAGGGGGATCGGGCCACCACCAGTGCTGAGGGTGGAGGGGGGATCGGGCCACCACCAGTGCAGAGGGTGGAGGGGGGATCGGGCCACCACCAGTGCAGAGGGTGGAGGGGGGATCGGGTCACCACCAGTGCAGGGGGAGGAGGGGGATCGGGTCACCACTAGTGCAGAGGGTGGGGGGGGGATCGGGTCACCACCAGTGCAGGGGGTGGAGGGGGATCAGGGTAACCACCAGTGGAGTGGGTGAAGGGGGATCGGGTCACCACCAGTGCAGAGAGAGGAGGGGGATCGGAGTAACCACCAGTGCAGAGGGTGGAGGGAGGATTGGGTCACCACCAAGGCAAAGGGTGGAGGGGGGATCGGGGCACTACCAGTGCAGGGAGTGGAGGGGGGACCGGGGCACCACCAGTGCTTGGGGTGGAGGGGGGATCGGGTCACCACCAGTGCAGAGGGTGGAGGGGGGATCGGGTAGAAAAAGAACAACAAGGGCGGCACTCTAAGTGCAGTATTAAAAGCGAATTTAATGCATCTTTAAAAATGGGTACTCACACGGGTACATGTAAAATAGGCATGTGGGTAACAGATAGAAGGTGCCAGAAGTCCCAGGAGTAGTGTCCAATCACATCATGAGTGAAGTCTTTTCCACACGACAGGCTGCGCTGCTGGATGGTCAGTGTCTCCTGCCGCTGGATCGTGCTGTTGGTGATCAGGAGAACGGGGTCACTTCGGGTTCATGCAGAGATAGGCGACGCGTTTGCGGAGCTACGCTCCTTCCTCAGGCCTGTTATATAGGGGGGATCGGGTCACCACCAGTGAAGACAGTGGAGGGGGGATTGGGTCACCACCAGTGCAGGGGGTGGAGGGGGGATCAGGTCACCACCAGTGCAGAAGGTGGAGGGGGATCAGGACACCACCAGTGCAGAGGGTGGAGGGGGATCGGGTCCCCACCAGTGCAGAGGGTGGAGGGGGGATTGGGTCACCACCAGTGCAGAGGATGGAGGGGGGATAGGGTCACCACCAGTGCAAAGGGTGGAGGGGGGATGGGTCACCACCAGTGCAGAGGGTGGAGGGGGGATCGGGCCACCACCAGTGCAGAGGGTGGAGGGGGGATTGGGTCACCACCAGTGCAGAGGGTGGAGGGTGGAGGGGGGATCAGGCCACCACCAGTGCAGAGGGTGGAGGGGGATCGGGTCACCACCAGTGCAGAATGTGTAGGGGGATCAGGTCACCACCAATGCAGAGGGTGAAGGGGGATCAGGGTAACCACCAGTGCAGGGGGTGGAGGGGGGATCATTTTACCACCAGTGCAGAGGGTGGAGGGGGGATCGGGCCACCACCAGTGCAGAGGGTGGAGGGGGGATCAGGGTAACCACCAGTGCAGAGGGTGGAGGTGGGATCGGGCCACCACCAGTGCAGAGGGTGGAGGGAGGATCAGGCCACCACCAGTGCAGAGGGTGGAGGGGGGATTGGGTCACCACCAGTGCAGAGGGTGGAGGAGGGATCGGGTCACCACTAGTGCAGAGGGTGGAGGGGGATCGGGTCACCACCAGTGCAGAGGGTGGAGGGGGGATCAGGGTAACCACCAGTGGAGGGGGTGAAGGTGGGATCGGGTCACCACCAGTGCAGAGAGAGGAGGGGGTTCGGAGTAACCACCAGTGCAGAGGGTGGAGGGGGGATCGGGTCACCACCAGTGCAGAGGTTGGAGGGGGATCAGGGTAACCACCAGTGGAGGGGGTGGAGGGGGATCGGGTCACTACCAGTGCAGAGGATGGAGGGGGGATCGGGCCACCACCAGTGCAGGGGGTGGAGGGGGGATCGGGTCACCACTGGTGCAGAGGGTGGAGGGGGGATCGGATTCCCACCGGTGCAAAGGGTGGAGGGGGGATCAGGTTACCACCAGTGCAGAGGGTGGAGAGGAGATCAGGTCACCACCAGTGCAGATAGTGGAGGGGGCATTGGGTCACCACCAGTGCAGAGGGTGGAGGGGGAATCATGTCATCACCAGTGCAGATGGTGGAGGGGGGATCGGGTCACCACCAGTGCAGAGGGTGGAGGGGAGATCGGGTCACCACCAGTGCAGAGGGTAGAGGGGGGATCGGGGCACCACCAGTGCAGAGCTTGCTCAGGAATAGCAACAGACGGGTGTGAGTACATCGGCACGCACAGTGAGGAGAAGACTTTTGGAGGATTGGCTAGTGTCAAGAAGGGTAGCAAAGAAGACACTTCTCTCCAGGTAAAGCATCAGGGACAGACTGATATTCTGCAAAAGGTACAGGGATTGGACTGCTGAGGAGTGGGGGAAAGAAATTTTCTCTGACGAATCCCCTTTTTGATTGTTTGGGGTATCCGGAAAAAATGTTGTCCGGAGAAGAAAAGGGTAGTGCTAGCATCAGTGTCATTCCAACAGTAAAGCATCCTGAGACCATTCATATTTGGGGTTTCTTTTCAGCCAAGGAAGTGGGCTCATTCACAATTTTACCTAAGAGCACAGCCATCAGTGGCGGCTGGTGCTCAAAATTTTTGAGGGGGCGCAAACAAACCGAAATATTCTGAAAAAAAACCCCATCAATTGCAGCCTCGCTGTACCATCAAACGTAGCCACTGTGCCATCAAATGCAGCCACTGTGTAGCATCGAATGCAGCCACTGTACCATCAAACGCAGCCACTGTGCCCATCAATTGCTGCCACTGTGCCATCAAAAGCAGCCACTGTGCCCATCAAATGCAGCCACTGTGCCCATCAAACGCAGTTACTGTGCTCTCAAATGCTGCCACTGTGCCCATCTAATGCAGCCACTGTGCCTATTTTATGCAGCCACTGTGCCCCATCAAATTCAGCCATTGTGCCCATCAAATGCAGCCTCACTGTGCCCATCAAACGCGGCCTCATGTTGCCACATAAAATGTAGCCTCACTGTGCCTCATCAAATGCAGCCTCACTGTGTCTCATCAAATGCAGCCTCACGTTGCCCTATCAAAAATAGCCTCACTGTGCCTCATCAAATGCAGGCTCACTGTGCCCATCAAATGCAGGCTCACTGTGCCCATCAAATGCAGGTTCACGTTGCCCCATTAAAAATAGCCACACTGTGCCTCATCAAACGCAGGCTCACTGTGCCTATCAAATGCAGCCTCACATTGCCCCATCAAATGTAGCCTCACTGTACCCCATCAAATGTAGCCTCACTGTGCCCCATCAAACGTAGCCTCACTGTGCCCCATCAAAGGTAGCCTCACTGTGCCCCTTCAAATGTAGCCTCACTGTGCCCCATCAAACGTAGCCTCACTGTGCCCCATTAAATGTAGCCTCACTGTGCCCCATCAAACGTAGCCTCAATGTGCCCCATTAAATGTAGCCTCACTGTGACCCATCAAATGTAGCCTCACTGTGTCCCATCAAACGTAGCCTCACTGTGCCCCATCAAACGTAGCCTCTCTATGCCCCATCAAATGTAGCCTCACTGTGCCCCATCAAACGTAGCCTCACTGTGCCCCATCAAACGTAGCCTTACTGTGCCCCATCAAATGTAGCCTCACTGTGCCCATCAAATGTAGCCTCACTGTGCCCCATCAAATGCAGCCTCACTGTGCCCCATCAAATGTAGCTTCATTTGCCCCATCAAACGCAGCCACTGTGTCATATCAAATGCTGCCAGTGGCCCCCCGCCGCTGTAATTCAGGCGCCCTGCACCCGAAAAGGTGCCTGAATAGGGGGTGGCAGTGGCGGCCATCGATAGATACATGCAATGCATGAATCTATCTATTGGTGCTAGAGGGGTGGCAGGAGAGAGGGGGCGACACCCGTGCGCCCTTATGGACGCACCACCACTGACAGCCATGAACAAAGAATGGTACAAAAACATCCTCCAAGAGCAACTTCTCCCAACCATCCAAGAACAGTTTGGTGAGGAACAATGCCTTTTCCAGCAGGACGAAGCACCTTGTCATAAGGCAAAAGTGATAACTAAGTGGCTTAGGGAACAAAACATCCAAATTTTGGGTCCATGGCCAGGAAACTCCCCAGGCCTTAATCCCATTGAGAACTTGTGGTCAATCCTCAAGAGGAGGGTGAACAATAAACTCATAAATTCTGACAACCTCCAAGCATTGATTATGCAAGAATGGGGGGGCGGCCATCAGTCAGGATGTGTCCCAGAAGTTGAGTGACACTGTTCTGCCCATATTGTTCATAGTAATATGTGCTATGTAATGTTAGTTTATGTTGTTGCCATCTAGTGGTCAGAGATGGTTATTACTTTGCCAGAAATTGACAGGAAGTAGGATTCTCCTCATAGTAAAAGGCAGTAACCTTTAACCTGGAACTGTATTTCCTTCATTTCATTACTGCTCCTGTATCTAATACACTGCATGAAGAAGAGCTCTTAAACTATTCCTGGACTAATGATGGAATTGTCTGTGAGTACTCTTACTGATAGAGAGTGAGGCTGCTGTATAATGTTTAATGTACTGACACATATGTTTGTTTATGCTTATGTTGTAGTTTTACAAAGTTATTCGGGATAAAGAATACATACCGATCTGATGTCTCACGTTTCTTGACTTCTGAATTATTGTTAAGCTGTCTGACTAGTGTTATACAACAGTTCAATAACGCGAAGCAGAACAGTAAAAAGACATCCACGTGGCAGTCTGGAATAAACTGAGACGCCATTACTGCAGCATGAGTCTTAGATCAGGAACAAAGTACCAGGCTGATGACATGTTACCGCCGACACAGCAAGGCAGGGAGAACGTTCCCAGCGCCCAGCAAGACGATGCACATTCGCATGTGTCTAGATCTTCACAGGCTAGCAAGATGTCCTCAGCAGTTAAAGCTCGTGCCAAGGCAGAAGCCGCCCGCATCCAGCTACAGTACGCAGAAAAAGAAGCCATGATGATGCAGGAGTTAGCAGCAAAGAAAGCTGCTATCGCACAAGAAGAAGCGGAATTAAAATCAAAATTGCTCATCCTGCAGCGACAGACTGCTGCTGCAGCTGCTGAAGCAGAGGCCGCTGCCTACATGGGAACAAGTCGTTCTGGAAGTGAAAAATCATATAAAGACTCAGAGGTTCCAGGAAAACCTCTATTCTCTGCAGATTGTACAAGTGAGTACATCCAGAATGTTACTACTGCGCATGCAAAGGAACAGTCTCTTAAACCTGAAGCAAATTAATTAAGGCCGAAATCAATAAACCCCCTGAGCAGGCCCAATCAACCACATGAGGTCAGCGGCTGCCAGCAAATCAAGAATGAAGCACCAGAAACCCCTAAGAGCAAAAAACAAGTGTTCCCATCGCCTCAACCTATAGATTACATGTGCGAACAACAATGTGCAGTGGATGTCACCAAATATCTCATCCGCAAAGAAATGGTAAGCTCAGGCTTTCTCCAATTTGATGACTGTCCTGAAAACTATTGGGCATGGAAATCTTCCTTTCTGAATGCCACTGAAGGTCTGAACTTTTCACCAGCAGAAATGCTTAATTTAATGATAAAATGGCTTGGTACAGAGTCAGCAGAGCATGCTAAGAGGATGAGAAGAGCAAACCTGTTCAACCCTGCAGCAGGACTCAACATGACCTGGAAAAGACTAGAAGAAACGTATGGATCCCCAGAGGTAATAGAAGAAGCACTGCTGAAAAAACTTGAAGTCTTTCCCAAAGTGGGCTACAGAGACAACGTGCGGCTACAAGAACTAAGTGATCTTCTACTAGAGATAGAATATGCCAAAGAAGATGGCTACTTGCCAGGACTTTCATACCTAGATACAGCTAGAGGCACTAATCCCATAGTAGAGAAACTACCCTCAAATCTGCAAGACAAGTGGATGTCTGTGGGAGGTAAATTCAAAGAAGATTATGGAGTCGCTTTTCCCCCTTTCTCTGTGTTTTCTAGGTTTGTCAGACAGCAAGCGAAAATCCGAAGTGATCCCAGTTTCGCCTTCACCACCAGCGGCAATCAATCACACAGACCTGAGAAACCTCACAGACCTCACGGTAGGACCTCTGTATCCACACACAAAACAGCTGTACCTTCAGAAGTCACAGACTATCAAAGCACCCACAAGGTACACACCATAGAAAACCCTGATAGACATTGCCCAATACACAAAAAACCACATCCACTAAAGAAATGTAAAGGCTTTAGAAGCAAACCTATTGCAGAGCGGATGTCCTTCCTTAAACAGAACGGCATCTGTTTCAAGTGTTGCGGATCTACTTATCACGTTGCTAAAGACTGCAAAATACCAGTAGAATGTACAGAATGTGGCAGTGAGAGACATATTGCAGCTTTGCACCCAGACCCTACTCCTGCCCCACTAGAGACTGTAGAACCCAGGAAAGATCAGGGCAGGGAGCAACAAGAGACCCCACTCTCCTCAGTAATGTCTAATTGCACTGAAGTATGCGGACAAGGCAAGAGTGCACGTTCATGCTCTAAAATCTGTTTAGTGACTGTGTATCCCACTGGCAAGAGAGAAAGGGCAGTGAAAATGTATGCAGTGCTAGATGAACAGAGCAACAGATCCCTTGCAAAGTCAGACTTCTTTGATATCTTTAATCTTAAGGCAAGTGCAGTTCCATACACTCTAAGGACATGTGCGGGGACAATTGAAACCACAGGGAGAAGAGCTTCTGACTTTACCATTGAATCCTTCAATAAGAAAGTGCAGTTTCCACTTCCTACCCTAATAGAGTGTGGCATGATACCTGACGACAAAACTGAGATTCCCTCTCCAGAAGTAGCCCATCACCACCCTCACCTCCGCTCAATTACTCACCTTATCCCAGCTGTTGAGCCAGATGTATCTATCCTTCTACTTCTTGGGAGAGACATCCTTCAGGTTCACAAGGTGCGCCAGCAAATCAATGGACCTTATAATGCCCCCTATGCACAGAGACTGGACCTGGGGTGGGTCATTGTAGGAGAAGTTTGCCTGGGGACAGTGCACCAGCCTGACAATATTACCACTTTGAAGACATCTGTGTTAACAAATGGACGCACATCCCTACTCAGTCCCTGTCACAACAGCTTCATTGTCAAGGAAAGCTTTGGCAGGTCGACACAACACTGTGACTCCTCTACTCTATATGGTAAAGAAGAAGTCAATTCCAACATTGAGACAGACAATCTAGGGATTACAGTGTTCCAGAAAACTAAAGATGACGATAAACAAGCCCTCTCTATAGAGGATCAGACCTTCTTGCAGATTATGGATAGAGAGGCTTACCAAGATGACAATCACAGTTGGGTGGCCCCTCTTCCCTTTCGCACACCCAGACGTGTTTTGCCTAGTAACAGGGAACAAGCCATGAAGCATTTGCATTCACTCAGCAAAACTCTGCAGAGGAAGCCAGAAGTTAAAAGAGATTTCACTGAATTCATTAAAGGGATGCTAGACAATGATCACGCTGAAGTTGCAGGACCACTTGAAACAGACAGGGAACACTGGTATCTACCAATGTTCGGTGTTTACCATCCACACAAACTTGACCAAATCAGAATAGTGTTTGATTCCAGCGCAGAGTATAAAGGAGTCTCTTTAAATGACGTACTGTTGAGTGGCCCTGACCTAAACAATACCTTGCTAGGTGTCCTCATGCGCTTCAGAAAAGAGCCCGTTGCTTTCACAGCAGATGTGCGCCAAATGTTTTATTGCTTTCTCGTCAGAGAAGACCACAGAGACTTTTTACGTTTTCTCTGGTACAAAGACAATGACATAGACAAAGAAATTGTCGAGTACAGAATGAAAGTGCATGTATTTGGTAATAGCCCCTCTCCTGCTGTCGCTATATACTGCATGCAAAAGGCTGCCCAGAAAAATGCAGAGTGCTATGGACAAGAAGCCAAACACTTCGTATTAAGGCATTTTTATGTAGATGATGGACTAGCTTCTGCTAGCACACCCGAAGAGGCAATTTCCATCCTCAGTAAAGCAAAGCAAATGCTGGCAGAATCCAACCTGCGTCTTCATAAAATCGCTTCCAACAGCCAAAAAGTAATGGAAGCCTTCCCTGTAGCAGACAGAGCTAAGGACCTTAAAGATCTCTGCCTAGGTACAGACACCCTTCCCCTGCAGAAAAGCCTAGGCCTAAGTTGGGATCTAGAAACAGATAGTTTTGTCTTCAGAGTTTCCTCAAGGGAAAAGCCTTTTACACGCAGAGGCATTCTATCTACCGTAAGTAGCCTCTATGACCCCCTAGGGTTTGTATCACCTGTGACAATAAAAGGCAAGGTCTTAGTTCGAGAACTGTCATCTGGGAAAAGTGAATGGGATGCATTGCTTCCACAGGAGAGACTAAGCGAGTGGGTTCAATGGACAGAATCCTTGCAAGCCTTAGAGCACCTAAAGATAGACAGATGCTATGTGCCCTTATCTCTATCATCAGCTTGCAGGAAAGAACTGTGCATCTTCTCAGATGCATCCACCACAGCTATAGGTGCGGTAGCTTACTTGAAAGTAACTGATGCAGAAAATGTGTGTCATGTTGGATTTGTGATGGGAAAGTCCAAATTAAGCCCTAAACCAGCCCACACGATTCCTCGTTTAGAGTTGTGTGCTGCTGTACTTGCAGTGGAAATGTATGAGCTAATCACAGATGAACTAGACACCGACTTTGATGCTGTGAAATTCTTCACTGATAGCAAGACTGTCCTAGGGTACATTTGCAGCACCACTAGGAGGTTCCATCTGTATGTCTCCAACAGAGTGAATAAAATCAGGTTATCCTCAGACCCAGATACACCTATGGTCCTTACCCCAGCAATGTTGTTGACTCAAAAGATGAATTCTTTGTCTGCTCCATCTGGGACCATAAGTACAACACAAGTTCATGCAAAACAATGGAAGCAAGTACAATGCTTGGCAGACACCTTTTGGAAAAGATGGAAGAGAGAGTATCTGTCAAATCTGCAACGCCGTAGAAAATGGACTGAGGATCGCCCAAACGTAAAAGTGGGTGATGTTGTTCTGTTGAAGGACAGCCAAGAGGGCAGGAACGAGTGGCCCGTAGGACTTATTGTCAGTGTTCTACCAAGCAGGGATGGCAAGGTTAGAAAGGTGGAGGTCAAAACTGTAAAAAATGAGACCGCCAGAATTTATCTCACACCTATAACTGACATTATAGTTTTGATCTCGGACTAGCTAGGATTACATTTTCCTGTATATGTTTTTTCTGCATAGCAGTAGTTATTTAGGTAATGACATAATAAATTATGCCAGACAGGGAGTGTTCTGCCCATATTGTTCATAGTAATATGTGCTATGTAATGTTAGTTTATGTTGTTGTAATCTAGTGGTCAGAGATGGTTATTACTTTGCCAGAAATTGACAGGAAGTAGGATTCTCCTCATAGTAAAAGGCAGTAACCTTTAACCTGGAACTGTATTTCCTTCATTTCATTACTGCTCCTGTATCTAATACACTGCATGAAGAAGAGCTCTTAAACTATTCCTGGACTAATGATGGAATTGTCTGTGAGTACTCTTACTGATAGAGAGTGAGGCTGCTGTATAATGTTTAATGTACTGACACATATGTTTGTTTATGCTTATGTTGTAGTTTTACAAAGTTATTCGGGATAAAGAATACATACAGATCTGATGTCTCACGTTTCTTGACTTCTGAATTATTGTTAAGCTGTCTGACTAGTGTTATACAACAGTTCAATAACGCGAAGCAGAACAGACACCATCCCAAGAATTGCAGAGGTCATGAAAAATAAGGGTCAACGCTGCAAATGTGCATAAACTTCATGTCCTTCATTGTAAATAGAAGCCTTTGACACTTGAAATGATCTGAGATCCACCATCTCTGGTAAGAGGCGTGTGTATGTAGTGAAGGGATTTGTTTGAACATCTAAAAAACTTGACTCCCTCAGTCTCCGTGACTGCACTCTTTGGTGGCTCTCATCCTACCTATCCTAACGCACCTTCAGTGTCACTTACAGTTCTACCACCTCCTCTCCTCTTCCCTTCTCTGTCAGGTCCCCCAAGGTTCTGTTCTTGGACCTCTCTTATCTTCTCCATCTACACCTCTTCCCTGGGTCAGCTGATAGCCTCCCATGGCTTCCAATATAATTTCTACACTGACGACATTCAAGTCTATCTCTCCACCCCTCAACTCACTCATCAGTCTCCTTACGCATTACTAACTTACTAACAGACATATATGCAGCAGCACCTCAAACCCCCCCCCCCCGCTGTCTGCCGGTGGACTCACTTACCCCATCGGCGGCAGGGATAGGCAGGCACATCGGGATCGGCGGGCACATCGGGCAGGGGATCGGGCTGCGGCAGGCATCTGGCAGTGTCTCCTGTGTCAGAGGCATAACTAGAACCTTCAGGGCCCCGGTGCAAGAAACCATGAGGGGCCCCCTACACCCCCACCCTTACATCACAGTCCCTAGCATTCCCCTTTATATCACAGTCTGCAGCGTTCCCCTTTACATCAGAGCTCTCCCTTACATCAGGGTCTGTAGCATTCCCCTTTATGTCAGAGTACCCCTTTACATCAGGATCTGCAGAGTTCCCCTTTACGTCAGAATTCCCCTTTACATCAGGGTCTGCAGAGTTCCCCTCTACATCAGATTCCATAATTCCCCTTTACATCACAGTCCACAAAGTTCCCCCTTCCATCAGAGTCCGCTGGGTTCCCCCTCACAGTGTACTCTGATGAAGGGGAGAGCTCTGTGGATCCTGATGGTCCGCAGCATTCCCCTTTACATCAGAGTTCCCCTTTGCATCAGAGCCTGCAAAGTTCTACCTTACACTGCGGAGTTCTACCTGCGGACTCTTGTGTAAAGGGGAACTCTGATGTAAAGGGAAATGTGGCTGATCATGATGTGGCTGACCATGATGTGGCTGACCATGATGTAAAGAGATGTAAAGAGTATTATGTGGAGGGGGGACTCTGGTGACCACAGTGTGGCCTGGCTGGAACTGTCAAACTGACCTCACCTCCTCCATTGCTCGGGTGCAAGACAAGCTCAGGCAGACCTTGGCTTTGATCTTTGATCCTCTTCTCTTCTCCTCCCGGCTCTCCCACTCCCCTTCTTCATATCACCCGCCCATTCAGTGTAGTTTATCTCATTCACAAGTAACATTTGTCCCAAACTTCAACACAATGGCGCTGGCAATGGAGACATTAGCTTGTCAGGGGGGCGGGCTCCAGCTGATGGAGAGCTGAGGGGGTGTTGCCCCGTCCAGGCCAGCTGGCGTGCGACTCTGCAGACGTTCTGCAGGATTGGTGTGTGCTGACCTATCCTCCTTGGGATGTCAACACGCGACCGTCCGGCCCCCCTGTGTCTGTCCAAACCCAATCACTATTTGGCCGTCCTGGGCCCCCCCCCCCACAGTGGCGGAACGGCAGAGCCCAGTCGCGGGGGCGACTGTTGCGCCTCTGGTAGTTCCGTCACTGTCCTGTGTCCTCTTCCCTTCTGAGATCACGGCGGCTTTCGTCGTGAGTCTCCTCCCCTCCTCCTAGGTGACCTTTCAGCCAATCAGGATACGGGTAACAGATAAGCGTGCTTCCTGATTGGCAGAGAGGCGATTCAGTGTTAGAAAAGCGAATATTCATTTGCTTTTCTAACACATCTGGGTGGGCACCAAACGCAATGCTCTGCGCCACGAGTCCACCCTATTTTGAAGCCTATTAGCCTTAAAAAAAATGCACTGTCACTGTATAAATGACACTGGCAGGGAAGGGGTTAATGCCAGGGGGTGATCAAAGGGTTAGGTGTGTCCCTAGGGATTGCCCGCTAACTGTGGGGGGGGGGGGGGGCGTGGACTGACAAGAGGAAGAGAGAGATCTGTGTTCCTGATTAGCGTGAACACAAGATCTCTCTCTTCCTCTGTGACAGAACGATGATCTGCCTCGCCTACGAATGATCAGCGGGTTGCGGCCGCCGGACCAGCTGAATGGCTACCGCTGTGTCCAATCACAGCTGGAGCCTGGGTCACCGGCGACACGAGCCCCAGACTCCGGGGTGGAAACAACGTACAGGTAGCAGGCTGAAACACACGATTCTGCCCGCGTTTTCATGGTGCACATGTAGCCTTATATAGAATTACTGAGATTACAATTAGAGGGTTACTTATCTGAATGGAGAAATTACTGGTTATTATAATATATTATAATGATGTAATATTATAATGTTGCAAACGGAGCAAATTTGTTTAATGACCGTTATGTGTAAAATAATATATCATAATAAAAATAGATAATAATAATAATAATAATAATAATAATAATAATAATGATAAAAATGAGTTTACTCGTCAGCTTTAAAAAAAAAAACAAAAAACACAAAAATATATTAAAGGAGCTCACCAAATAAAAGCTGAACATATGTCTAAAAAAAAAAACCACAAAATTATATTTATTAAAGGAGCTCACCAAATAAAAGCCGAATATATGTCTAAAAAAAACCCAAAAACCCAAAACTATATTTATTAAAGGAGCTCACCAAATAAAAGCTGAACATATGTCTAAAAAAAAAAAAAAGCTGACAACCTTGTATGATAAAAGAAAATGATGGGGGGTTCTGAGCTATGGGTAACCAATATGTTTTTAGAGCCACTGCCCTCACTAGTCAGGATTAAATGTGGTTTATGTAATGGGAGTGGCGCTGCTTATTATATGATTGAATTCCTGATAAGGTTAAAAGGAAAAAAAATGCTAATGTGTGTAGATGCTAACAAATGTGTATAAATCAACTTGCTGTTAAATATAGAAAAATAGAAATTTCCTACACTGTGCTAAAATCATAAATTAAATCACATAATAAAGCGTATCAAAGTGACCTGTGCTGTGTCCAATACTGTGCAAATTCATACATGTGAAAATTTTAATTAAAATAAAAAAATAAAAAAAATTACTCAAAATATTCACTGCAAAAGATCACATAGGCTGTGCAATCACTCAACAGGTGAAATTAAATCCAGAACTATACTAAATTAGCGATAACATGATATCTCCTATTTAGTCTATTTCTGACATTAGTTGTTTACAAGTTAAAATCAGTATTTTTTGCTAGGAACTTACTTAGAACCCCCAAACATATATATATTTATATATATTTAGCAGAGACCCTAGAGCATAAAATGGAGATTGTTGCAATACTTTATTATGTCACACCGCATTTGCTCAGCGGTCTTGCAAATGCAAATTTTTGAGAATTTTTTTTTTTTTTTAATTTAATAATAAGAAAAGAAAAAAGTTAGTTCAATTTGTTTGTATAATGTGAAAGATGATGTTTAGCCGAGTAAATAGATACCTAACATGTCATGCTTTAAAATTGCTCCCGCTCGTGGAATGGCGACAAACTACAGTACTTAAAAATCTCCATAGGCAACGCTTTACATTTTTTTTACAGCTTACCGGTTTTGAGTTACAGAGGAGGTCTAGGGCTAGAATTATTGCTCTCGCTCTAACGATCGCGGCGATTCCACATATGTGTGGTTTGAACACCATTTACATATCTGGGCGCGACTTGCATATGCGTTCGCTTCTGCGTGTGAGCTCGGAGGGATGAGGCTCTTTAATGTTTTTTTTCTTGATTTATTTTACTTTTTATTTTTTATTTCGGCAGCTTTAAAACGTTTATTTATTTATTTTTATCACTTTATTAAAGAATGTACACATCCCTTGTAATAGAAATAAGCAGGACAGGGCCTCTTTAATGTGAGATCTGGGGTCAAAAAGACCTCAGATCTCACATTTACACTTAAAAGCAATAAAAAATAAAAAAAAATAAAAAAGTGGCCCTTTAAGCCCGGAGGGTGAAAGTGACATTTGACGTCGCTCCGGTCCTCCAAAGGCATAGAATTGAGTGGGAGCCATTTTGCCCTCATTCAACTTCCTGCCCATTAGTCCCGAATCGTTTCTGAGCTCCATAGTGTGAATACGCTTATTGCATTTATTATGGATATACATGTAAAGTCACACTCACATGGTTGTAGAACGTTAAATGGCTGTGGTAATCAAATAGCTCAAGAAATCCAAAATGCAATTCATTCCACAGGCTAAAACCAGAAGTGACATAGTAATGCTAGATGCTCCCCCTACGCGTTTTGTCATACCAACGTCATCAGGAATGGCCTTATCTGATACAGGATAAAGGGAGGAGGAAATCCCTGATGCTACACATCCACATGTATGTTCAGTGATAGAATGACAACCTCAGCCTGGGCTCCCGCCAGGCCACGCCCCCAACAAGTTTTCGTGCCACCCCTCAAAGCTTATATACCCTATCTGATACAGGTTGATGTTTTAGATGGAATATTATTATTATTATAATACAGTGCCTTGAAACTCTGACCAGCTTCCCCGTCCCTGCTGAAGAAAAGCATCCCCACAACATGATGATGCCACCACCATGTTTCACAGTTGGGATGGTGTGTTCAGGGTGATGTGCAGTGTTAGTTTTCTCCCACACGTAGGGTTTTGTTTTTAGGCCAAAAAGTTCAATTTTGGTCTCATCTGACCAGAGCACCGTCTTCCACATGTTTGCTGTGTCCCCCACATGGCTTCTAGTAAACTGCAAACGGGACTTCTTATGACTTTCTTTCACCAATGTCTTTCTTCTTGTCACTCTTCCATAAAGGGCAGATTTGTGGAGTGCACGACTAATAGTTGTCCTGTGGACAGATTCTCCCACCTGAGCTGTGGATCTCTGCAGCTCCTCCAGAGTTACCATGGGCCTCTTGGCTGCTTCTCTGATGAATGCTCTCCTCTCCGGTCACTTTAGGTGGACGGCCATCTCTTGGTAGGTTTGCAGTTGTGCCATACCCTTTCTATTTTCCGATGATGGATTGAACAGAGCTCTGTGAGATGTTCAAAGCTTGGGATATTTTTTTTTTAACCTAACCCTGCTTTATACTTCTCCACAACTTTATCCCTGACCTGCCTGGTGTGTTCCTTGGCCTTCATGATGCTGTTTGTTCACTAAGGTTCTCTAACAAACCTGTGAGGGCTTCACAGAACAGCTGTATTTATACTGAGATTAAATTGCACACAGGTGGACTCTATTTACTAATTAGGTGACTTCTGAAGGCAATTGGTTCCTCTAGATTTTAGTTAAGGGTATCAGAGTAAAGGGGGCTGAATACAAATGCCCCCCCCCACACTTTTCACATATTTATCATTTTCCTTCCACTTCACAATTATGTGCCACTTTGTTTTGGTCTATCACATAAAATCCCAATAAATACATTTGTAGTCAGAGTCTTCGAGTGGGAAATGCGATACTCCTAAGAACCAAAGCCTGAGGTGTGCCATGGCCTAGCTGGTCAGTATGCCTGAAAAGAGGGCATACCCTGAATGTAAAATAAGAAAAAGTACTATGAGTATGTAAGAAGGCTGGAGAAACAGGTGGGTGGGAACCCAGAACCTCAGACAACCCGGCCCTGACAGAGGAGGAGGGTTAAATAGCCCTCTCAAACTCCTCCCACAAATACAGGCCAGCCTTACACTTGTAGTCAGAGTCTTCGAGTGGGAAATGCGAAACTCCTAAGAACCAAGGCCTTAGGTGTGCCATGGCGTAGCTGGTCAGTATGCCTGAAAAGAGGGCAAAAAGACACACATTTAGGTAGGGAAGGTAACAATCCATCAAGTGGAGTAGCATGGCAACAGTATATATCCGGTAAGTATCCGCTGTGGCAGGAGAAACCCACCGACTCCTGACTTGGTGATGAAAAGGAACCCCCCATAGAACCTGCAAAGCTGCCCAGAACCCAACTGAACATCCTGGGAAAGCTTGGATTGAGCTTGATGCCTGAGACAGCCTACCCATACTTGGACTGGGGAAGTGAGAGGGTGAGTGCAAAAAGACAACTGGCAGGAGTGCGAAATGCTAGATACCTGATGGATGTGAAGAAGTAGGTGGATAAGGCTCATGCGCTATGGCAATAAGCATCGTCAAAAAATTGAAAAACCATGCCAGACACAGAACACTGGTCCCACCTGATTCGATCGCATCGTGCTTCAGCCTGTGACCTGACAACCGAGACTGAATCCTGAACCGAGGAAGGAGGGCCAGACTCCATCCTGGGGAAATAAGTCCCATGGCATGATACAGTCATACCCAAAGTGACTAAAGCCCCCCTACCTGGAACAGGCTGGGGATCGGAAAAGATGACTGGACTGACGTCCCTGAGCAGTTCTCCAGGCAACATCCTAGACAAGAGATCAGAGCCGAGAGTGGAATCCAGAATCATGACGACTTTTGCCCAACCTACCACTTAAAGACCTTCAAGGGGATGTGATTCAGCACACACCCTGAGATAGACTATAAATCCCTGGGCGGTATCCAGGGCCTCTAAGCAACAGGATGTCAAAGAAGATTGACAACTGCTTCCGACCAAAGGATGAGCCCAGTGGTGAAACGATATCTGCACCAAACAATTAGCCCTAACAACGGGCAGGACTGATGAAAGTGAGTGCAAGCATGGTTGATAATGGTATGGATGCCAATACAGCCCAACCTGAGAACACAAACTAGAGAAATGACAGACAACCAGACATGAGAACAACAACGCCTCTCTGTGCCTACCTAAGTATGAAAACATGAACAAAAATGTCAAGACCACTGCGTGTGAATGAGCCTGATGACGGACCCCCCCAACACCCTCGTGTAAGTAGTAAGTGAGCCCGAGTAACCTGCAGCGCAGACAGGTAATTAACTGAAAACTCAGGGCTGGTGTACCCACAGACCGTGGTGGGTAGTCGTACAGGTGTGGTGAATGAACGTGCATCGTATGATGTATGGTATACGGGCGAGAAGATTGTGGTCAACAATCATTAACAAAGGAAACCTCAGCCTGTATGGATCTGTAGACGTGACAGATCCTGACATGTGAGCCCTAGCTATCTGACCCAGGTGCAAACATGAACAAAGATATGATGAGACATGACAACCAACGAAGATAAAAACAGCTACCGGAGTATATACCGTGACTGAACAACAACGCCCCTCTGAGAAATGCTGCAGCTGAAACGCTGTGACAGGAATGCTGAGACTGAACTCTGAGGTAGAAACGCTATGACAGAAATCTTGGGGCACAATGTTGACAGAAAACACTATGACAGAAATGCTAAGACTAAAGCTGAGGCAGAAACATGATAACAGAAACCCTGGGGCAGAAACGTAATGACAGAAATACTGAGACTGAATCGCTGAGGCAGAAATGAAATGACACAAATCCTGGGGCAGAAATGCTATGACAGATCGCTGAGGCAGAAATGCAATGACAGAAATCCTGGGGCAGAAATGCTATGACAGAACGCTGAGGCAGAAATGCAATGACAGAAATCCTGGGGCAAAAACGCTGAGGCAGAAATGCCATGACAGAAACCCTGGGCAGAAACGCTATGACAGAACGCTGAGACTGAAACACTGAGGCAGAAAAACAAAGACAAAAATCCTGGGGCAGAAACGCTATGACAGAACGCTAAGGCAGAAATGTAATAACAGAAATCCTGGGGCAGAAACGCTGAGGCAGAAATGCCATGAGAGAAATCCTGGGCAGAAATGCTATGACAGAACGCTGAGACTGAAACGCTGAGGCAGAAATGCAAAGACAGAAATCCTGGGGCAGAAATGCTAAGACAGAAAAGGTGAGACTGAATGCCGAGACAGAAAAGCTGAGACTGAACGCCGAACCAGAAATGCTGGGGCAGAATGCTATGACAGAAAACGCCATGACAGAAGGACGCCACGGCAGAAGGACACCATGACAGGAGGACACCATGACAGAAAGACACCATGACAGAAAAACGCCATGACAGAAAAACGCCATGACAGAAATCTGGGGACAGAAACGCTATGACAGAAATCCTGGGAAGAAACGCTGTGATAGAAATCCTGGGGCAGAAATGCTATGACAGAAACGCTATGACAGAAATGCCGAGACTGTGCGCTGATACAGAAATGCTGGGGCAGAATGCTATGACAGAAATGCTGGGGCAGAAAATGCTATGACAGAAATGCAGGGGCAGAATGCTATGACAGAAATGCAGGGGCAGAACGCTATGACAGAAATGCTGGGGCAGAATGCCAGGACAGAAATGCAGGGGCAGAATGCTATGAGACAGAAATGCAGGGGCAGAACACTATGACAGAAATCCAGAGGCAGAACGCTATGACAGAAATGCAGGGGCAGAACGCTATGACAGAAATGCAGGGGCAGAACGCTATGACAGAAATGCTGGGGCCGAACACTATGACAGAAATGCTTGGGCTGAACGCTATGACAGAAATGCTGAGGCAGAACGCTATGACAGAAATGCTGGGGCAGAACGCTATGACAGAAATGCTGGGGCAGAACGCTATGACAGAAATGCTGGGGCAGAACGCTATGACAGAAATCCTGGGGCAGAAACACTATGACAAAAAATGCTGAGACAGAAATGCCGGGGCAGAATGCTTATGACGGAAATGTTGGGGCAGAACACTATGGCAGGAATGCTAGGGCAGAACACTAAGACAGAAATGCTGAACGTTAGGACAGAAATGCTGAGGCAGAAACACTGACAGAAATGCAGGGCCGAATGTGACGACAGAAATGCTGAGGCAGAAATGCCATCACAGAAATACTGGGGAAGAACACCCTGACAGAAATGCTGGGGCAGAATGCTGCGACAGAACTGCTGAGGCAGAAAACGCTACGACAGGAACGCTATGACAGAAAAACGCTGAGACTAAAAGCCTTGATAGAAACGCTGTGACAGAAACCTGGGGCTGAAACGCTATGGCATAAAAAGCGCTCAGACTAAATGCCTAGACAGAAACACTGTAACAGAAACCTGGGGCCAAAACACTATGACAGAAATCCTGGGGCCGAAACGCCATGATGAAACACTTGTGACTGAAGCGGTGGATTCCTGGGAGGCGTGCGGGGATCCCCCCATGATGCCCCACGTAAGTATCAGGAGGTAAGCAGGTGGGTGAGCACCCCCCCATGAGAACCGGAAGCGTGCGGGCGTCTCCTTCATGATGCACAGCGTGGGTTCCAGGGAGGTGAACTGGCGGGTGAGTGGCAAGTGGGTGGGTGGTAAATAGACGAACAGACACACCTCCCCCCGCTCCCCCCTGGAGAAGCCGGCGGCCGGCCCCCACAGCTCTGGCAGGAAACACAGGGATAAAAGGGAAAAGCGAGTGGCGCTCCCTCAACCATGTGGGATTGAGCCCAGCAACGGTGGAGGATGGACAGACGACACCCCCCCAATACCATGGAAAGCGACCTGGCAGCACCGTGGCCAGATGGAGCCCTGGGAAAGTGGGTGAGTTGAGGATGGATGAACGGACGCCCTCCCCGCATGAGCACTGGGAGAAGCGGGTAGCACGCTGGTCAGATGGTGCCATGAGGAAAGTGGGTGGAGGATGGAAGGATGGCCACCCCGCTCCCCCCCCTGGCATGAGCGCCGGGAGAAGTGGGCAGTCAACACCAGATCTGCAGTCAAGCACAGGCTGGAAATACACGACTTCATCATCGAAAACAACATAGACTGACTCTTCATCACAGAAAGCTGGCTAACATCCGACTGTAACACCATCCTAACTGAATTGGTGCCCGAGAACTACAGTATCCTAACCGAGCATAGAATAGGAAAAAAAGGAGGAGGCCTAGCAGTGATTTTCAAATCGCACCTCGGGTTCACCAAACCAACTTTACAGAACTCAGTGCCTTTCATGGAAACACTCTCACTGCATCTTCAAACAACATCTCAAGACACCATTCACATACTACTATGCTACAGACCACCAGGACCAAAGACCAATCTCCTTACTCCACTCACTGAATTCTTCTCAATACACACCCTGAAAACCAAAAACCTTCAGGTACTTGGGGATTTTAACCTGTGGGCTAACTCTGCCCAAGACTCTATCGCAACCTCCTGCGTCAACCAAATGGAAGAACTAGGCCTTCAACAACTGATAAATGCTCCCATGCACAGTTCAGGACACACTTTAGATCTCATCTTCAAACAGAATATGGACATCAACATATTTGACAACACTCCACTACCATGGACGGACTACCATGCTATCAAATTTAAAATCACCACGAACACCATCCTCCAAAAACAGAAACGCGCAACAACAACACACTGGAATAGATCTCAGAAGAAACTACACTCCAAACTCTTCAAAACTACACTATCAAGCAAAATTCTTTTGCTATGGGATGACGCCCTTGAAGCAGCAGATGACGGAGAATCGAGTCTCCTGGTACTGTTAGACCTCAGCGCAGCATTCGATACAGTGGACCACAATACTTTACTTGTCCGCCTCGCAGAAGTTGCAGGAGCTACAGATTCTGCTCTAAAATGGTTTGCATCCTTCTTAGAGAATCGCTCTCAGATAGTGAAACTAGGAACATTCACCTCGGAAACCCGGGAAATCTCCAGTGGAGTCCCTCAGGGCTCACCCTTGTCACCAGTGCTATTCAACATCTACATCCGCCCACTTTTCAATATCATCAGGAAAACCTCTGCTTCCACTCATACGCGGACGACACCCAACTCTACCTTCGCATCAACGGACAAAAAGACCTTCATCAGCAATTACAGAAATGCCTCACTTTAATAGATGACTGGATGACCATTAGCTCCCTCAAACTCAACGGATCAAAAACAGAACTTCTCCAACAAGCTAACAAAAATTCCAAAATAAAGACTCTGTGGACACCTCCCACCATCCTCGGACAAACCATCTCTCCAAGCACCAAAGCCAAGAGTCTCGGAGTCATCTTTGACTTAGAAATGACAATGGATGCACAAATAGGATCAGTAGTTAGCGGATCCCACCATCTCCTCTGCCTGCTACGCAGACTCATCCCCTTCATCCCAGAAGAGGACAAAGCGGAAGTTGTGGGAACAATCATCAATTCCCGACTCGACTACGCAAATTCGCTCTACCCCAATATCAGCGTGCGCGCTTGCAACTCATCCAAAACACGGCGGCAAGACTGTTAACAGGAAAAAAACCCTGGGAATCCATCTCCCCCTCCCTAAACAGCCTACACTGGCTAACCGTGAAGAATCGGATCACATTCAAGACCCTCTGCCTCACCCACAAATGCATACAAGGAAACGCTCTGCTATATCTCTGGGAGAAAATAAAACACTACACGCCGAATGGCAGTCTTCGATCAGCTAACCAAAACCTCCTCATCATTCCCAAATACCGATACAAAGCAAAGGGAGAACGAAAAAAAAGTTTTAAAAACGGATGTTTTTTAGGGAGCAGTGATTTTAATAATGCTTAAAGTCAAAGAATAAAAGTGTAATATTCCTTTAAATTTCGTACCTGGGGGGTGTCTATAGTATGCCTGAAAAGGGGCGCATGTTTCCCATGTTTAGAACAGTCTGACAGCAAAATGACATTTCAAAGGAAAAAAAGTCATTTAAAACTACTCGCGGCTATTAATGCATTGCCGGTCCGACAATACATAGAAGTTCATTGATAAAAACGGCATGGGAATTCTCCACAGGGGAACCCCGAACCAAAATTTTAAAAAAAAATGACGTGGGGGCCCCCCTAAATTCCATACCAGGCCCTTCAGGTCTGGTATGGATATTAAGGGGAACCCCGGCCAAAATTTTTTTAAAAAATTGCGTGGGGTCCCCCTCAAAATCTATACCAGACCCTTCAGGTCTGGTATGGATTTTAAGGGGAACACCGGCCAAAATTTAAAAAAAAAACGGCATGGGGTCCCCCTAAAAATCCATACCAGACCCTTATCCGAGCACGTAACCTGGCAGGCCGCAGGAAAAGAGGGGAGGACGAGAGAGCACCCCCCCTCCTGACCCGTACCAGACCACATGCCCTCAACATTGGGAGGGTGCTTTGGGGTAGCCCCCCAAAACACCTTGTCCCCATGTTGATGAGGACAAGGGCCTCATCCCCACAACCCTGGCCGGTGGTTGTGGGGGTCTGCGGGCGGGGGGCTTATCGGAATCTGGAAGCCCCCTTTAACAAGGGGACCCCCAGATCCCGGCCCTCCCCCCTTGGTGAAATGGTAAAGGGGTACAAAAGTACCCCTACCATTTCACTAAAAAACTGTCAAAAATGTTAAAAATGACAAGAGACAGTTTTTGACAATTCCTTTATTTAAATGCTTCTTCTTTCTTCTTTCTTCTATCTTCTAGCTTCCTTCGGTTTCTACCTCCATCTTCTTCTTCTGGTTCTTCTGGCTCTTCTGGTTCTTCCTCCGGTGTTCTCTTCCGGCATCTCCTCCGCGGCGTCTTCTTCCATTCTCCTCGGGCCGCTCCACATCCATGATGGCATGGAGGGAGGCTCTCGCTCTTCTCTTCATCTTCTTCTCTTCATCTTCTTATCTTCCTCTTCTTCTCTTCATCTTCTTGTCTTCATCTTCTTGTCTTCATCTTTTTCTCTTCATCTTTTTTTCCGGCCGCTCCGCATCCATGCATGGTGGGAGGCTCCCGCTGTGTGACGCCTCTCCTCTCCTGACGGTTCTTAAATAACGGGGGGCGGGGCCACCTGGTGACCCCGCCCCCCTCTGATGCACAGTGACTTGACGGGACTTCCCTGTGGCATTCCCCGTGACGCCACAGGGAAGTCCCGTCAAATTACCGTGTGCCAGAGGGGGCGGGGTCACCGGGTGGCTCCGCCCCCCGTTATTTAAGAACCGTCAGAAGAGGAGAAGCGTCACACAGCGGGAGCCTCCCTTAATCCATGGATGCAGAGCGGCCCGAAAAGAAGATGAAGAGAAGAAGATGAAGACAAGAAGATGAAGAGAAGAAGATGAAGAGAAGAGCAGGAGCCTCCCTCCATGCCATCATGGATGCGGAGCGGCCCGAGGAGAAGGGAAGAAGACGCCGCGGAGGAGATGCCGGACGAGAACACCGGAGGAAGAACCAGAAGAGCCAGAAGAACCAGACGAAGAAGAAGATGGAGGAAGAAACCGAAGGAAGATAGAAGATAGAAGAAAGAAGAAAGAAGAAGCATTTAAATAAAGGAATTGTCAAAAACTGTCTCTTGTCATTTTTAATATTTTTGACAGTTTTTTTGTGAAATGGTAGGACCCCCTTACCATTTCACACAGGGGGGAGGGCCGGGATCTGGGGGTCCCCTTGTTAAAGGGGGCTTCCAGATTCCGATAAGCCCCCCGCCCGCAGACCCCCACAACCACCGGCCAAGGTTGTGGGAATGAGGCCCTTGTCCTCATCAACATGGGGACAAGGTGTTTTGGGGGGCTACCCCAAAGCACCCTCCCAATGTTGAGGGCATGTGGCCTGGTATGGTTCAGGAGGGGGGGCGCTCTCTTGTCCCCCCTCTTTTCCTGCGGCCTGCCAGGTTGCGTGATTGGATAAGGGTCTGGTATGGATTTTTAAGGGGACCCCACGCCTTTTTTTTTTTAAATTTTGGCCGGGGTTCCCCTTAATATCCATACCAGACCTGAAGGTTTTTATCAATGAACTTCTATGTGTATTGTCGGACTGGCAATGCATTAATAGCTGCGAGTAGTTTTTTTTTCCTTTGAAATGTCATTTTGCTGTCAGACTGTTCTAAACACGAGAAACATGCACCCCTTTACAGGCATACTATAGATACCCCCCAGGTACGTAATTTAAAGGGATATTACACTTTTATTGTTTGACTTTAAGCATTATTAAAATCACTGCTCCCGAAAAAACGGCAGTTTTTTAAACTTTTTTTTGCATTGATGCTTGTCCCCTGGGGCAGGACCCAGGTCCCCAAACACTTTTTATGACAATACCATGCATATAAGCCTTTAAAATTAGCACTTTTGATTTTTCATGTTTGTGTCCCATAGACTTTAACAATGTTCGCGTGCTCAAACAAATTTTTTGCCTATTCGCATGTTCTGGTGCGAACCGAACAGGGGGGTGTTCGGCTCATCCCTAGTCCCAATACTTTTCACAATATAGTGTATCTGACATGGTGGGAACCAAAACCATGGCCAATATTATGAAATTGCCCCCACATGGCCATTCATAAAGAGTTACACTCCCACTCCAGGGCTATTAGAATGGAGTTGCCCCTCCATAGCTAATAATATAGAGTTGCTACCCCATGGCCATTAATAGATAGTCCCCTCACCCTCTTATGGCCATTAATATGGAGTTGCCCCCCCCCCCCACACCATAGCTATTAATTTGGAGCTGCTATCATATGCCTATTAATAGGAAGTCCCCCCATCACCATGGCCATTAATATGGACTTGCCATCACCCATCACCTTTAATATGGATTTGCCCCCCCCTCCAATTGCCATTAATATGGAGTTGCTACCCTATGGCTAATATTAGGGAATCCCCCTATCCCCATGGCCAATAAGATGGAGTTGCCCTCCATGACCAATAATATAAAGTTCCCCTTCAGGGCCATTGATAAGGAATTGCCCCCCATGGCCATCAATATTCAGTTGCCCATCCACGACTATTAACGTGATATTAAAGGCTTTCCTTTCTTCTTTTTTTTTTTTTTAATAACAAACATGTCATGCTTACCTCCTCTGTGCAGTTGGTTTTTGCACAGAGCAGCCCTGATCCTCCTCTTCTCGGGTCCCTCGCTGGCGCTCTTGGCCCTTCTCTCCTGATGAGTGCCTGCAGAGCAAGCAGCTTGCAAAAGGGGACAATGGCACCCAAGCAGGCTCATTCATGAGCCATCGCTCTGTATGTCCATTCACACACAGAGCCGTGGCCAGGCCTTACCCCTCTCTCTTCTCATTGGCTCACTGGCTGCGATTGACCAATGGCTCCTGCTGCTGTCTCAGCCCATGAGGAGGGAGAGTCCCCGGAGAGCCAAGGCCCTCATGCAGATCGCTGGAGGAAGATCAGGCTCAGGTAAGTATTGGGGGAGGGGGGGCTGCAGCAAAGAGCAGGTTCTTTACCTTCATGCATACAATGCGCAAACATAAAAAAAAACCTTTAGCCACTTTATGTAGAGTTGCCCCTCATGATTATTAATATTGAGTTGCCCTTTCATGGCCATTGATATTGAGTTGCCCTTTTATGACCATCAATATAGAATTGCCCCCCCCCATGGCTATTAATATGCAGTTGCCCCCCCCCCCTTAATGGCTATTAATTAATTAATTGGTTGTACTAGATGAACTTGTGTTTTTTTTAATCTGAATTATGCATCTATCCAATGTTGATATGAAGTTCCTCTTTCCCCATGTCCATTAATATGGAAATCCCCCCCCCCCCCCCATTGCAGTCAATTTGGAGTTGCCCTCACCTATCACATTCAATATGGACTTGCCTCCCCACCCCCATGGCTATTGATATGGAGTTGGCCTTCAGGAAAGACCTTCTACACGATTTTGGAGGGTGTCTGTGGGAATTTGTGTCCATTTGTGAGGTCAGCTTCTGACGAGAAGACCTGGCTCATCATCATATGCATTCCAACTCATCCCAAAGTTGTTCAGTGGGGATGGGGTCGGGACACTCAAGTTCCTTCATACCATACTGGTCACACCATGTCTTTATGGAGCTGGCTTTGTACACGGGGGTACAGTCATGGTGGAACAGAAAAGGGTCTTCACCACACTGTTACCACAAGGTTGGAAGAGCAAAATTGTCTATAATATCTTTGTATGATGGAGGATTACCCAGACCCTTCACTGGAGGAACCTGAACTCAGTCATAGGAGGTGGGTCCACATAGTTTATTGTATCAGAAATCATCCTTTTGGGTGGCTTAGGGTAAAATAGCAGTGCATTCCGATCTCTATTCAGTCAATGTAAAGGAATAATAAGGGAAGGTAAAGAAATGTGCATTTACCCACAAAGCCCAAAGGAAGGTTCAGTTTAAAACAGTTATAAATTATGAGTCTGCGTTTAGGACTTAAAGGGTTGCAGCCTGTCCCTAGTTAGTTCCCAAATGGGACTATTTAGATATATATAAAGAATGGGGAAATGGCGCTACCCTATTAAATCTATGTTTAAATACCTAATTCCAGTGCAGAAGTGAATAAACATAAATAGTGCAGATCCCAGTGTAGTTAACACTTATAAATGTGTGTGACGGTAATCATAAACATGCACTAATTCTCATACAGTGACATAAGATACAAATATCTGAACTATGACAGTGTGCCCCTTAGGGCAAACAGCAATGATGTGCAATACTAGAGTGTATGTTCAATGTGTGCATTCATTCTGGAGGGCAGTATGCTATTTAAAACAAGCACCAGCAGTAATGCGTACTCAAACGTGGACTCAGTATGTGCATACAGTCCAATAGCTGCTGTTTGCAGTGAAATGATCAAAGTGACATCTACTAAACTATCCAATAACCAAACATATATATATATATATATATATATATATATATATATATATATATATATGTATATAAAATCAGAAAATGAAAAATAAATTAAATTATATAAAAAAATGAAATGAACTATAAATTCATGTGACATGTATATACTGTACCACAATCTGTAGAGGTATATCAGGACCGAATGTGCATAAAGCTAAATAGACTCTTGTATTATGACAAAGTCTCTAAAAAAGGAAAGTCTCTGTGAAAAACCAAAGACTCTGTGAAAAACCAAAGTCTCTGTGCAATCCAAAAAATAAAAATAAAAATAAAAATCAGCGGTGACTTCTGTGCTCATCAACAATGGTGACTCCAAGTGCTCCCCCAATGTGTCCCCACTCACCAGAAGCAGTCAGAACGAGACCAGGAAGCCAGGGGCGGCGTGCTTCCCAGCTTGCGTTCCAACCAGAGCTTCCGGGTGTGACGTGTGAGCGTGACTCCACCTTACGCGTTTCGTCAGAGGACGTTATCATAGCCGGTGTCGACGCTTCACGCTCCACACTTAATATAGGCCTGCGGACTCCATAATACCTCCCCTAATTATGTTGTGTATGCGAACATTGTTTTAATGTAATGGATCTAATGTATTAGCACCCACCTTTTTTTGGTGTGTTTACATATAGACATAGCGGCTCTGTCATTTTTAGAAATCCCCCTACCGGCATATCTGGACGTGCCCATTATGAAACGAGGAGAGGCACTATGGGGTCCGCAGGCCTATATGTGAAAAATAGGATCATATAAAATGAATAACATGTTACGTTTACGAATATTGTTTTTATTGTATCAGCATTTAGCTCTTGTTCTGTTTACTATGGACATTAGCGGCTTCGTCTTTTTAGGAAATTGCCCCTATCTGCATACCTGGCTGCGCCCATTATGTAATTAGGGGAGGTATTATGGAGTCCGCAGGCCTATATTAAGTGTGGATTGTGAAGCGTCAACACCGTCTTTGATAACGTCCTCTGACGAAACGCGTAAGGCGGAATCACGCTCACACGTCACACCCGGAAGCCCCTGGCTTACTGGTCTCGTTCTTTGTGCAGCCGGGCTGTACTGGGTCAGTTGCTTATGGTTCTATGTATACTTTTTAAATAAACCTGAACTTACTTCACTACGGAAGTCCCCTGTTTCTTTTCAATGGAGGTAAACATATATTGATGGTGATGAGGCACGGAAGAGTTCATCTCTGAAACGCCAGCTGGGAACCTCGAACCGGATTGCCGGGGCATATCCACAGAGGATCGGAGGTCAAGTGTGATACCCAAGGGAGCATCTACTCTAAGATACCCACTCTATGCCCATTACCCCTGCAGGGGTGACTGCTTCTGGTGAGTGGGGACACATTGGGGGAGCACTTGGAGTCACCATTGTTGATGAGCACAGAAGTCACCGCTGATTTTGATTTTGATTTTGATTTTTTGGATTGCACAGACACTTTGCTTTTTTAGAGACTTTGTCATAATACAAGAGTCTATTTAGCTTTATGCACATTCGGTCCTGATATACCTCTACAGATTGTGGTATATACATGTCACATGAATTTATAGTTCAATTCATTTTTTATATAATTTAATTTATTTTTAATTTTCTGATTTTATAAATATATATATATATATATATATATATATATATATATATATATATATATATATATATATATATGTTTGGTTATTGGATAGTTTAGTAGATGTCACTTTGATCATTTCACTACAAACAGCAGCTATTGGACTGTATGCACATACTGAGTCCACGTTTGAGTACGCATTACTGCTGGTGCTTGTTTTAAAGGGCATACTGCCCTCCGGAATGAATGCACACATTGGACATACACTCTAGTATTGCACATCATTGCTGCTTGCCCTAAGGGGCACACTGTCATAGTTCAGATATTTGTATCTTATGTCACTGTATGAGAATTAGTGCATGTTTATGATTACGGTCACACACATTTATAAGTGTTAACTACACTGGGATCTGCACTATTTATGTTTATTCATTTCTGCATTGGAATTAGGTATTTAACCATAGATTTAATAGGGTAGCGCCATTTCCCCATTCTTTATATATATATCAGTTTAAAACAGCCAGTTATTCCAGGTGCATCAAACGTCCAAAGCCTTATGCCGCGTACACACAATCGGACTTTCCGACAACAAAACCGTGGAATTTTGTTCAAAGGGTGTTGGCTCAAACTTGTAATTGTTTGCCAACATTTGTGTGACCGGTGTGTATTTGTGTGACACGGTCACACAAATGTTGGCCAACAATTACGAAGTGAAATACAAGACATATGGCGAGTCGGTAAAAAGGAAGTTCAGTAGTCATGTGCCACCCTTTGGGCTCCTTCTGTTAATGTTGTGTTTGGTGAGCACTGTTTCCGAGCATGCATGTTTGTACTTTGGACTTTTGTGCGATGGACTTTTGTACACACGATCGGAAATTCCGACAACAAAATTTGTTGACGGAAAATTTGAGAACCTTCTCTCAAACATTTTTTGGCAGAAAGTCCAACAACAAATGTTCGATGGAGCATACACACAGTCAGACTTTTAGCCAACAAGCTCACATCCACATGTGTGTTTACGGGGCATTACAGTTTATTTTCTCTAGAAAGCAACCACAGCTTGAGTAGGAAAGTCAGTCTCCTGCCAGCGAGTGAGCTAGCCAGCTAGTGAAGAAGCAGTGGCCACTCCGCAGATGTCTGACACCCCCCCTCCTACTGAGTCAGGACTAGAATTCTCCAATCAGCAAGCAGTATGAGCTTTTCTGATTGGAGATCTCTAACAGGGCTTGTTGGACCTCTGCAGAGAGACCCCTGCTTCCAAAGGTCCTTTACAGCATGCAGGCAGAGGGCAGACTGCTTTGCAAAGAAAATAAACTGTAAGGGCCCATTCACACTATTGTGTTGTGGTAATAAGAGGCAACGCAAGTTATCAGCGCACTTTGCCAATGGGTGAGCGGTACAACACAGCGCAATGCACATGGCAGTATTCTGCAGAAAAAGCTTGGGGTGCATTGGGTAACCCCTTTCAAATGTATGGGCTGCCCTACTGGAATGCCCATTGGCGCCCTCAGTGAATGGACCCTAAGACATTGAACACCTTTGGTTCTGATACACCTGGGATGTATTTAGTTGATTTAATCAAAGGTTCATTTGACATTTAACAACCAATCAGCTTCCAACATCCATCAGTTTACAGCCGTCAGTACAATCAATGGTGGTTCTCTGATTGGTTGGTCTGACATACTGAACTCAGCCCTTTGTTATCTTATTGGATTATCTGTGTTTGGGGTTTTCTACTGAACTCTAAAGGCAGAAATACATTATTAGCTCAGCTGACATAATAACAACACTGAATAAACATGAGATATAATATTACCGCCATGCTTGGCTTCCTTCAGTGCGATGTCACCAAATCGGAGGTCAGCGTAAGTGACGGAGTCGGTCATGTTGGTCCCATCTATCAGAAGGATGAGAACTGAGGATGATTTACTGTATCAGAAGAGGAAGGAACTCAGATCTGTTATATTCAGAAGAGGGGAATCACGCTCTGCTGATAACAGACAGCGGTCACCACCCACCGCGTGAAGGAACTTTTTTTTTAGGTAAAATCTTTTTTTTTTTTAACCACTTATAGACAATTTTTTTTTACATTTAAAAATCAGCTTTTTTTTTCCTAGAAAATTACTTAGAACCCCCAAACAATATATACAGGTGCATCTCGTAAAATTAGAATATCATCAAATAATATATTTATTTCAGTAATTAAATTCAAAAAGGGAAACTCATTGAATGTTGCATTTCATTTGGAAATCGCGGTCCCAGAATCTGGAGAAAGAGGGGAGAGGCACAGAATCCAAGTTGCATGAAATCCAGTGTGAAGTTTCCACAGTCAGTGATGATTTGGGGAGCCATGTCATCTGCTGGTGTTGGTCCTCTAGCTTTATCAAGTCCAAAGTCAGAGCAGCCCTCTAGCAGGAAATTCTAGAGCACTTCATGCTTCCCTCTGCTGACCAGCTTTATGGAGATGCTGATTTATTTTTCCAGCAGGACTTGGCACCTCCCACACTGCCAAAAGTACCAATAGCTGGTCACATGATCATGGAGTAACTGTGCTTGATTGGCCAACAAACTGGGCTGACCTAAAACCCCATAGAGAATCTGTGGGGTATTGTCAAGAGGAAGATGAGAGACACCAGACCCAACAATAGAGACGAGCTGAAGGTCGCTATCAAAGCATCCTGGGCTTCCATAACATTTCAGCAGTGCCACAGGCTGATCACCTCCATGCCACGCCGCATTGATGCCGTAATTCATGCAAATAGAACCCCGACCAAGTACTGAGTGCATCCTATACTGTACATGGACAGACTTTTCACTAGTTTCTGCATTAAAAATCACTCTGTGTGTAACACATCTTTATAAAATATATGAGTTTCACTATTTGAATTAAATTACTGAAATAAATTAACTTTTTGATGACATTCTAATTTTATGTGATGCACCTGTATATTTTTTTAATATTATTACTGTATATACTTGAGTACAGGCCAACCCGAATATAAGCCGAGGTACCTTATTTTACCACAAAAAACTGGGAAAACGTATTGACTCGAGTATAAGCCTAGGGTGGGAAAATGCAGCAGCCACTGGGGAAACAATGCCCATCTGCAGCCTCGTTGTGCCCATTTGCAGCCTCACTGTGCCCATTTGCAGCCTCATTGTGCCCATCTGCAGCCGTACCTTTGATTACTAAAACAGTGGGTGTCTCCCGCTGTGTTATGCAGTCTGTTTGGCCATCCATTGTAACAAAGCCCCACCTCCTCCTCATCCCTGATAGATGGAACAACTGATACAGTTACCCAGCATTGTATTAGTGTTCCTCTATCACGGACGAGGAGGAGGTGGGGCTTTGTTACTGTAAGGGCTGGGCTCAGCCCTTCCTTCTCTGAGCTGGCTCCTCAGCTCTCGGCTAATTGCCAGCTCCCATCTCTCTCCACGGTTACCCAGCTGTTGTTGATTCTGCTCGTCAGTCCTGCCTACTTAAAGCCGTTGTCAGACTTTACTTACCAGACCGGTGAGTCTGCTTGGGCAGAGGGTGGTCTCCCGTAGGTATCCTACTCGCGGCCCCTGGTAGAATGGACAGGAGGCACGGGAGTATGGAATGATAAGAGAGCCTGGTGAGGGATCCAGGTGCTAGGAGGAAGAAGATCTTCAAGCAGCAGGTGGTGTGCTGGAACACAGGCAAACAGATGCTGAGCAGGAGCAGAGCAGGTAGGTCAGGTAGGTCAGGGCACAGGCAGAGTTCGGCAACAGGCAGGTACAGTAGGAGCAGGCAGAAGCAGGGTCAAACAAGCCAAGGTCAGGTACGGGCAGCAGTCAGCAGAATATCAGAGGCCAGCGGGGTCGTCTGGAAACAGGAACGCAGGAACAGGTAGTGGGAACTAAGGAACCAGAAGCTGTTGATGAGGCAGCACCGGGCAGAGTGCAGAGAAGACCTAAATAGGCTGATTGGCGCCAAACGCCACTCCCGCGTGCACGCCGATACGCACCGGCGCACGCACAAGCATGCACGCGCCCGCGCGCCCCCGAACACCAGTATACACACCAGGGCCAACAGGAGCATGCACACCAGCGCCCACAGGAACACGCTCAGCGGCACGCACAGGAACGCGTGCACCAACGCGTGCCGACGCACACCGGCGCACCAGAGCGCCCAGCACCGCGGCCAACAAGGTAACCTCTCTGACAGCCGTCCAGCTCACTTGATCTCTGCCTTCGCCTTTGTCAAAATCACAGAGACTTTCTCCTGCGTTCCTGTTGAAGACTTGCTCGGCTGACGTTCCTTCTGGCTCCTGATCCTGCTTGCTGGACTACTACGCTTATCTCTGGCTTTCTGACATTTGCTTGGATGACTACCTGATCTGGTTACTGAACTCTGGCTTGTTTTTATTTGTTATACATACACACATGCTTTGGGGTGCACACCTATAATAGTAAGGACATGTCCTCTGCTGGTCACAATGCTGGTGTAGGGCAGTGAGGGAGCTGACAGGCACAGAGGTCAATGAACTGATATGCCCTTCTTAGTGCCGATGTGTAAGTGAGGCTCAGGGAGAAAACTGTCAGAGATGCAATCACTGCCACTGGAAGGATAGAGCCTGAGAAGGGTATAGTGGGGATTTTTTATGCAGATCCTGTTCTGCAGTGAAGAACAGGTGGATGGGTCTTGGGGTTTGCAGCGCACCTGCACCAACACAGGAAGAACATGGCCAGGCACCTGATGAGTGCACAACCGCTTCCCGGTACCGGCACCCCTCTCTGATACAGATCCTCCTTTCCCCCCCCACACAGCCTTGCCACACTTGGTTTATTTTCACTGGCCTGCTCCCTTTCACTGATGCAATATTTGAGCCTGGCCAGAAGAGAAGACTGCTGTCCCTCCCAGGTTGACCCAAGAGACAGCCCGTACTCTCTTCCAGTGGTAGGCTGTGTGGGGTTAATGCGGCAGGGAGGATGTCTAGGGTTTGGGTTGGACAGACAACACTAACTTTCTAGTCAACACTAACTACTGTCTAGGATGGACTTTTGTTAAATGTACCCAGAGCCCCCCCCCCCCAACTTCTCTCCAACTCTTGTTCCTTTTTTTTATCCTACTGAAACACGTGCCATGTCAGTTCTCTTCACACTGACACCGCTGATGAAGGGACATTTTTTTCCTTCCAGTGACACCACTGATGCAGGGCCATTTTTTCCATTTAGTGACAACACCAACACATGGGCATTTCTTCCTTCCAGTAACACCATTGACACAGGAACATCTCTCCTTCCTGGAACACCACCAACAAAGGGACATGTTTTCCTTCCAGTGACACCCCTGATGCAGGAACATCTCTCCTTCCAGGAACACCACCAACAAAGGGACATGTTTTCCTTCCAGTGACACCCCTGATGCAGGAACATCTCTCCTTCCAGGAACACCACCAACAAAGGGACATGTTTTCCTTCCAGTGACACCCCTGATGCAGGAACATCTCTCCTTCCAGAAACACCACCAACAAAGGGACATGTTTTCCTTCCAGTGACACCCCTGATGCAGGAACATCTCTCCTTCCAGGAACACCACCAACAAAGGGACATGTTTTCCTTCCAGTGACACCCCTGATGCAGGAACATCTTTCCTTCAAAGAACACCACCAACCTCAGGACATTTTTTTTCCCTTCCAGTGATACCATCAATACAAGGGGCATTTTATCCTTTCAGTGACACCGCTGATGCAGGAACATTTTTTCCTTTCAGTGCCACCATTGGACATTTTTCCCTCAATCCAATGGCAGGGAATATCTCATTGCCACTATTAGCCCCATACTTCTCTGCAGGATGGAATGAGCACTGCTATTAAACTCGTGAGTTTGTTGTGGTAGTTGCATGTCACAGCCATTACATATGTTTCCAGTTGGCACCGCATGCACCACTATTATGTGATCCCTCCCCCCCGGTGAAGTGGGCGGGGGATGCCAGTTTGGCATTTTCACCCAGGGCACTGGATTACCGTGTCCCAGCACTGGCTCCACCAATCACATATACTGTGCTAGAACCTGTAATGTGGAGCCCTGAATGAATGTCTCTAGACAAGTTCCCCAGATCTCAGGCCTGTAGAGTACGAACTGCTTGTGTGTAAGGGAGTGTATCTGTAGTGCAGTAACTGAGGGTTTAACCAACAATGATCATAAGTAAATATAAATAAATTATTCCAATAAAGTATATGTAAATAGAAATAAAAAAACTGCAATAAATTAGAATTCAGTCCAAATTAAGAAGTGAGAAAGAGTCCGCTGCCCACTTCCAAATTAAATATTTCCTTCGTGATTATTCTTCCACCACCGAAAATAAAGGGAGTCAATCTGCAATAAATGGATAACCCTTCTCATAGGTAATTGGAGGGATCAACCAACCATACATCCATTGTAACACTGATACAGATCCTCCTGTACCCCCACACAGCCTTGCCACACTTAGTTTATTTTCACTGGCCTGCTCCCTTTCACTGATGCAATATTTGAGCCTGGCCAGAAGAGAAGACTGCTGTCCCTCCAGGTTGACCCAAGAGACAGCCCGTACTCTCTTCCAGTGGTAGGCTGTGTGGGGTTAATGCGGCAGGGAGGATGTCTAGGGTTTGGGTTGGACAGACAACACTAACTTTCTAGTCAACACTAACTACTGTCTAGGATGGACTTTTGTTAAATGTACCCAGAGCCCCCCCAACTTCTCTCCAACTCTTGTTCCTTTTTTTATCCTACTGAAACACGTGCCATGTCAGTTCTCTTCACACTGACACTACTGATGAAGGGACATTTTTTTCCTTCCAGTGACACCACTGATGCAGGGCCATTTTTTCCATTTAGTGACAACACCAACACATGGGCATTTCTTCCTTCCAGTAACCCATACACACTATTCCCACCTCTTTTATGGTCAGATTTATGGATGAATTCCCCAAAGCATGTAGTGAAAGGGCCAGCCTGAATACTTTCAAATGGTACTGTTTAAAGTTTTGTTCTTCTATTATCTTACTAGTTAATTGCAGAATGTAAAAATGTGCTTCAATTTGGACAGTGTGTATTCCTATTTTTGTATTATGACACTTCTTACCCGTCCAATGGGCTGCCAATAGTGTAAGTAAGGAGGGGCTGGCCAAAGTAACACACATTATTTAGGCATTAATCTCCCAATGAAGTGGAGAGGGTTACCTGTCCAAAACACCCCCCCATAACATTTTTACAATGGGCCATCAGAGGGGGGGGGATCTGATAAGTGGACCTTAAGATTTTTACCTTTAAATACTCCTTCAAAAAATGTTATACTGGTGTTGGCCAAGAATGTTTGTGTCTAATCTGCTTGCAATGTTTATGTACAAAATGACTAATTTTTTTGTTTTTGTTTGACTCCACAGTTTCCTTCAATGCTACAGGAATGGCAGACTGTGGCATCCCACTTTGCCAACCGTTGGGACTTTCCCAACTATGGAGGGGCAATTGATGGGAAATACGTCCACATTGTCCCACCACCCCATTCGGGGTCATACTATTATAACTATAAGGGGTTTCATAGTATCGTGTTGATGGCGGTGGTGTCAGCGACATATGAGTTTCTGTATGTGGAGGAATGGCCGGATGTGAGATGGTAAAGTCTTTGCCCAGACTGAGTTCTACTGACGTCTCCAGAGTGGTGGCTTGGGATTGCCACCTGCGGAAGAGAACTTTGAGGAACTGCCATTTGTGTTTGGCACAAATGAGGCATTCGGTCTGGGTGACCACGTGATGAGGCCATTCCCCCAGAGGACCCTCACCCCGGAGAAGAGGGTTTTTAATTACCAGCTGGCCAGAGCCAGAGGAGTCGTGGAGAATGCCTTTGGGATAATGGCCAGCCGGTTCCGCCTTTTTTTAACTGCCATAAATATGACGGAGTGCAAACTAAACCACGTTGTGTTAGCTTGCTGCATACTGCACAACTTTAAAAAAAAAAATAATCCTAATTATGTTGCCTCAGTTGGGCCTGACGCCGGACTTCATGAAACAATGACGGCCCTGGAAGCGGGCCGTCCTGGCATGCCCCCCCAAAGCACCCATGAAGTGCGGGAAAAATATGTAGAATATTTTACGGGTAGGGGGGCCATTGCTTTGCCAGCCAATTTAGAATACATTTCCTTTTTTATCAGATAAAATCTTGATTTTCATTTACTGCTTGTGTTTCTTTTAGCTGTCTCCTAGGTTCTCCTAGTGCACTTGTAGTGCCAAGTGGTTTTTCCATTATTAACACCCATTGTCACTGTAAACACAAACTTAATACAAAAACTGGTATTGATCATTGAAAGAAGAAGCCACACATTGTTGAGTATAAAACCTTTTACTCCGTGCACATACACATGTGCGTTGTAAAACTTTTTTTTTTTAAAAAACAAAAAATAGGTGTTTCTTACATTTTTACCATGAATTTTTTTTAGGGTACATAAACAGGCATGTTTCAAAACATAACATACACAACTCTGGAACTTACAAAGTTCAACATTGAAAAAATGAAGGCAATATCAGACATTATAGTGTCCAAAATGTGTTGATATTGCCTTCATCAGATGGGGTGATGTCACCCCTGTAAAAGCCAAATTTTGAAGATGCACACAAATTGGGAGTCAAACTGGGGATTTTCCTCCTTATTCCATACCTAATGTCAACATGTGCTAGCTCCCATCATGGGGGGTCAATGGACGTGTTTTGGGGGTGCAACCACTTCCTCTCAGCTACTTGAGTGGCGAGGAAGGGGTTGCTGCCACAAAACGCGTACATTGATGTCCCCTTATGGCAGATAGCACATGTTGACACACTGTGTGCATCTTCAAAATTTGGCCTTTCAAATGCATAAAAATTTTTTAAAAACAAAAAAAAAAAGGTGTGATTTTTTGGGTATTTATTTTCTTCCTAGTACATCAATCATGTTCTTCAGTTTGACTTCAATCTCATGTGTTTTTTGCTTTATTAAGTCTAAATCCTGACTACAATACATGATGTCCGGGATAAGCCTTTAGGCACTGTCAGTGGTGAAATGAGGAGCTTGTTCTTCAACAACATGCACACCATGTATTATAAATATGCAGGCATACATCTATTTCCTGAATCTGTGGTGTCAGACACTCACCTGTTGTGGTGACAATTTCCACCACCTCTCCTTCCTCCACATCCTCAGGTTGTGGTGTTCCCTGGTTCCCTTCTTCAGGAGGTGGGGGGTTCCTGGAGTCCTCAGACGTCCTGAGTCTTTTCTCCCCTATGAGAATGAAACAAAAGGTATACTTAGCACACAGATATTTGAGGCCAGAAATAGGAATATGAAACATTGCTTGGAAGTGGGGTACAATTGTCTGTTTGGGCAGAGTTCCAAGTTGAAGACATGATTAATTCTCTTAACCAAGCTAGAATACTTACCTTTTTTGGACAAGTTTCACACATGGAGACACCCCTAGTATCCACTGGAGCACCTGTGTGGGACACCCTAAAAAGTTTCTTCTGGTGTCCCACACTGTCACGAACTACACACGCCCACAGCGACTAGCTAACCGCAACGTGCGTTCCGTGACTGGGGTATATGAGGAACTAAGGGAATAAGGGGGGAATTATACTGTGCATGTAAGACTGGCTGTGGTACTTTCACAGCCTACACTACCTTTGGCCACCACTAGAGGGAGACTCCACTCCAATCCAGCTAGCTGACCACACACAGGCAGATACAAATCTTACATACAATCTGGTGCAATCTAAGGGTTGAGGAGCAATCTAGCAATTACTACACACTTCTAGGGTTCCTCCAGCTATCCTGCAAGCTTGAACCCCTGTGCTAATTACTCTTCCCACTGTCCCCACGCCCACATACCAGACACACAATAAACGATAGCCTGCCACCACCCAACAGTTTGTCCGCAGACTGGTCTGCTGAGCCAGCACACACACAGATCTCTGTCTGGAAGATCTGTTAGCTTACAATCTGCATGCAATCTGCCAACACGCAGTGCAATTGCATACCGATTGGTGCATAACTTAAACCGAGCACTTAGGCACTAAAATACACCAACCTCTCCAGAGATATGAGTCCTAGCTTAGTACACAGAAGTCACTTATTAATTTTATCATTTAATATCCTGAAAGTGGGCAGTGCATCAAAGATATACAAAGAAAAAGGAGTTACTAAAAAAAGATACAAAAAATACAGAAAGACACACAATTGGCAATTTGCTATGAAAATAAAAAGGGATAAAAACAGAAATAAACTTTATCGAAGTCTGTTAGTAGAAGCATACTGGAACATGAGGGATCTCCCCAGTTTCGAACTGGCTTCGTGGAAGAACAATGTCCATATCTCAGGCTACCCAATTTATTGAAATATGGATGTGAGCTGGACTTTAGCCCTTGGCCAATCAACCCTGGGGGGTGTCTCTGTCTCAGCCCACAGAATGTTTTGTGTTCTGAAATGACCAGAGTCAAATTGGCCTAGAACGGCGCTGATTGCTGGGTCATGGATAGGATTTCCGATACCAGCGCATCAGTCCGATCGCAACAGTACCAATCACTGCCTGCCGTAATCAGGCGCCATATAACGATTTTGTGTGGTTCTCCAGGATTCCACACCTGCTAAACATACAGAGTTACATGTACACGTAACCCATCATGTGTACGATCAAAAGGAATAATTTTCATCTCTCTGCCGTTAATATTTTAGATTTTATGAGAGATCAAATAGATTCCCTAGATCTGTTGATATTAATAAAGTTTACAGACTGGCAGGAGCCTTGCGAATGCCCCCTGAGGATCAATGTAGCCAAAATGACTAGCAGTTTTCTTTGAAGCCTCAGGATGGTGGCATTCTATGTTTACTCTAATGGAAACTTTTATTGGCATCTAGGTGTCACTTCGATCCTAAAAAACTGGCTCTGTCCTTTTCAAATGCTAATGAAAGAACATATGTGCATGACTGACATAGAATACTATATTTTTAATAACTCAGAATTAAACTACATCTACAATTGCACTACTTCTACAGATCACACCACATCTTGTTAGGGCAAAACTATCCTATGCTTACATTTTCGTCACACACACTAGAGCTCCAGGGTCCGGATGTGTAAACAGCTGCTGACAGTCCTCTCCTTACATTACACTGAATCAAGTTTGCAATTCCTTCTAGTTTCAAAGACATCTAGACAACAATGTCCTAAACTTCTTCTAATACAAATGATCATGACCAAATGTAGTTAACCCTGTATCTGGTAAAAACATCGTATTTAGTTGGCAAACGACCAATGTTTACTACGACCCATTTCTGTGCCCATGAACATGAAAGTTGCCATTTTAAACTGTCCAATAGTAAAGAAAAGCACATGGAGCAGCATGCACGTAATAATAATATTTGTAATACACGACAACTACTTACTTTTTAGAAGCACTTTCTTGATCCTTCTATACTGATCCTGCTCCTTCAGTTTCAGGTATGACCGGCGTTTCCTCAGTTGCTCCTTGGATCGTCATACCCCAAAATTCCTGTGCAGACTCTTCACAACTTTAGTCATGATCTTGGCCTTTCTCTGATTAGGGTTGATGTACGGTCCATACTTTCCATCATAGTCGGCCCTCTTCAATATGTCGACCATCTCCACCATCTCTACAAAGGCCATATTTGAGGCCTTAAATCTTCTCCTCCTCCTGGATCGGGACGTTTCTTGCTCCGGGCTTTCCTCCTCATTACTGCTATTACACACCTGCTGTGTCTCCGCCATGTCGTCTCCCACTGCGTGCCGAAAGAGACGGGACGGGAAATATTCTAGAAAGAACGTCAGGGGCGGGCGACGCGGGCGGAGGTTCACGTATGCGCAGTGTATATAAGGCTAACAAGCGTGTGTTGTACCTACGTTCTGTGTGCGAAAGAAGGGGGAACGGAAGCGACGAACGTAATAACGAAGGTAACATTTAAACTTGGGACATGAGTGGCCTATACTGATTCTAGATTGAGGCCCATATTGGGATAAGATTAGGAGAGTTTAGCCTGATATTAGTGTTTTTGTATTTTGTTTGGTCTTGCAGCAAAAATGAAACAATTTAGAGACCCGGAATTCATGGGCCATTTCATTGATAAATATAGGAAAATGCGCAATTTGTGGGAGGTGAAAAACCCCTTATATAGAAATAAACCAGCTAGGAAGGCATCGCTGGTGAAACTGTTGGAATTTGTGAAGACGCAGGTCCCCAACGCAGACATCGACTTTGTGGAGAGGAAAATTGGTAGCTTGAGAAGCACATATAGGAAGGAGCTTCAGAAGGTCCAAAAGTCCATTAGGTCAGCAGCAGCAGAAGATGTGTATGTACCCAGTCTGTGATATTTTCGCAACTTCAACTCCTCTCTCCTCTATTCTGCTACTGACCACCTCTATGACAAAATCTCTCCCCTGTCCTGCCCCAACCAAGCCACGTTCATCTACAATAAATCCCTGTCCTCCACCCTGGACAAGCTCGCTCCCCTCACTACACGCAGAATCAGGCCTTGACTCCTACAACCCTGGCAAACAGCTGACACTAAAATTCTCAAAAAACGTAGTCGCGCTCTTGAGCGTCTGTGGCACAAGACTAAGTCTCTCAAAGACTTCAACCAATACAAATCTGCCCTCCAAAAATACTATTCTTTCCTCCACACTGCCAAGCAAACCTATTTTACAGCTCTTATTAACACCTTCTCATCCAGTCCCCGTAAACTCTTCTCTACCTTCAACTCTCTACTTTGTCCTCCACCGCCTCCACCCACTGACTTACTCACTGCCCAGGAAATCGCTAATCACTTCAAAAACAAGATTGATACAATCCGCGATGAAAGCTTCGCTCTACAGGTATCTCCCCCAGCTAAGACCCCATGTCAACAGGTACAACTGACACTTCCCCTATTTAAATCTGCTACTACAGAGGAAGTTGCTAAATTCCTTTCTATCGCCCACCTAACCACCTGTCCCCTGGATCCTATTCCCTCTCATATGCTACGGTCGCCCTCTGACTCCATCCTACACTCTCTAACCCACATCTTCAATCTCTCCCTCACTTCTGGCGTCTTCCCCAATGCTCTAAAACATGCACTGGTCACCCCCATACTTAAAAAGCCATCCTTGGACCCTACCAATCTTAACAACCTGCGCCCTATATCCTTGCTCCCCTTTTCCTCTAAGCTCCTTGAACGCCTGGTTTACAACCAACTCAGTGACCACCTCATTAAAAACAACCTTCTTGATCCCCTTCAATCTGGATTTCACCCTCAACACTCCACAGAACCTGCTCTTTTAAAACTCACAATTGACCTGCTAACTGCAAAAACCAAAGGACACTATTTTGTACTCCTACTTCTGGATCTTTCAGCTGCCTTTGACACGGTTGACCACCCCCTCCTCCTCAAAAAACTTTACTCCCTCGGTCTCCGTGACTGTGTTCTTCAGTGGCTCTCATCCTACCTATCCCAACGCACCTTCAGTGTTACTTACAATTCTACTTCCTCCACTCCTCTTCCCTTCTCTGTTGGGGTCCCCCAAGGTTCTGTTCTTGGACCTCTTTTATTTTCAATCTACACCTCTTCCCTGGGTCAGCTGATAGCCTCTCACGGCTTTCAATATCATTTCTACGCTGACGACACACAATTCTATCTCTCCACCCCTCAACTCACTCCATCAGTCTCCTCACACATCACTAACTTACTAACCGACATATCTGTATGGCAGTGGCGGCTGGTGAAGTTTTAGGATGGGGGGGCGCTGGACCCCGCCCTTCCTTTTTGACCCCTCCCACTTGGTGAAAATGGGCGTGGTTTCAGCGAAGTAGTGGGCGTGGCTCTAAGGTGGTGTAGTTAGCGTCTGAGATGAACGAGGGATGGAGGGAGTGGGAGAGAGGAATGAAGGGACAGCAGCCCCAGATCCTACACAACAATAGAAATGTGTATTCTAGAAAGTTTAACAATCAGCAGATAAAGATACTCCAAACACCTGGTGTTAGCACTTCAATCATCCCGGCACCATGGTTGTTATGGTGTCAGGATGATTGAAGCGCATTATTACTATTATTACATTGTAATATAAAATAAAATCATTCAACTCACCAAAATGCGGAATCAGTGGGAGCCCCGAGCGTGTCGCCTGCCACCAGATGCCATCAGGTGTCCCCAGCGGAGTCGCTCCTTACATGCAGCCTGTGTCACACAAAAAGCAACCAGCTGTGTGTAGAACATCTTATGTAGGACATGCCATGAATTACATGTTGTACATAGCATGTTCTTCTACACATAACATGACATACACATGACATACACATGACATACACATGGCATGTCCTCCACATGACATGTCCTCCACATGACATACACATGACATGTCCTCCACATGACATACGCATGACATGTCCTCCACATGACATACGCATGACATGTCCTCCACATGACATACGCATGGCATGTCCTCCACATGACATACACATGGCATGTCCTCCACATGACATACACATGACATGTCCTCCACATGACATACACATGACATGTCCTCCACATGACATACACATGACATGTCCTCCACATGACATACACTTGACATGTCCTCAACATGACATACACATGACATGTCCTCCACATGACATACACATGACATGTCCTCCACATAACATGTCCTCCACATAACATGACATACACATAACATGTCCTCCACATAACATGACATACACATAACATGTCCTCCACATAACATGACATACACATAACATGTCCTCCACATACACATAACATGACATACACATAACATGTCCTCCACATACACATAACATGTCCTCCACATGACATACACATAACATGTCCTCCACATACACATAACATACACATAACATGTCCTCCACATGACATACACATGACATACACATAACATGTCCTCCACATGACATACACATAACATGTCCTCCACATGACATACACATAACATGTCCTCCACATGACATACACATAACATGTCCTCCACATGACATACACATAACATATCCTCCACATGACATACACATAACATGTCCTCCACATGACATACACATAACATTTCCTCCACATGACATACACATAACATGCCCTCCACATGACATACACATAACATGTCCTCCACATGACATACACATAACATGTCTTCCACATGACATACACATAACATGTCCTCCACATGACATACACATAAAGCAGCCCAAACATATGTGTAGTCATGTGTAGGACATCATGCTGCAGACAACCAGTCCTGGCCAGAGACAACACCTCGGATTGTAAGCACTTGTTGCTGTCATTATGGGATGGGGATGGATTCTCACTAGGTGATCAGTCACTGAATGGAGGCTTTAATTAGAGTGGGGTGGGTGGGGGAGGGAAGGAGGTCATTAGAGCAGCTGAAAAAAACTTCTTACCTTCCCCGACCGGCCATCCTCATTAGGGATGTGCTTCGTGTTCGAGCCGAACCCATGTTCGACTCGAACATCGGCTGTTCGGTCGTTCGCCGAATTGCAAACGATATGGGCCGTTCGCGCCAAATTCGTGTGGCGTGTCACGGCCCATAATTCACTGCGGCATCGCAAAGCATTGCTTGCTGAAGATTGGCCAAGCATGCACTATGACCGGCATGCTTGGCCAATCACAGTGCCGCCTGAACAGAGAGCCGTAATTGGCCAAAGCCAAGGAGGCTTTGGCCAATTATGGCTCAGGGGATTTAGTACACGCCCCACACTATATAAGGCCGCCTGCACGGCGGCCCTGTGCAGTGTGTTCCGGTGTGCTTAGAGAGAGAGAGAGAGAGAGAGAGAGGCAGTGTCATTTCATTTGAGTTAGCTAGATTAGGCAGGACAATCAGTGAGTTAGCTGCACTTAAAGTGTATTGTGTATATATGCATCCCAGGTGTTGCATATATATATATACACTGTATTCAGTTTAGCTAGATCCGTTCCTGTTATCTTGTAGACTATTTACATTTAGTGCAGTGCGTCCTGCTCACAGTGTTCAGCTAGATCCGTTCCTGTTATCTTGTAGACTATTTACATTTAGTGCAGTGCGTCCTGCTCACAGTGTTCAGATAGATCCATTCCTGTTATCTTCTAGACTATTTACATTTAGTGCAGTGCGTCCTGCGCACAGTGTTCAGCTAGATCCGTTCCTGTTATCTTCCTACTGACAGGCAGGCTTGTCTTGTTACAGTATATAAAGCTACCTGAAGAAAATTACTGGTGTTCTTTTGATCCTATTAGTACCACGGTCAGGCAGCTAGACTATTTACATTTAGTACAGTGCGTCCTGCTCACAGTGTTCAGCTAGATCCGTTCCTGTTATCTTCCTACTGACAGGCAGGCTTGTCTTGTTAAAGTATTTACAGTTACCTAAAGAAAATTACTGGTGTTCTTTTGATCCTATTAGTACCACGGTCAGGCAGCTAGACTATTTACATTTAGTACAGTGCGTCCTGCTCACAGTGTTCAGCTAAACCTACAAATTAGTGGGGTGCGTCCACCTCACAGTGTTCAGCTAAAGCTACCTGTAGAAGGTTGGTGGTGTTCTCATACTACAGGCAGGCAGTTGATTTTGCTAGCTGCAGTATATATATATATATATATATATATATATATATATATATATCCCAGCTTAGTGCAGCTACAGGCCATTAGTATGTCTGGAAGGCCAAGAAGGAGAGGCAGACAGTCACAAGCCAATAAGAGAGGGCAAGCAGGCTCTGTGTCTAGTGCTGGTCGTGGAGACGGTGCATCCTCATCAGCACGTGGCCATGGGACACGCTTGGCCTTTTTTTCGGCAGCTGGCTGTGTTGAGCCGCAACATGCGGAAGACTTGGTCGAGTGGATGACCAAGCCGTCCTCATCCTCCTCATCCTCTCTCACCCATGCCCAGGGTGCTTTGTCTGGCAAAGCAGCGGCCTCTTCCCTTGGCTCTATGTCATCAGTGACTCCTTCCCTAGCTCCACCATGTCCTCCTGAGGAGTCCCTCGAACTGTTTGACCACAGTGTTGGGTACATGCTCCAGGAGGATGCCCAGCATTTGGAAGGCTCTGATGATGATACTGAGCTCGATGAAGGCAGTAACATAAGCACGGACAGAGGGGGTGCCCAAGAAGGACAGCAATCTGGCAGTCATGCTCCCCCTGCTGCAGCATACTGCCAGGTTTGCTCCAGTGATGAGGAGGGAGGGGATGATGAGGTCACTGACTCAACGTGGGTGCCTGATAGGAGAGAGGAGGAGGAGGAGGAGGAGGAGGCGGCACATCACCAACGAGGCAGGATGCCCTCCAGGGGCCAGCCTAAGGGCAGCACATTGACTGCATCACATGTGCAGGGCGCTGCAGTCTCTGCGCGTTATTCAAAAAGTTCTTTGGTGTGGGCCTTTTTTGAGACGAGTGCATCAGATCGCACCGCTGCTATTTGCAACATATGTCTCAAGCGTATCTCACGTGGCCAAAACATCTCCCGCTTGGGTACCACATGCTTGACCAGACATATGTTGACCTGCCATGCAGTTCGTTGGCAAGCGCATCTAAAAGACCCACACCAAAGAACAAAGAGGACCTCTCCTTGCTCCTCATCAGCTGAGATTTCCAACCCCACTAGACCTTCAGTCCTCTCTGAGACCTGCACTGAGAGGAATGAAGGTGTAGAATTAGGTGTGTCACAGCCAAGTACTTGTGGGCAATCTGCTTTTGGTACACCGACGTCAGATTGTACCAGGCAAATTTCCCTGCCCCAGCTGCTGCACCGCCGAAAGAAGTTTGCTCCCAGCCATCCACATGCCCAGCGGTTGAATGCTAGCTTGGAAAAATTGCTAGCACTTCAACTGCTCCCTTTTCAGTTGGTAGACTCTGCCCCCTTCCGTGAGTTTGTGGAATGTGCGGTTCCTCAGTGGCAGGTACCCAAACGCCACTTTTTCTCCCGGAAGGCGTTTCTGGCTCTCTACCGGCATGTGGAATGTCCATGCCTCGCTGGACAGGGCGGTCAGCGGTAAGGTGCATATTACCGCTGACTCATGGTCCAGCAGGCATGGACAGGGACGTTACCTAAGTTTCACGGCGCATTGGGTGACTCTGCTGGCAGCTGGGAAGGATGCAGGACAAGGTGCAGTAGTGTTGGAGGTTGTTCCGCCACCACGCCTCCAAAATGCTAATGATTGTGACACACCTCTCTCCTCCACCCCCTCCTCTTCTTCTTCCTCCATGGCCTTTTCCTCGGAACCAGCGGTGCTCCGTAGTCGTTCAAGGGGCTACGCAAGTACGCAGGCCAAAAGATGCCATGCGGTGCTTGAGCTGGTGTGCTTGGGGGACAGGAGCCACACTGGGGCAGAGGTTCTGTCAGCTCTGCAGGGGCAGGTTCAGAGGTGGTTGGCGCCACACCAACTTAAGGCAGGAATGGTGGTTTGCGACAATGGCACCAACCTCCTCTCTGCCCTCCGACAGGGACAGCGGTTCTTGGGCAGGTACCCGGGCTTACAGGATGTCCTGAGGCAGGCCAGGAAAGTCTGTGTGCATTTCCGCCGGTCATATAATGCCAGTGCTCGGCTGACGGACCTCCAAAAGGAGTTTAACCTGCCCAAGAACCGCCTAATCTGTGACATGCCCACCAGGTGGAACTCAACGTTGGCCATGCTGCAGCGGCTGCACACGCAGCAGAGGGCCATCAATGAGTACCTGTGCGACTATGGCACTAGGACAGGGTCAGGGGAGCTTGGTTTTTTTTCCCACGCCAGTGGGCCATGATCAGGGATGCATGCACTGTCCTGTCACCATTTGAGGAGGCCACGAGGATGGTGAGCAGTGACAGTGCATGCATCAGTGACACTGTCCCTCTTGTCCACCTGTTGGAGCACACGCTGCGTGGATTAATGGACAGGGCACTTGAGGCAGAACAGAGGCAGGAAGAGGAGGACTTCCTTAGCTCTCAAGGTCCCCTTTATCCAGACAGTGTTCCTGCGTGCCCGCCGATCACACAGGAAGAGGAGGAGGAGGAGGAGGAGGAGGAGGAGGAAGATTGTGTCAGTATGGAGGTGGAGTCTGGCACTCAGCATCAGCAGCAGTCTTTAAGGGATCAGTCCCAAGAAACACATGGACTTGTACGTGGCTGGGAGGAGGTGGCTGCGGACCATGTCGTCCTTAGTGACCCAGAGGACTCCGGACCGAATGCCTCAGCAAACCTACGCTGCATGGCCTCCCTGATCCTGCAAAGCCTGCATAAGGATCCTCGTATTCGTGGTATTAAGGAGAAGGACCAATACTAGCTGGCAACCCTCCTTGATCCACGTTACAAGGGTAAGGTTGCGGACCTTATCTTGCCATCGCAGAGGGAGCAGAGGATGAAACATCTTCGGGAGGCCTTGCAGAAAGGTCTGTGCAATGCGTTCCCAGAGACTGGGAGGTTACAAACTCCTGTTTCTGGACAACGTGTTGCTGAGGCTTCGGTCAGTCAAAGAAGGAGCGGTGGAGAAGGTGGCCGTCTGACCGATGCGTTCAGACAATTTTTTGGTCCGCAGCCCCAAGGTATGATCGGTTCCAGCAACCATCGCCAGCGTCTGTTTTACATGGTGCAGGAATACCTAGGGGCAAGATCAGACTTGGACACCTTTCCCACCGAAAATCCTCTGGGTTACTGGGTCTTGAGGATGGATCACTGGCCAGAACTTGCACAGTATGCAATTGAGCTACTGGCCTGTCCTGCATCCAGCGTTCTTTCGGAACGCACATTCAGTGCTGCTGGAGGCGTGGTAACCGATCACAGGGTGCGTCTGTCCACCGACTCGGTCGATCGACTGACCTTCATAAAAATGAATCAGTCTTGGATCACCACCAGCTACCAAGCACCTAATGCTGATGTAACCGAATAATTTTTTTTGAAATCTCAGATCCCTTCAAAGACTGCCTATGCTGATGCTGAGTGACTATCCCTGAGTAATTATCCTCTTCCTCCTCAATCATCACGCTGATAGCTTGTAAGAACATTTTTGGTTCTGGGCGCCACCACCAGTGCCTAAGGCACAATTTTTCAGCCCCTGTTTAACAGGGGCGTGTAATTACAATTTTTGATGTAATACTTTGCAGCAGGGCTTGTTCCTGCATTCCAACTAGAGTGTCTGTGAGGGGTTGCAGTGTTGTGGCACCAGCACCAGTGCCCAAGGCCCAATTTTTCTGCTCCTGTCTAACAGGGGCGTGTAATTACAATTTTTGATGCAATACTTTGCAGCAGGGCTCGTTCCTGCATTCCAACTAGAGTGTCTGTGAGGGGTTGCAGTGTTGTGGCACCAGCACCAGTGCCCAAGGCCCAATTTTTCTGCTCCTGTCTAACAGGGGCGTGTAATTACAATTTTTGATGCAATACTTTGCAGCAGGGCTCGTTCCTGCGTTCCAACTAGAGTGTCTGTGAGGGATTGCAGTGTTGTGGCTCCAGCACCAGTGCCTAAGGCCCAATTTTTCAGCCCTTGTTTAACAGGGGCGTGTAATTACAATTTTTGATGTAATACTTTGCAGCAGGGCTTGTTCCTGCATTCCAACTAGAGTGTCTGTGAGGGGTTGCAGTGTTGTGGCACCAGCACCAGTGCCCAAGGCCCAATTTTTCTGCTCCTGTCTAACAGGGGCGTGTAATTACAATTTTTGATGCAATACTTTGCAGCAGGGCTCGTTCCTGCATTCCAACTAGAGTGTCTGTGAGGGGTTGCAGTGTTGTGGCACCAGCACCAGTGCCCAAGGCCCAATTTTTCTGCTCCTGTCTAACAGGGGCGTGTAATTACAATTTTTGATGCAATACTTTGCAGCAGGGCTCGTTCCTGCGTTCCAACTAGAGTGTCTGTGAGGGATTGCAGTGTTGTGGCTCCAGCACCAGTGCCTAAGGCCCAATTTTTTAGCCCTTGTTTAACAGGGGCGTGTAATTACAATTTTTGATGCAATACTTTGCAGCAGGGCTCATTCCTGCGTTCCAACTAGAGTGTCTGTGAGGGGTTGCAGTGTTGTGGCACCAGCACCAGTGCCTAAGGCCCAATTTTTCTGCCCCTGTCTAACAGGGGCGTGTAATTACAATTTTTGATGCAATACTTTGCAGCAGGGCTCGTTCCTGCGTTCCAACTAGAGTGTCTGTGAGGGGTTGCAGTGTTGTGGCATCAGCACCAGTGCCTAAGGCCTAATTTTTTAGCTCCTGTTCAACAGGGGCATGTAATTACAATTCTTGATCTAATATTTCACAGCAGGGCCCTGTGAGGGCTTACAGTGTTGTGGCCACAGCAACACCTAAGGCCCAAATTTCTGCTGAGTATATAGGGCAGGACCCTACTTTCAAACATCTAACTTACAAACGACTCCTACTTGCAAACGGAAGGAGACAACAGGAAGTGAGATGAAATCTACCCCTAGGAAGGGAAATTCTCTCCTGTAAGAGTTAATATGGGAAAAAAAATTCTCCTTTCCACTGATGCTTTCCAATCCTTGTTCCACAAAAAAACCCAAATTTTCAAAAAACATTTTTCATTGGGACAAAAAGTGAGGTGAAATCTTCTGAAGAGGAGGAAAGACAGCAAAACAAATGTCACAGGGGTGATAACCCTTCCCTATGTTTTCCAAAAAGCTTAAAAAAGATTTTTTGGCTGGAGCTAAACACGTTAAAAATGTACCCCCAGGCGCCCCCTATGGACGGGCCGCCACTGCTGTATGGATGTTACACCACTTCCTCAAACTCAACTTGTCCAAAACCGAGCTTCACGTGCCTCCCTCACGTGCCTCTTCCCCTGACTTGTCTGTCAAGAGCAATGGCACAACCATCCACCCCTCCCCACATGCCAGGGTACTAGGTGTTATCCTGGATTCTGAACTCTCCTTTCGGTCCCACATCCAATCACTTTCCAAAGCTTGCCGCCTCAACCTCCGCAACATTTCTAAATTACGTCCCTTTCTAACCAACAAAACCACAAAGCTCCTGATTCACTCCCTGGTTACCTCCTCATTGGATTACCTTTAAATAGACTCCTCCCCCCTTCAGTCTATCATGAATGCTGCTGCCAGACTCATCCACTCTACAAATCGCTCAGTGTCTGCTACCCCCCTCTGCCAATCCCTCCATTGTCTGCCACTCGCCCAATGTATTAAATTCAAAATACTAACAATAAGTTACAAAGCCATCCACAACTCTGCCCCCAACTACATCACTAGCCTAGTCTCAAAATACCAACCTAATCGCCATCTCCGTTCCTCCCAAGACCTTCTGCTCTCTGGCTGCCTCATCACCTCCTCCCATATCCGCCTCCAGGACTTCTCCCGAGCCTCGCCCATCCTCTGGAATTCCCTACCCCAATCTGTCAGACTGTCTCCAAATTTATCCACTTTTAGGCGATCCCTGAAAACTTTCCTCTTCAGAGAAGCCTATCCTGCCTCCATCTAACAACTGCGCTATTTTCTCCATTAGCTCATCCCCTACAGCAATTACCCTTTGGTATAACTTGACTCTCCCTCCTAGATTGTAAGCTCTAACGAGCAGGGCCCTCTGATTCCTCCTGTATTGAATTTTATTGTACTTGTACTGTCCTCACTAATGTTGTAAAGCGCTGCGTAAACTGTTGGCGCTATATAAATCCTGTATAATAATAATAATAATACTAGAAAAAGATGCGGTTCTGGAAGCCAGGAAATCACTTTTGACTCTTCCGGCCCCCCTTCCATCCACCCTTCCCTCAACCCCAGCTGAGGGTTCCGAGGACCAACCTGGGCATTCCATCCAGGAATAAATTGGGGTGCCCAGCTGGAGCCAGGTATATTATTTTTAAACTTTTTTTTTTTAAATTAGTGTTGTTAACTAGATGTTATTGTTGCTAACAAATGAATGATTTACCAAAAAGTGTTTTACATATCAATAGACAGTAGGGGCCAAAATGATTCAGACAAGAATGGAAACTGCTGGGGTCAGAATGATAGTCTTTTATATTTATTAACATTCAATGAGCTCAAAATTGTGTGTGATTGATGAACCAAAAACTAAAACTATGTCCCTTTTTCATACACAGGAAGACCTCAGCCAGGACGAGGCTCTGGAATGTGGCACACAGGAGGAGGCGGGGGTAAGTGTCAGCCAGGAGGTGGCCGGGCCCAGCCTCACCCAATCCCAGGTCCCTCCCCTCTGCCTTCCAACCAAAAGGCCCAGGAAGGGGGGGAACATGGAGGAGGCAGCACTTGTCCTCATTAAGGAGGCTAATAATGCCCTGAAAGCCCCCCTCGACGCTGGAGAGGCCTATGGCTACTATCTAGCCTCAAAAATGCACAAAATGGAGGGGGGCCAATGCCTCAAGTGTGAAAAGATTTTTTTTAAGGCCATTCACAAGGGGTTGAGGGGGCAAATGACCGATGATGTCCACTTATGTACACTCGCCCATCCTCCTCCTCCTGCCACAAGTCCACCTCCAGAGTAGGGATGAGCTTCGCATTCGAGTCGAACCCATGTTCGACTTGAACATCGGCTGTTCGATCGTTTGCCGAATTGTGAACGTTATGGGCGGCTCGCGCCAAATTCTTGTGGCATGTCATGGCCCCTAATTCACTGCGGCATCGCAGTGCATTGCTGGCTGATGATTGGCCAAGCATGCACTATGACCCGCATGCTTGGCCAATCACAGCTCCGTCGGTAGAGAGAGCTGTAATTGGCCAAAGCCAGGGTGGCTTTGGCCAATTATGGCTCAGGGGGTTTAGAACACGCCCCACACTATATAAGGCCCCACACTATATAAGAGAGAGACAGACAGTGTAATTTCATTTGAGTTAGCTAGATTAGGCAGGACAGTCAGTGAGTTAGCTGCACTTATAGTGTATTGTGTATATATATGCATCCCAGGTGTTGCATATATATATATATATATATATATATATATATATATACAATGTATTCAGTTTAGCTAGATACGTTCCTGTTATCTTCCTACTGACAGGCAGGCTTGTCTTGTTACAGTATTTACAGCTACCTGAAGAAAATTGCTGGTGTTCTTTTGATCCTATTAGTACCACAGTCAGGCAGCTAGACTATTTAGAGTTAGTGTAGTGCGTCCTGCTCACAGTGTTCAGCTAAAACTACAAGTTAGTGTAGTGCGACCTCTCCACAGTGTTCAGCTAAAGCTACAAGTTAGTGTAGTGTGTTCTCCTCACAGTGTTCAGCTAAAACTACAAGTTAGTGTAGTGAGACCTCTGCACAGTGTTCAGCTAAAGCTACAAGTTAGTGTAGTGCGTCCTCCTCACAGTGTTCAGCTAAAGCTACAAGTTAGTTTAGTGTGACCTCTGCACAGTATTCAGCTAAAGCTACAAGTTAGGGTAGTGCGTGCTGCTCACAGTGTTCAGCTAAAACTACAAGTTAGTGTAGTGCGACCTCTGCACAGTGTTCAGCTAAAGCTACAAGTTAGTGTAGTGCGTCCTCCTCACAGTGTTCAGCTAAAACTACAAGTCAGTGTAGTGAGACCTCTGCACAGTGTTCAGCTAAAGCTACAAGTTAGTGTAGTGCATCCTGCTCACAGTGTTCAGCTAAAACTACAAGTTAGTGTAGTGATACCTCTGCACAGTGTTCAGCTAAAGCTACAAGTTAGTGTAGTGCGTCCTTCTCACAGTGTTCAGCTAAAACTACAAGTCAGTGTAGTGCGACCTCTGCACAGTGTTCAGCTAAATCTACAAGTTAGTGTAGTGAGACCTCTGCACAGTGTTCAGCTAAAGCTAAAAGTTAGTGTAGTGCGTCCTGCTCACAGTGTTCAGCTAAAACTACAAGTTAGTGTAGTGCGACCTCTGCACAGTGTTCAGCTAAAGCTACAAGTTAGTGTAGTGAAACCTCTGCACAGTGTTCAGCTAAAGCTACAAGTTAGTGTAGTGCGTCCTCCTCACAGTGTTCAGCTAAACCTACAAGTTATTTTTTTGCGAGCTCTGCACAGTGTTCAGCTAAAGCTACCTGTAGAAGGTTGGTGGTGTTCTCATACTACAGGCAGGCAGTTGATTTTGCTAGCTGCAGTATAAGTACAAAAGAGGGCATGCAGGCTCTGTGTCTAGAGGCAACAGTGCTGGTCATGGAGACGGTGCATCCTCATCAGCACATGGCCGTGGGACACGCTTGGCCTTTTTTTCAGCAGCTGGCCGTGTTGAGCCGCAACATGCGGAAGACTTGGTCAAGTGGATGACCAAGCAGTCCTCATCCTCCTCATCCTCTCTCACCCATGCTCAGGGTACTTTGTCTGGCAAAGCAGCGGCCTCTTCCCTCGGCTCAATGTCATCAGTGACTCCTTCCCTAGCCCCACCATGTCCTCCTGAGGAGTCCCTCGAACTGTTTGACCACAGTGTTGGGTACATGCTCCAGGAGGATGCCCAGCATTTGGAAGGCTCTGATGATAATACTGAGCTAGATGAAGGCAGTAACGTGAGCACGGACAGAGGGGGTGCCCAAGAAGGACAGCAATCTGGCAGTTATGCTCCCCCTGCTGCAGCATACTGCCAGGTTTGCTCCAGTGATGAGGAGGGAGGGGATGATGAGGTCACTGACTCAATGTGGGTGCCTGATAGGAGAATGGAGGAGGAGGAGGCGGCACATCACTAACGAGGCAGGATGCCCTCCAGGGGCCAGCCTAAGGGCAGCACACTGACTGCATCACACCCCAATACTCCACATGTGCAGGGTGCTGCAGTCTCTGCGCGTTATTCAAAAAGTTCTTTGGTGTGGGCCTTTTTTGAGACGAGTGCATCAGATCGCACCGCTGCTATTTGCAACATATGTCTCAAGTGTATCTCGCGTGGCCAAAACATCTCCCGCTTGGGCACCACATGCTTGACCAGACATATGTTGACCTGCCATGCAGTTCGTTGGCAATCATATTTAAAAGACCCACACCAAAGAACAAAGAGGACCTCTCCTTGCTCCTCATCAGCTGAGATCTCCAACCCCACTAGACCTTCAGTCCTCTCTGAGACCTGCACTGAGAGGAATGAAGGTGTAGAATTAGGTGTGTCACAGCCAAGTACTTGTGGGCAATCTGCTTTCGGTACATCAACGTCAGATTGTACCAGGCAAATTTTCCTGCCCCAGCTGCTGCACCGCCAAAAGAAGTTCGCTCCCAGCCATCCACATGCCCAGCGGTTGAATGCTAGCTTGGCAAAATTGCTAGCACTTCAACTGCTGCCTTTTCAGTTGGTAGACTCTGTCCCCTTCCGTGAGTTTGTGGAATGTGCGGTTCCTCAGTGGCAGGTACCCAAACGCCACTTTTTCTCACGGAAGGCATGTGGAAGGCAATGTCTTGGCCTCGCTTGACAGGGCGCTCAGCGGTAAGGTGCATATTACCGCTGACTCGTGGTCCAGCAGGCATGGACAGGGATGTTACCTAAGTTTCACGGCGCATTGGGTGACTCTGCTGGCAGCTGGGAAGGATGCAGGACAAGGTGCAGTAGTGTTGGAGGTTGTTCTGCTACCACGCCTCCAAAATGCCACTACTAATGATTGTGACACACCTCTCTCCTCCACCCCTCCTCTTCTTCTTCCTCCATGGCCTCTTCCTGCGATTTGTCCTCGGAACCAGCGGTGCTCCGTAGCCGTTCAAGGGGCTACGCAAATATGTAGGCCAAAAGATGCCATGCGGTGCTTGAGCTGGTGTGCTTGGGGGACATGATCCACACCGGGGCAGAGGTTCTGTCAGCTCTGCAGGGGTAGGTTCAGAGGTGGTTGACGCCACGCCAACTTAAGGCAGGAATGGTGGTTTGCGACAATGGCACCAACCTCCTCTCTGCCCTCCGACAGGGACAAATGACCCATGTGCCCTGTTTGGCTCACGTCCTTAACTTGGTGGTGCAGCGGTTCTTGGGCAGGTACCCGGGTTTGCAGAATGTCCTGAAGCAGGCCAGGAAAGTCTGTGTGCATTTCCGCTGGTCATAAAAGGCCAGTGCTCGGCTGGCAGACCTCCAAAAGGAGTTTAACCTGCCCAAGAACCGCCTAATCTGTAACATGCCCACCAGGTGGAACTCAACGTTGGCCATGCTGCAGGGGCTGCACACGCAGCAGAGGGCCATCAATAAGTACCTGTGCGACTATGGCACCAGGACAGGGTCAGGGGAATCATTTGAGGAGGCCAAGAGGATGGTGAGCAGTGACAGTGCATGCATCAGTGACACTGTCCCCCTTGTCCACCTGTTGGAGCACATGCTGCGTGGAATAATGGACAGGGCACTTGAGGCAGAACAAAGACAGGGAGAGGAGGACTTCCTTAGCTCTCAAGGCCCCCTTTATCCAGACAGTGTTACTGCGTGCCCACCGATCACACAGGAAGAGGACGAGGAGGAGGAGGATTGTGTCAGTATGGTGGTGGAGCCTGGCACTCAGCATCAGCAGCAGTCTTTAAGGGATCAGTCCCAAGAAACACATGGACTTGTACGTGGCTGGGAGGAGGTGGCTGTGGACCATGTCGTCCTTAGTGACCCAGAGGACTCCGGACCGAATGCCTCAGCAAACCAAGGCTGCATGGCCTCCCTGATCCTGCAAAGATCCTCGTATTCGTGGTATCAAGGAGAAGGACCAATACTGGCTGGCAGCCCTCCTTGATCCACGTTACAAGGGTTAGGTTGCGGACCTTATCTTAACATCGCAGAGGGAGCAGAGTATAAAACATCTTTGGGAGGCCTTGCAGAAAGGTCTGTGCAATGAGTTCCCAGAGACTGGGAGGTTACAAACTCCTGTTTCTGGACAACGTGTTGCTGAGGCTTCGGCCAGTCAAAGAAGGAGCGGTGGAGAAGGTGGCCGTCTGACCATTGCGTTCAGACAATCTTTTGGTCCGCAGCCCCAAGGTATGATCGGTTCCAGCAACCATCGCCAGCGTCTGTTTTACATGGTGCAGGAATACGTAGGAGCAAGATCTGACTTGGACACCTTTCCCACCGAAAATCCTCTGGGTTATTGGGTCTTGAGGATAGATCACTGGCCAGAGCTTGCACAGTATGCAATTGAGCTACTGGCCTGTCCTGCATCCAGCGTTCTTTCGGAACGCACATTCAGTGCTGCTGGAGGCTTTGTAACCAATCACACGGTGCGTCTGTCCACCGACTCGGTCGATCGACTGACCTTCATAACAATGAATCAGTCTTGGATCACCACCAGCTACCAAGCACCTGATGCTAATGTAACTGAATAATTTTTTTTAAAATCTCAGATCCTTTCAAAGACTGCCTATGCTGATGCTGAGTGACTATCCTGAGTAATTATTCTCTTCCTCCTCTTCCTCCTCAATGATCACGCTGATAGCTTGTAAGAACATTTTTGGTTCTGGGCGCTACCACCAGTGCCTAAGGCCCAATTTTTCAGCACCTGTTTAGGGGCTTGTAATTACAATTTTTGATGCAATACTTTGGAGCAGGGCTCGTTTTTGCGTTCCAACTAGAGTATCTGTGAGGGGTTGCAGTGTTGTGGCACCAGCACCAGTGCCTAAGGCCCAATTTTTCAGTCCCTGTTCAACAGGGGCATGTAATTACAATTCTTTATCTAATATTTCACAGCAGGGCCCGTTTCTGCACCCACCAAGAGCGAGTGAGGACTTACAGTGTTGTGGCACCAGCACCACCACCAAATGGAAAAGGAAAGGAAAGGAAAAGGTGAAAAGGGGAAAGGAAAGGGAAAATAAAGGGAAAAGAGAAAAGGAAAGGATATGAAAGTAAGAGGAAAAGGAAAAGTGACACTGAAATAAAAAAGGAAAAGGGAAAAGAGAAAAGGAAAAGGAAAATTTTGGAAAGGGAAAAGAGAAAATAGAAAAGAGAAAGGGAAAGTGAAAAAGAAAAAGAGAACAGGAAAAGCAAAGGAAAGGGAAGGAAAAGGAAAAGAGAAAAGGAAAGAATATAAAGGTAGAGGAAAAGAGAAAGGGAAAAAGAAAAAGAGAAAAGGAAAATTTTGGAAATGGAAAATGAAAATAGAAAAGAGAAAAGATAAAAGGGAAAGTGAAAGGCAAAAAGAGAAAAGGAAAGGAAAGCAAAGAGAAGGGAAGGAAAAGGTGAAAATGGAAAGGAAAGGATATGAAAGGAAGAGGAAAAGTAAAAGTGAAAGGGAAAAAGAAAAAGAAAAAAGGAAAAGGGAAAAGAGAAAAAAAGAGAAAAGAAAAAGAAAGGAAAGGAAAGGAAAAGGTGAAAAAGGAAAGTAAAGGGAAATGAAAAGAAGAAGAGAAAAGGAAATTAAAGGAAAGGAAAAGTGAAAGGAAAAAAGAGAAAAGAGAAAAGGAAAGGTTCCCATCTCCTCCCATTCACCAGAGTTACATCTACAGTATCTGACAAAAGTAAGTACACCCCTCACACTTTTGTAAATATTTTATTCAACCTTTTATGTGACAACACTGAAGAAATGACACTTGTCTACAATGTAAAGTAGTGAGTGTACAGCTTGTATAACAGTGTAAATTTGCTGTCTCCTCAAAATAACTCAACACACAGCCATTAATGTCTAAACCGCTGGCAACAAAAGTGAGTACACCCCTAAGTGAAAATCTCCAAATTGGGCCCAATTAGCCATTTTCCCTCCCTGGTGTCATGTGACTTGTTAGTGTTACAAGATCTCAGATGTGAATGGGGAGCGGATGTGTTAAATTTGGAGTTATCGCTCTCACTCTCTCATACCTTAACCCTCTTGGGCATGAAGTTCACCAGATCTTCACGGGTTACCACTGGAGTCCTCTTCCACTCCTCCATGACGACATCACGGAGCTGGTGGATGTTAGAGATTCTTTTAACATTTGTAAGTAGTTTTTTGGCTTCATTAATAAACTAGTTCGTGCAATATTATACTATTGGAGCTTTCTTCCACCTATACATGCCACTTGGTCTTTGCTGATTGGGACATCTTGATGTGAGTTGGATTCCTTTGGAGGAATTTCCTAATCATCAGCGGGTTCTAGAGGCTTGACTGCTTATGTTACGCTGCAGAGGTTTATCTGTACGCCCATTCTAGAAATAGATGGTCCACACCATCCGGTAAGCATTCTCATTAATAGGGTGTTTGGTGTCACGGGAGGATCTGCATGTTTTTTGGCGGTGGAACCCCCCCCCCCCAAAATCATTTTTCTATTCGGAGTCTTCTGTATACATATAACGTGGATTAACTTCCTATATATTTTGCAGAACTGTGTGTTTTTCTCTTTCACATAAATCCCTATCAAATATTTGATTGTAACGAGTGTGCAAGCTCATGGACGTTGATTTATATTACATTTATTTAATTTTTTTAATTGTGTCATTTTGCTGTGTTTTTTAATTTTTTTACCTTTTCACATATTTCACATTTGATTAGCACGACTTTTTGTTTGTCCATTAATGTAACTAATGCAGCACAAAGCACCAGAAAGGCTCATGGGCAACTAGGAAAAGTAAATAGCCCCTCATTTCTATCTAAACCACCCTCTCCCACTCTTTTTTTACACCAGTCATTTGTGGTTTGGGTCATTCCCTTCCCCCCCTCCCAGCACATATAACCAAAGGGGCAGGATGCCAGTGATGTCCCTATATGGACACTTGCCCATATTTATTAAATGTCAGTGGCTAAATGTGAGGATGTGTCCATATAAGGGCGCTGATGTCATCGGCATACCGCCTCTTTGGTTATCCTGAGTATGATGTTTAGGCTCGGTTTCCAATGGTGCGACTTTTCATGCGACGTGGGACTGAAAAGTCGCATGACAAGTCGTACCCCCATGATTTCCAATGAGTACCGTTCATATCTGTGCGACTTCAAGTCACAGGGACTTCAAAGTAGTACCTGCACTACTTTGGTCCCACTTTGATGCGACTTTGAGGTCCATAGACCTCAAGAATATACAGGCATTGCTTCAAGTAGCGGAAAAAAAACGTGACAAAAGATTGCGGCAAAATCGCGCGACTTTGAGGTTGCAATAGTGGAAGCCAAGCCTAATGCCACGTACACACGGTCGGACTTTTCGTCTACAAAAGTCCAACGGACGCCGACGGACTAAAGCTGGCTGGTAATCCGATCGTGTGTGGGCTTCTCCGGACCTTCAGCGGACTTTTTCAGCCTCAAATCCGACGGACTTTAGATTTGAAACATGCTTCAAATCTTTACGTCGTAACTACGACGGACCCCGAAATCCGCTCGTCTGTGTGCTAGTCCGACGGACAAAAACCCACGCTAGGACAGCTATTGGCTACTGGCTATGAACTTCCTTATTTTAGTCCGGTGTATGTCATCACGTACGAATCCGTCGGACTTTTGTGTGGTCGTGTGTAGGCAAGTCCGTTCGTTAGAAAGTCTGCTGCAAGTCCGCCGAAAGTCCGCCGGAAGTCTGTCGGACAGGCTGTCGGACTTTTGTAGACGAAAAGTCCGACCGTGTGTACGCGGCATAAGAGATGAGTTTGGAGGATGCCTGAGCCCATCTTTACCAAATAATAAACCGGCCCACTACTGATTGATCACCAGACACCTGAGCATGGGTTGTTAACCCTTTTGATGCTGGAATTTGTTAATCTAAACCTTTTTAGAGATCTTAATTACCAGGGATGATAGAAGGGAGATAGAAGGTAGACATCTTGATGGCCAACACAGAAAAGAAAAGGAATAAAATGAAAAAAAATAAAGTTCTGTAGCGACATTGGAGCCTACATGAGGAACTACAAGGTACATAAGATGGGAGTGCCGGAAGTGTCTGGAGATCTGAAACATGGTGGATTTGAAGACCTTACCTTCTCCTGGCTTACCTTCCCTTATCAATTAATGTAACAATAAGATAAGATCAAGTTGTTTCTTTCACTGTTTTTTTTATTTTTTTATTTCATGAGTGGGGGAGAGGCTGAATCTGGCCAAGGAAGACCTGATCCAGCCCCTATGCACCTCATCAGCAACAGATCACTGATAATAGTGCATTGATGATCATTTTGAAGTGATCTGTTGCTGCATTTGGTAGGCTGATCCAGCTCTGCCTCTGTCTGAACATGCAATTTTGGAGTGACAGGAAGTGCTGATGACATCACAAGTGACAAGTGATATCACTGTGCTTCCCCTTTAAACACAATGCTGTATCAATGCATTCCCTCCAATTATCCAGATTTAGATTAGATCTTGGCGGGGCCCACAGACCCACCCCATGTCCCGATGACAAGTGTGCTCTTTCTGGACCCGGAAGGCAGTAACAGATCCACCCCATGTCCCATTGACAGGTGCTGGTGAGCTCTTTCTGGACCTGGAAGCCAGTAACAGACCCAGCCCATGTCCCGTTGACAGGTGCTGGTGAAATCCTTCTGGACCCGGAAGCCAGTAACAGACCCACTCCATGTCCCGTTGACAGTTGCTGGTGAAATCCTTCTGGACCTGGAAGCCAGTAACAGACCCACCCTATGTCCCGTTGACAGGTGCTGGTGAGCTCTTTCTGGACCTGGAAGCCAGTAACAGACCCACCCCATGTCCCGTTGACAGGTGCTGGTGAAATCCTTCTGGACCCGGAAGCCAGTAACAGACCCACCCCATGTCCCATTGACAGGTGCTGGTGAGCTCTTTCTGGACCTGGAAAGCAGTAACAGACCCACCCCATGTCCCGTTGACAGGTACTGGTGAGCTCTTTCTGTATCTGGAGGCCAGTAACAGACCCACCCCATGTCCCATTGGCAGGTGCTGGTGAGCTCTTTCTGGACCTGGAAGCCAGTAACAGACCCACCCCATGTCCCGTTGACAGGTGCTGGTGAAATCCTTCTGGGCCCGGAAGCCAGTAACAGACCCACCCCATGTCCCGTTGACAGGTGCTGGTGAAATCCTTCTGGACCTGGAAGCCAGTAACAGACCCACCCCATGTCCCGTTGACAGGTGCTGGTAAACTCTTTCTGGACCTGGAAAGCAGTAACAGACCTACCCCATGTCCCACTGACAGGTGCTGGTGAGCTCTTTCTGGACCTGGAAGCCAGTAACAGACCCACCCCATGTCCCGTTGACAGGTGCTGGTGAGCTCTTTCTGAACCTGGAAAGCAGTAAACAGACCCATTTCATGTCCTGTTGACAGGTACTGGTGAGCTCTTTCTGGACCTGGAAGCCAGTAACAGACCCACACCATGTCCCGTTGACAGGTGCTGGTGAGCTCTTTCAGGATCCTGGAAGCCAGTAACAGACCCACCCCATGTCCCGTTGACAGGTGCTGGTGAGCTCTTTATGGACCTGGAAGCCACTAACAGACCCACCCTATGTCCCGTTGACAGGTGCTGGTGATCTCTTTCTGGACCTGGAAGCCAGTAACAGACCCACCCCATGTCCCGTTGACAGGTGCTGGTGAGCTCTTTCTGGACCTGGAAGCCAGTAACAGACCCACCCCATGTCCCGTTGACAGGTGCTGGTGAGCTCTTTCTGGACCTGGAAGCCAGTAACAGACCCACCCCATGTCCCGTTGACAGGTGCTGGTGAGCTCTTTCTGGACCTGGAAGCCAGTAACAGACCTCCGATTGGCGAGGCATCAGCACAGGAGAACGATGCGATGCTTTGGGCACATGACACAGAACCACAAATGGAGTCCCCACTCCCTCCACATATACATAGGGAGGAACTGTCCTCTCTACCAGCTCTCAGTGCAGAGGGCTGTTTTTATACCTGTCCCCATGTGACCGAAACAAGAGAAAGCATTTTATGTACATTATGAGGTCTATTTATAAAAAAAATGTCACAAGCACTGGCCTAGCTGTAATGAATTATTCCCATAGCTTGTCTAACATGTGTATTTCCTATGAAAATCAGCTCCCTCTAGTGTCCATAATGTAGTATTTTCATGATTGTGGTATCTCAGGAAAATACCGTATTATAGCCACTAGATGGAGCTAAAGACTATAGGAAATAATCATATTATACAAAATGCAGGGATATTTTGTAATGGTTCAGTGAATGCTTGTGATATTCAGCCAGTGATTTTTTTTATAAACATGAATATGGCTTATGGTAAATGAAGGTTATGGCCGTATATTGGTCGGGGTCATGTTCCTCATAGATGGACACCATAAAGTTCTCCAGGCATGGTGTGTCCTGATGATCAGAGTATAATTGCAATAATGTTGGGGATTTTAGAGGGAATACATTGTCCGGTCTCTTCTCTCAGACATTTGTCCTACATGTCTCTGCTCTATTTTTTGGAGCAAGAAAATTCTTCATTTCCCAAATTAAATTCCAGATTCTTGTAATTGGGTTGATAAGCATTTTTCAGTGCAGTTAATACGAGGTTCCTCTCACAGATCCATCTATTGGAGTCCCAACAGGGCACACCTTTCATGTTCCCTCCATCGATCTTCCAACAAGCATCCTTGAGATGTCTATAGAGCCAAAAATGAAACAAAGTTACACATTTTATATGAGTGATTATTTTTCAGGGAACATGCGCCTGATCCTTGCGTGAACTCCTAGGAATAACTATATATGACAAATCATGTCGGTCCTGTAGAGAGGCGATAGACGCAGCAATGGTCGCTCTGATCTCTACAAGATTCAAATGTATTTTTGTTCATTTTAATATATGAATTTTCGGCCCTATAAAAAAGTATGGGGACATGAGCCAAGGTTACCAGATATTTAAAATGAAATCCTAAGACACTCTTCTGACCACGCCCATTTTAAACCACACCCACAAGCCCACATCTGCATTTGTAGCCACGCCAACTAAATTACACCCCCATATTTCATTAACGAAAGGTAGACATTAAGGGCATAATGACAAAATGCCACGATGGGCAGTTTGAATAGAGAAATAATGTGGCACGCTATACAAACAATCTGTGGGTGTGGCCAAATAGCAGCAATGGTGAAAAGGTAGGTATAGTTAAATAAAACCTGAGCCTACTCTGCTATGGCTCAGGAGTGTGCAACACAGAGTGCAGGGGTCAGGAGTGTGGAACAGAGATTGCAGGGGTCAGGAATACATAAGGCACAGAGTACAAGGAACAGGAGTGCGTAACACAGAACACAGGGGTTAGAAGTGCATGATGAAGCGCGCAGGGATCAGGAGTGTGTAACATACAGAATGCAGGGGTCAGGAGTGTGCAACACAGAGTGCAGGGGTCAGGAGTGTGCAACACAGAGTGCAGGGGTCAGGAATACATAAGGCCCGGAGTACAAGGAACCGGAGTGCGTAACACAGAACACAGGGGTTAGAAGTGCATGATGAAGCGCGCAGGAGTGTGTAAGGCATGGAGTGAATTGGGTAAGTAGTGTGTAAGGAATTTAGTGAATGGGGTAAGTAGTGTGTAATGCATGGAGTTAATGAGTTAAGTAGTGTGTAAGGCATGGAGTTAATGGGGTAAGTAGTTTGTAAGGCATGGAGTTAATGGGGTAAGTAGTGTGTAAGGCATAGAGTTAGTGGAGTAAGTAGTGTGTAAGGCATGGAGTTAATGGGGTAAGAAGTGTGTAAGGCATGGAGTGAACGGGGTAAGTAGTGTGTAAGGCATGGAGTGAATGGGGTAAGTAGTGTGTAAGGCATGGAGTTAATGGGGAAAGTAGTGTGTAAGGCATGGAGTTAGTGGGGTAAGTAGTGTGTAAGGCATGGAGTGAATGGGGTATGGAGTGTGTAAGGCATGGAATGAAAGAGTTAGGAATGTGAAAGGCATGGAGTGAAAGGGTCAGAAGTGTGTAAGGCATTGAGTTAATGGGGTAAGTAGTGTGTAAGGCATGGAGTTAATGGAGTAAGTAGTGTGTAAGGCATGGAGTGAACGGGGTAAGTAGTGTGTAAGGCATGGAGTGCATGGGGTAAGTAGTGTGTAAGGCATAAAGTTAATGGGGTAAGTAGTGTGTAAAGCATGGAGTTAGTGGGATAAAGAGTGTGCAAGGCATGGAGTGAATGGGGTATGGAGTGTGTAAGGCATGGAGTGAATGGGGTAAGGAGTGTGTAAGGCATGGAGTGAATGGGGTATGGAGTGTGTAAGGCATGGAATGAAAGGGTTAGGAATGTGAAAGGCATGGAGTGAAAGGGTCAGAAGTGTGTAAGGCATTGAGTGAATTGGGTAAGTAGTGTGTAAGGCATGGAGTAAATGGGGTATGGAGTGTGTAACGCATGGAGTAAATGGGGTAAGGAGTGTGTAAGGCATGGAGTAAATGGGGTATGGAGTGTGTAAGGCATGGAGTAAATGGGGTAAGGAGTGTGTAAGGCATGGATTGAATGGGGTAAGTAGTGTGTAAGGCATGGAGTAAATGGGGTATGGAGTGTGTAAGGCATGGAGTGAATGGGGTGAGTAGTGTGTAAGGCATTGTGTAAATGGGGTAAGGAGTGTGTAAGGCATGGAGTAAATGGGGTATGGAGTGTGTTAGGCAATGCATGAATGGGGTATGGAGTGTGTAAGGCATGGAGTAAATGGGGTAAGTAGTGTGTAAGGCATGGAGTAAATGGGGTAAGTAGTGTGTAAGGCATGGAGTAAATGGGGTATGGAGTGTGTAAGGCATGGAGTGAATGGGGTGAGTAGTGTGTAAGGCATTGTGTAAATGGGGTAAGGAGTGTGTAAGGCATGGAGTAAATGGGGTATGGAGTGTGTTAGGCAATGCATGAATGGGGTATGGAGTGTGTAAGGCATGGAGTAAATGGGGTAAGTAGTGTGTAAGGCATGGAGTAAATGGGGTAAGTAGTGTGTAAGGCATGGAGTAAATGGGGTAAGGAGTGTGTAAGGCATGGAGTAAATGGTGTATGGAGTGTGTAAGGCATGGAGTAAATGGGGTAAGGAGTGTGTAAGGCATGGAGTGCAGGAATTATGATTGCGTAACATATAGAGTACAGGCGTTGGGAGTATATAACACATGAAGTGCAGGGGTCAGGTGAATGTAATGCACAATGTGCAGAGGTCAGGAGTGTGTAATGCATGGAGTGCAGAGGTCAGGAGTGTGTAATGCATGGAGTGCAGGGGTCAGGAGTGTGTAATGCATGGAGTGCAGGGGTCAGGAGTGCACAGTGTGTAGGGGTCACAAGTATGTAATGTACAGGTCAGTGTATACAGCAGAACCAAAAATTACCCCCACCTCCCATTAACCGCTTCCCGAATGCCTCACACACTTATACGTCGGCAGAATGGCTCAGGCAGGCAAAGCAACGTATATATACGTTGCTTTGAATCTGACGCCTAGCGGGCCCTTGCCCGCCCGCCACGGTCTCCGTGATTGTGCCCGGGGGACCCATGGACTCAATGTCTGCTGGTGTTCCGCGATTGGGTCACAGAATGGCAGAACGGGGGGGATGCCTTTGTAAACAATCCTCTCATCGGGAGCAGCGATCAGTGACGTGTCACAGATACTGCGGCGATCTATGCCCGGAAGTGGAAGCAAATGCCTGGATTACACAGGTATCTGCTCCCCCCTCCCCCCTAAAAGGCGCCAAATGTGACACCGGAGGGGAGGAGGAATCCGAAAAGCGGAAGTTCCATTTTTGGGTGGAACTCCGCTTTAACCCCTTCCCTACTAGTGTCATTAGTAAAGGAATGCCGCGTACACACGATCGGACATTGATCGGACATTCCAACAACAAAATCCATGTTTTTTTTCCGACGGATGTTGGCTCAAACTTTTCTCACACACAAATCTTGTTGGAAATTCTGAACGTCAAGAACGCGGTGACGTACAACACGTACAACGACCCGAGAAAAATGAAGTTCAATAGCCAGTGCGGCTCTTCTGCTTGATTCCGAGCATGCGTGGAACTTCGTGCGTCGGAATTGTGTACACGCGATCGCAATTTACAAGAACGGATTTTGTTGTCGGAAAATTTGAGAACTAGATCTCAAATTTTGTGTGACGGAAGTTCCGATGGAAAATATCCGATGGAGCCTACACATGGTCGGAATTTCCGACAAAAGGCTCCCATTGAACATTTTCCATCGGAAAATTTGACCGTGTGTACGCGGCATAACAGTGCAATTTTTTTAGAACCTATTACTGTTTTAGTGTCACTGGTTCCCAAAAAGTGTCACTTATGCCCTGTACACACGACCGTTTTTTCCATTGGAATAAACTCTGAAGGTTTTTCCGATGGAATTCCGCTCAAGCGGTCTTGCCACGCGGTCGCACCAAAGTCCGACCGTCCAGAATGCGGTGACCTAAAACACGTACGATGGGACTAGAAAAAGGAAGTTGAATAGCCGGTAGCCAATAGCTTCCGTCTCGCACTTGCTTCAGAGCATGCGTCGTTTTTGGTCCATCGGAACAGCATACAGACGATCGGATTTCCCGATAGGAATTGGTTCCGTCGGAAATATTTAGAGCATGTTCTATTTCTAGGTCCGTCAGAATTTTCGAAAAAGAAAGTCCAATGAGGCCTACACACGATTGGAATAGATGATGAAAAGCTTCCGTCTGACTTTTTCTGTCGGACATTCCGCTCGTGTGTACGCGGCATTAGTGTCCGATTTGTCTGCCGCAATATCACAGTCCTGCTAAGAATCGCTGATTACCCCCATTACTAGTAAAAAAATAAATAAAAACAAATTCCATAAATCTATCCCATAGTTTGGAGACGTGATAACTTTTGCGCAAACCAATCAATATACGCTTGTTGGGATTTTCTTTACCAAAAACATGTAGCAGAATACATCTTGGCCTAAACTGATGAAGAAATTTGATTTTTTACACTTTTTTATTGGATGTTTTATAGCAGAAAGTAAAATATATTGTGTCTTTTTTTGTTTATGGCATGGAAAAAAAAAAAAAGGCAGAGGCGATCAAATACCACCAACAGAAAGTTTTATTTGTGGGAAAAAAAGGACGTCAATTTTATTTGGGTACAAGGTCGCACAACTGCGCAATTGTCAGGTAAAGCAACGCAGTGCCGTATCCCAAATAATGGCCTGGTCATTAAAGTGGTTGCATACCCTTTACAACCACTTTATGCTACAGGTAAGCTTATAATAAGGCCTATAATGAGACTTACCTGTAGCTACCCTGGTAAATGGTAAAGGATACTGCTTGAATTTTTTCCTATCATCAACAGTAAAATTGCTCAAAATAGTAAAAAAAAAAAAACTATTTATTAAAATTTATTGGTATATTTCTTCCAATTATTATGACCATCCATATTTAAAAAACAAAAAAAAAAAATTCTCCAACTCGTGATATTTGCGTTGATACCAGATATGTCTATATTATTATTTTTTGTACACATAGTTTAGCTGAGAAACAATAGTGTACATTTTCTTTTTTTTTTTCCAACCTAATCACAATGACACTCATATTGATAAAAAATATATATATACATATTTTTAACAATAAAAAGTGATCTATGACCCCTGACCTTTGAACACACCCATTGCTTTGCCCTTCAACCCTGATCCTGACAGTAACCCAAATCAAATCATGATATATTTTATTTGTGTTTTATTGTATTATTATTATTATTATTATTAATATTATTACTACACACAGGCTTTTCTACAAGCCAAACCCAAACACTTTAGCGGCGCACAGCAATCTTTTTTTGTAGTACATGCTATAGGATTGTAAGAAACTTGGGACACCTTTGAGTTATCCTCTTAGAGTAGTAAGGAGGCGCGCATAGCGTGCTGCAGTGAACAGAGGCTGTGGCCAAAATTGTGTTAACAGTGAAGAAGGGGGAGGGGGGGTCACTTAAAGGAGCATACTTAAATAAAACAGAAAAAGTAAATAAAAGAGCAGTGGATGGTGTCAGTAGGGCAGAGGACGGTGTCAGTATAGCAGAGGACGGTGTAAGTAGGGCAGAGGACGGTGTCAGTAGGGCAGTGGACGGTGTCAGTAGGGCAGTGGATGGTGTCAGTAGGGCAGAGGACGGTGTCAGTAGGGCAGTGGACGGTGTCAGTAGGGCAGTGGACGGTGTCAGTAGAGCAGTGGATGGTGTCAGTAGGGCAGTGGACGGTGTCAGTAGGGCAGTGGATGGTGTCAGTAGGGCAGTGGATGGTGTCAGTAGAGCAGAGGACGGCGTCAGTAGAGCAGAGGACGGTGTCAGTAGAGCAGTGGACAGTGTCAGTAGAGCAGTGGACAGTGTCAGTAGAGCAGTGGACGGTGTCAGTAGGGCAGTGGATGGTGTCAGTAGGGCAGTGGATGGTGTCAGTAGAGCAGAGGACGGCGTCAGTAGGGAAGAGGACGGTGTCAGTAGAGCAGTGGACAGTGTCAGTAGGGCAGTGGACGGTGTCAGTAGAGCAGAGGATGGTGTCAGTAGAGCAGAGGATGGTGTCAGTAGGGCAGTGGATGGTGTCAGTAGAGCAGAGGATGGTGTCAGCAGAGCAGTGGACGGTGTCAGTAGAGCAGTGGACGGTGTCAGTAGCGCAGAGGACGGTGTCAGTAGAGCAGTGGACGGTGTCAGTAGAGCAGTGGACGGTGTCAGTAGAGCAGAGGACGGTGTCAGTAGAGCAGTGGACGGTGTCAGTGGGGCAGAGGATGGTGTCAGTAGGGCAGTGGATGGTGTCAGTAGAGCAGAGGATGGTGTCAGCAGAGCAGTGGACGGTGTCAGTAGAGCAGTGGACGGTGTCAGTAGCGCAGAGGACGGTGTCAGTAGAGCAGTGGACGGTGTCAGTAGAGCAGTGGACGGTGTCAGTAGAGCAGAGGACGGTGTCAGTAGAGCAGTGGACGGTGTCAGTGGGGCAGTGGACGGTGTCAGTAGGGCAGAGGACGGTGTCAGTAGAGCAGTGGACGGTGTCAGTAGAGCAGTGGACGGTGTCAGTAGGGCAGTGGACGGTGTCAGTAGGGCAGAGGATGGTGTCAGTAGAGCAGTGGACGTTGTCAGTAGAGCAGAGGACGGTGCCAGTAGAGCAGTGGACGGTGTCAGTAGAGCAGAGGACGGTGTCAGTAGAGCAGAGGACGGTGCCAGTAGAGCAGTGGACGGTGTCAGTAGAGCAGTGGACGTTGTCAGTAGAGCAGAGGACGGTGCCAGTAGAGCAGAGGACGGTGCCAGTAGAGCAGTGGACGGTGTCAGTAGAGCAGTGGACGGTGTCAGTAGAGCAGTGGACGGTGTCAGTAGCGCAGAGGACGGTGTCAGTAGAGCAGTGGACGGTGTCAGTAGAGCAGTGGACGGTGTCAGTAGAGCAGTGGACGGTGTCAGTAGGGCAGAGGATGGTGTCAGTAGAGCAGTGGACGTTGTCAGTAGAGCAGAGGACGGTGCCAGTAGAGCAGTGGACAGTGTCAGTAGGGCACTGGACGGTGTCAGTAGAGCAGAGGATGGTGTCAGTAGAGCAGAGGATGGTGTCAGTAGGGCAGTGGATGGTGTCAGTAGGGCAGTGGACGGTGTCAGTAGGGCAGTGGACGGTGTCAGTAGGGCAGTGGACGGTGTCAGTAGGGCAGTGGACAGTGTCAGTAGAGCAGTGGACGGTGTCAGTAGAGCAGAGGACGGTGTCAGTAGAGCAGAGGACGGTGTCAGTAGACTTACCCAGTGGTCGGTTTCCCCTTAGCTGGCACGGCAGGCTCTGTGTCTGTGCCGCCCACACCCCGGAGAGGTCACATGCTCGGCTTGCAGAGGAGAAGAGCCCGGGGCTGTGTGTCTGCATGGAGTATGCACTGGCGTGTCTCTTCCCCCCTCACAGCCGCCCTGCAATGTGTCACATGACACGGCACCGCACAACTTACACAGCGCTCGAGACTCGGCCAGAGCGCCACACAGAGCAGGCAGGGAGGGAGTCACCTGCACGGGGAACCCCATTACAGAGTCACTTCTGTGGTGCCGCATATATGTGTGATGTTGGCAGGAATGGGTCAATGGCAGCACCAAAAAATACACCAGACATACCAGACCGTTATCCAAGCATGCAGCCTGGCAGGCCAGAAAGTTGGGGGATGAGCATGTGTCCTTCCCACTCCTGACCCATATCAGGTCACATGCCTTTAACATGGGGGGAGCCTGAGTACAAGGGCCTCTTCCTCACAACTTTGGCCCAGTGGTTGTGGGGGTCTCTGGCTGGGGGGCTTGGATCTGAAAGCTCCTTTAACAATAAGGGGCCCCCAGATACCACTCCATGTGAATGAGTATGGGTTACTCAGGCCACGGGCATATTTGGTCGATGTCATAGATCAAAAATGGCCATATTTGATCAGTGATGTCATGCTATCCCCGCTCCATTGTTTACAAGAGGGATTCATGGCCAGTAAATGAATGAGGCCTGATGACATCACTGGTTGCCAAGGATGCAGCGGGTGCTAGCACTCACAGATAGAAAGCTATTGTTGAAAGAAGTGGTAAAAATTCTACTATACATGATGGTTTGCTATACATGGGCTAAAAGTCTGGCGTTCGGATGAACACCCGAACAGCCACATTTAAGTGGCTGACTGGGGAGCAGGTAAATCAATACTCATCCACCTGTTTTTACTACCCCCTGGATGCCCATCTGAAAGAGCCCTAACTGAGGACACAGGCGGTGGCTGCTCTTACAGAGTCATAGACCAGGATTTTGGATGCTCTTACAGGGCCATCGATTACCAGTTGGACCAGAGAGAAGACAAATATAAGGTACATTTAATTTAGGGTTGGGAAATTAGGTTTTGCTTTGCTTACTTGTGTAGGCCAGATTTGCTGCCATATTTTCTGGGTATCCTATATCTCCAACCTCTCTCTATATACTGCACATACATACACACATTTTGTTTGTGAATTTATATATATACTGCATACATACAATGCTGCGAAAAAGTAATTGCCCCCTAAACCTAATAACTGGTTGTGCCACCCTTGACGGCATCAACTGCAATCAAACGTTTGCGATAAACGACAATGGGTCTTTCACATTGCCGTAGAGCAATTTTGGCCCACTCTTCTTTGCAGAATTGTTTTAGTTCAGCCACATTGGAGGGTTTTCCACCATGAACAGCCTGCGTAAGATCATGATACAGAATCTCAATTGGATTTAAGTCCGGGCTTAGACCAGGCCACTCCAAAACCTAAATTTTACTTTGTTTGAACCATTTGGAGGTGGACTTGCTGTTGCGTTTCGGATCATTGTCCTGCTGCATAGCCCAAGTGCACTTGAGATTGAGGTCATGAAATGATGGCCAGACATTCTCCTTTAGGATTTTCTAGTAGAGCTCAGAATTCATGGTTCCATCAATTATGGTAAGTCGTCCAGGTCCTGAAGCTGCAAAGCAGCCCCAGACCATCACATTACCACCACCATGTCTGACTATTGGTATGATGTTCTTGTTATGTAATGCTGTATTATGCCAGATGTAACGGGACGCACACCTTCCAAAATGTTACATTTTTGTCTCATCAGTCCACAGAATATTTGCCTAAAAGTCTTGGGGATAATCAAGATGTTTTTTGGTAAATGCGAGATGAGCCTTTGTGTTCTTTTTGGTCAGCAGTGGCTTTGGCCTTGGAACTCTCCCACGGATGCCATTTTTGCCCAGTCTCTTTCTTACTATTGAATCGTGAACCTTACTTGAGCAAGTGAGGCCTGCAGTTCTTTAGATGTTGTTCTGGGTTCTTTTATGACCTCCTGGAAGAGAGGTTTTTCCTTGTAGCAGACGGTTATAGGACGGGTTATTCAAGGTTTGTCGGACCTTTGAAGGTTATCTCAGCTGCTGGAGCCCCCCGCAATCTGAAAGTGTTACAGATGTCTCATCCCCTGATGAGCTGTCGGCCTCTGGGATTAACTGTAATGACTACTATAAACTGGGTTTAAGGGGAGTTGTCTGCCCCTGAGGTTATCTTAGCCTGCTGAAATTTTGCAGTTCGAAGAGTGGCAGGTGTAATGTCCTGTCGTGAGTGTATTTGTGGTTTACTGTTTGCTATACACGAGAGGGGTTGGGGTGGGGACTGGTTAAGGTCGGAGGGGGGGCTGCCCGGGGGATCTGTTGGGTCGTGGGCCGTTGCTCCCCACTACCCCTGACGTGTTTGTTCTTGTTCTGAGATTAACCGTACATTACAGGGTTATAGCAGACAGTAGCAGCTAGGAGTGCAGCCTTATGTGCCCCCACCCAAGGAATTTGTTGATAAGGAGCAGTGAGAAGAATATTAACCTCTTAGTTGTACGTATTCTCCTCTCAAGCCGTTAGCCGAGAAACAGAGAGAGAAAAGAATGTGATATTGTGAAGAATGTGATATTGTGAAGAATGTGATATTGTGAAGAAGAGAGAAAATGTTGAAATAGTTAACAAAGTTGAACGAAGTGGCGAAAGTTATGAAGAAAAATCCTGTGTGATAAAGAAAATTGGATAAAGGAAGTTAAGAAAGATGGCGATTGTATTATGTATGTGTATCACAGAGCTGATGATACAGTATGTGAAATTACCACGCTATGTTGGAATTTGAAACAAAAGGAGGGGAGGGACAGCACTGCCCTCCGTCTAACAACCACTCCTTTCTCACCACCCAAGCACAACCCACTGTAACAACTCAGCCTGGCGGCCATCTTAGTGCACCCATGCCTCCACTTTCTACCCAGCCCAGTGCACTTCCTGCCGACGGCCATCTTGGTACACCTAGTAAGCTTAAACAGCCTGTACCCAGCCCTCCCTGTTTTAAACCAGGATGGTTCATACCACACACCTGTCTTCCCCAATACGGGAGCATCACATTCCCAGGCCGGATATGTTAATGATGAAGAAGCATCTGAGTGGGAAGCCCAACAGCAGGCAGCAAGGCCACCCACTGATTTAACCCCCAATCCGACTCCGGAGTCTCAGTTCCGAGAGGATCTCAAACACATGCTGGCAACCGTAAAGAACAGTGCCCCTTGCCAGCCCCCGCCCCAACAACTGTCTCGGTTATCAGAAGGGGCACCAGTGATGTATGTCGCTTTTACTCCATCACAAGCAGCGGCCTTAGTGACAAGTCTGCCTGACCCAGAGAAGCAGCCAATTCCCTTCTACCACAGGATAGTGCAGATACAAGAAACTTACTCAGCTGCCTGGAGAGACTTGATCAGCCTATGCCAAATCAAAGCAGGACATGTCTTTTGGCTGGTCATGCAGACGGCCTTCAATGATGCCTGCCTGACAAGTGTCACTTCCTACACCTCAGGCGTGGAGTTCTGTGCACAACTCCTCGACTGGGCAAAGGAGAAGTTGACGGATCAGACCACCACAATCCAAGATATTACCCAAGATAAAGGGGAGTCTGTGAAGAAGTATCATGCTAGACTCGTACAGGCCTTTGATGATCTGAGTTTCTCCCACTATGAAAAGAGACACACACGTTTCCTGCGTGGGAATGGATGGGGTGCCCCGCTCCAGTCCACTTACTGAGCCACTCCGAGTGGGGACATTTCCTGATTTGTTTGCTAGATTTGTGGTGTCCTCTACATGTCCCTTGAATCTACTAGGAGCTGATGTGTTGTCCGAACTACAGGCCTCAATCAGGACACGCCTGAAGGGGGGATGAAGTTGCATACTCCCCTATCTTTAGAAGACTCATCTGCTTTGTGTTCTCTGCCTCTCCTGACGACACTTCATGAAGCAAAAACATCAAGCTCAATACTGCAGGAAGTACTTGACAGAATCCCTGCGTGCCTATGGTCCACAGGACCGGAAGACAACGGTCACTTAAAGGTGCCACAGTCAAGCTAAAAGAAACCACAATAACCCCAAGAAGAGAACCCCTAAAGGAGAACCAGGTACCTGCGGTGGATGCCTTTGACTGCAAAGTACCTCACAGAGGTGGACCTTACAAACGCTTTCTTCAGTGTCCACCCTCACCCCTCCTGCTGGTACCTTTTTGCATTCATCCATGGAAAGAAACGGCAACATACCTAAACAGTTGTGCCACAAGGGGCACAGAACTTTCCAAGACAGTTTGCAAAAGCTATGGCTATCATCCTTGACACATGACAAGAGGAACACCCGGAAGTGATTCTCTTCCAACATGTTGATGACCTTCTCCTTTGTGCAGCTGACTTACCCCCTGTTGAAGTCACCTCAGAAAGCCTGTTGTGCTATCTTGCCAACCAGGGGTGCAGAGCCTCAAAGCCCAAATTGCAGTGGTGCTCATCACCTGTCATTTTCCTTGGACACTGTTTGTCCCATGGGACAAGACACCCCACTAAAGACAGGGTGCAAGTAATCTCTGATATCTCACTGCCACAAGGTCAGAAATCCCTTCATGCCTTCCTTGAACTAATTTCCTAGTGCAGAGCATGGATTCCAGAAGCCTTCCTACTGATGCTCTGCAATCAGACCCTTCCAGATGTCTCCTGAAGAAGTATCTAAGTTTGAGGCCCTCAAGTGTACCATCTTGCGCACTAGGGCTCCCAGACTAAGACAAAACGCTCAAGCTCTTTGTATCCGAACGTCTGGGACATGCTGCAGGTGTACTCACCCAATCACACGGCATCAGCCTACACCCCGTAGGATATTTTTCCTGTTGGCTGGATGCGGTAGCAAGAGGAGGCCTATTGTGTCTGCGAGCTGGCTTTGCTGCACAAACCTTGCTTGACAAAACTTTGAACTTGGTCCTCGGACACTGCCTCGTTCTGCTTGCTCCCCATGACGTTGTTGCCATATTCAACCAAGATCTAGCCGAAACACTTGTCCACTACCAGACACTTGAGACTGCTGTGTTCCCTCCTACTGGACAGCATTACTCTATTAAGTTGTCAAACACTGAACCCTACCACCCTTCTTCCACTTCTCGAGGGGGGAAAGGAGGAGGAGGAGTAGAGTCTTGACTTGTCACCCCATGACCACACAGGACACGCGGTCACCACAGAAAACACTGTTCTACAAGCTGAAGCCTTACCACCGGTGATGTCTGCACAGGAGACAGAGCTGTAAGCACTTACTACAGCATGTAAATGGGCAGAGGGAAAAAGAGCCAACATTCATATGGACTCAAGATATGCTTTCAGCATTGCCCATGATTATGGTGTTATCTAGGACAGAGGATTCCTGACTGCTGCAGGAACACCTGTGAAAACTTGATGGATGCCTTGCTTCTCCGAACCCAAGTGACTATTCTGAGTAAAGCACACGACAAACTGAACTCAAAGGAAGCTTGAGGCAATCATCTAGCCAATTCAGCTGCCAAACAGAGCTGGTGGTCCACGAGAAGTGGACAGCAGGGTGGCAGAAGAAGACAACCCTGTGCTTACCTTACAGACTCTCCCAGTGGACAGAGTTTATCTAAAAGAACTACAGGAAACAGCAAGTCCGGATAAGAAGGAAAGCTGGAAATGGAGAGGAGCAACTCTCAGAAATTGACTATTCGAGTGCAACAAGAAGCCTTGTCTACCCAGGAGTATGTACCCAGCCGTGGTGCAATGGGCACATGGAGCTGCCCACTTGACAAAGACTTTTATAAACTCTCTTATCAACAAGTGTTGCACCAAGAGTTACTCCACTGACCGACAACTTCTGCAGATAATGCATTATCTGCACCAAATGTAACCCAGGACGCACAGAAAAAACACAGAAGAAGCACCTGGCAAAAGCCCTATACCCCATTCCAGAGGATGAAAATTGATCATTCTCAAGTGCCAAGAAGTGGCAGATTTGAATACGCCCTAGTGGAAGTGGTCATGACTGCCAGGACCACAGCTAAGAAACTACTGAGTGAGATAGTATGTAGATTTGGGGTCCCAGAGGTGATATTGAGAGATCAGGGACCAGCCTTAACAGCAACCCTTACAAAAGAGGTTTGGGCAGCACTGGGGGTTCAGTTGGAACTACACACCCCATACCACCCTCAAAGTAGCGGGAAGGTAGAATGGATGAATGGGACACTAAAAACAGGATGTTAAAGATGGCCCAAGAGACTAACATGAGTTGGCCAGACAGTTAGCCCATTGCCCTGTTCAGTGTCAGACACACCTCCCCAGGGGAAACATGCCCTATCCCATTATGAAATTTTGTTTGGTTCAGCTCCCGGACTTGGTTGTTACTTTCCACAACTGTTACAGTTGCAGTCTGATGTGTTGACTAATTATGTAACCACATTATCACGAGAATTAACCTGAATGCATGTCCAGGTGTTTTCTTCCATTCCAGATCCTGAATTAGATACAGGAACACACCAACTACTGTCTGGAGATCCTTGAGCCAAGATATGATGGTCCATTCCAAGTTTTGCTGACCACAGCCACCTCAGTCAAGTTAGCCAGGAAGAACACCTTAATGCACGGTTATCACTGCAGGAGAGTGTGTTTTCGGGTGCTGCATATCCTTTTTCAATTTGATCTAGAGGGAATCTGGAGCAGTGAATGTGCCCTTGCAAAGGTCATTATGCCCCCCCCCATATCCTAACCAAAGATACCCCTGATACATACACTGACCCAGCACACAGTCAGAGGAGGAAGCGAGCAGCTCTCTCCAGAAGCTTTGACCCTCATGTGTACATAGATGCCATAGGGGTTACAAGGGGGGGTCCCTGATGAGTTTAAAGCCAGGGACCAGGTAAAAGCTGGTTTTGAGTCTTTGATCCCCATAACAACTGTCAACAAGAATGTAGATTGGATTAACTACATGTCATGGTTATGCAATAGAGTTTGTCAATCAGCATACCTGTCTCCATGTGTTCATCTCTAGAGACCAGCTGACCCTCACCTGACTGCTTTTGTAACCTCTCCTCTAAGCATGGCCCCACCCCAGGCCCTATCAGGGAACCCTATATTAACCTGTGCACTGCAAGCCAGCAGTGCTGATCAACCATTGTGTTTTAGCCTCTGTGTGTACTTGCTGTGTTTCCTACATCTGATTCCTGTTACCGACCTTGGCTTGTCCCTTACTTTCCTTGTTGTTCCAGCCTGCTGCCTCCTTGCTCTTCTCCTGTAGTCTACTGTGAGCATGGGCTGTGAGACCCTGGGGGCCACGACCTGGAGCCAGACTGCCTGTCCATCCTTACCATTAAAGGCTCTGGTGAACACCTGCTGGCTCTTAGACTCCGTGCCCTGGGGAATCTATGCTCTAGCTCCCAGTGGGATCTGTGTCAGTGATCCAGTAGACCTGCTTCATGAACCTCCCAGGGTTCAATCCACAGCAGTCAGCTGTAGGGTCCACTACCTTGCGGTGCACTCCTGATCCCAACAGTGTGCATCTGTCACCCAGCCTCTAGGTGACCTGACACTACACATATTATAACCAACAGAGATTTGTAAATTACACTAAAGATGCCCTCCAGGGAATTGCTGACCAGTTATCCCCCACTTCCTACATGACATTCCAGGACCTGATGGCCTTAAACATGGTGCTAGCTGGGAAAGGAGGTGTTTTGTAAAATCATAGAAAAAAACGGGAACCTGCTGCACCTACATTCCTGATAATACTGGCCCAAATGGTGAGGTTACTCTAGCTATAAAGAAATGAGAAGATCTGTCATTGGAGTTGAAGAAGAACTCAGGTATCACAGACCCATGGGATCAATACTTTAGCTGGATGAGTGGGTGCTCGCCCAGATAGGGGTAATGGTATTAATAATACTGGTTCTTTTAGCCCTGATTGTATACTGTATTCTACCTTTTGTAAAAAAGTTAATGAGCAAGGCTGTAGACAATAGCACACCTACATTTCTCCACCAAGAAGAAGAGGACCCCCTTATGATGGAAGATGACAAACCCTTCACTCCTCCACAGTCACTCCCTGACCAAAAATCTTACAATCCTATAGGTTTATAGGACCGCACGTCTCCAGCTGTATCGAGGAGGGAAGTGAACAGTTGCTGCCCAATTCTATATACAGCCTAAAAGAGTTGCTGAGGAGAAGGGCCAGGCCAAAGTAAGACCTTTAGTATTAGAGACAGAAAAGAGAAAATAGTCATTTTAGGAGGGACTGTGAAGGAATGTGATGTAGATAATAATAATAATAATCTGAAAATGTCTATTTTCTTATGTGTATACATATTTTTCTCCTTACTCATTATATAAGTATACAGGTTTGCTCTGTTCCTATATTTTCTCAAAATGGCGGGTACCCCCTACATCCCACACATCAGAAGAACGCGGAACTGAAGATAAAACCAAGGACAGATTCTCCATCTTCTTTTCTATCTTAACCAATGAGATGTACCTATTAGACTAACATAGCAATGACGTATTTTTGTGTATAAAACATTAGCACTGCCTTGAATAAATTAGAAGTGTAAAAAGTAACGGTGCTGAGCGTGTCTCAGAGTGTTTACTTTTATATGCATGCATAGCCACACTTTCCAATTAGAGACAGCAGCAGATAACCTTGGGCTCGATTGGAGCTCTTAATCATTTCCTTAACAGTGGTCTTGAAGCAATTTTTGTAGGCCGGCCACTCCTGGGAAGGTTCACCACTGTTCCAAGTTATCTCCATTTGTGGATAATGGCTCTCTCCGTGGTTCACTGGAGTTCCAAAGCCCTAGAAATGGCTTTGAAACCCATCCTAGACCGATACATGAACATTATTTTCTTTCTAATCTGTTCTTGATTTTTTTTTAGATTGTGGCATGATGCGTGTGGCTTTTTGTGATCTGTTAGCCTGCTTCACTTTGTCAGACAGCTTCTATTTATGTGATTTATTGATTCAACAGGTCTGGCAGTAATCAGGCCTGTGTGTGGCAAGTGAAATTTAACTCAGATTTCCATAAATTGTGGTTAATCACAGTTCATTCATGATTAAGCATGGGAGGGGGCAATTACTTTTTCACATAGGGCCAGGCAGGTTTGAACAGCTTTTTTCCCTTAGTAAATAAAATAATAATTTAAAAACTGCATCTTGGATTTACTCGGGTTATCTTTGTGTAATATAAAAATTTGTTTGATGATCTGAATCATTTAAGTGTGAGAAATATGCAAAAAAAAAAAAAAATCGGGAAGGGGGCAAATACTTTTTCACAGCACTGTATTATAGATCAGCACTTGAAGTTCTCCAATCCATCAGCTATATGAAGGAAGATCTTTACGCTGGAAAAAGTCAAACGTCTACCATGTTGCTATAATGTCATACTTACGAATTATAATTAGTGGGCCATTTCCACCCTCTTGAATAACTCCATATTATTTCCTTCCCAACCCAGAATTCTCCTTTTCCTGATAGGAAATTCTAGGAAGAATAAACAATTTGTGAATCAGGTGAGGTGGAGTACAGCTAACAAAACTTTATCCTAAACCTTGCAACAAATACCCCATCAATATCCAATTGCAGACTCTGGGCATGCTAGACATGCCCAAAAACTGTAATCATTGTACGCAGTGCATGTTTAGTACGTCCAGTCCTTCTGCCCTGCTGCCGGGATACCCCCCACCCCCCGTTCCCCGTCCCAGTACATGGAAATTCAGCTCTGATGAATCACAGCTGCATCGCTGAGTACACAGAGAAGGTCTCGGCGGCTGGAGATGTAAAAAAAAAAAAAAAAAAAAAAAAAAAAAGCAGCCTGGCAATGTTTATCAACAACATTAAGACTTTTTCAACATTGATCCTTGAAAAAGTCATGTGTCAGTGATGTAACACGTGGGAGGAGCTTAGGATGTTCAGTGCTGCAATACACCTGAAGGTTAACAGCAGCTGTTTCTCTATGGGAAACCTCGTCCACAGCGGCTGACTGCAATCTGCTTATTTGAATGCTTCTAATAGACCGGGAGTTTGTGAGTGTATCTCTTGTCCCTGTTTTGCTTATGTACTATCTAGTAAGTTCACTGCACAATGATCTATTTTTTCTTTGCTTGTTTTGCATAAAACCTTTATCCTGAGAGCCGAATCACCAGCAGTATTATGGCTGAAGTGGGATGCAAGAAAAACTAAATATCCTGATACAAACAATCTAACCCAGTGAGTCAATCAATCTGGATTAAGGGAAGGAACTGTTTAATTATTTTTACTTTCTCCCACTATTTATCTCTGCCTGGACATTGTACTCAGAGTGTCATTATTATTTTATTTATATTCACCATCACATCACCAATTTGAAGATTATTTTTGGCAATTTTAACCACTTGCCGACCGCCTCACGCCTATATACGTGAGCAGGGCGGCACGGGCAGGCAAAATCACGTACCTAGTACGTGATGCCTTCCCGCGGGCGGGGGGTCCAATCGGACCCCCCCCCCGGTGCCCTCGGCGGTCGGCTCTTGTTCGCGGGCGATTGGGGGTCAGGGGGAGGCCATCCATTGATGGCCACCCCCTCCCGATCGCTCCCACGAATCAAATGCTTCCTCTCCCTCTGTAATGTAAACAGAGGGAGAGGAAGTGATGTCATCTCTCCTGGAGCCGGTCTTTTTGATCCGACGCCGAGGAGAGAAGACATCCAAGCAAGTGCACCAACACCACACGCTCAGTAGAACACGCCAGGCACACTTTTCACCCCCCTGTCACCCCCCGATCACCCCCCGATCACCCCCCTGTACCCACTATCACTCTGACACCAATAGCAGTGTTTTGTTTTTTTTTGCATTGGTGTCAGTTTGTCAGTTATAAGTGTTAGTTAGGTTAGCCCCCTTTAGGTCTAGGGTACCCCCCCTTAGGTCCAGGGTACCCCCTAACCCCCTAATAAAAGTTAACCCCTTGATTACCCCCCATCACCAGTGTCGCTAAGCGATCATTTTTCTGATCGCTGTATTAGTGACACAGGTGACGCTAGTTTAGGGAGGTAAGTATATAGGTTCGCTGTCAGTGTTTTATAGCGACAGGGACCCCCATATACTACCTGCTAAAGGTTTTAACCCCCTGATTGCCCCCTAGTTAACCCTTTCACCAGGGATCACCGTATAAGTGTTACGGGTGACGCTGGTTAGATAGTTTGTTTTTTGTAGTTTATTATAGTTTATTACAGTTTATTATAGTTTTAGGGCACCCGCCGTTTATTACCTTATAAAAGTTTAACCCCCTAATTGCCCGGCGGTGATAGAAGTTAAGTTTTTAGGATCAGATAAGGTCTGCGTCGCCCCAGGCAGCGTCAGGTTAGCGCCAGTACCGTTAAACCCACGCACGCAGCATACACCTCCCTTAGTGCTATAGTATCTGAACGGATCGATATCTGATCCGATCAGATCTATACTCCCCAGCAGTTTAGGGTTCCCTGAAACGCAGTGTTAGCGGGATCAGCCCAGATACCTGCTAGCACCTGCGTTTTGCACCTCGGCCCAGCCCAGCCCAGCCCACCCAAGTGCAGTATCGATCGATTACTGACACTTACAAAACACTAAGCACGCATAACTGCAGCGGTCGCAGAGTCAGGCCTGATCCCTGCGATCGCTAACAGTTTTTTGGTAGCGTTTTGAATCAGTCGCTGACAGTCAGGAGCTTTTTTGCCTGTGAGTCTCACTAGTGTACCCCTAAATTTAGAGGCCAAAATGGCAAATCGAAGGTACACTAGTGAAGAGGCCTACAGGATTCTGAGCATGACAGATAGTGAAGAGGAAGTCACTCATCTGTCAGATTCAGGCTCAGAATACGATCCTGTAGAGGACAGCGGCTCCATGACAGATAGCTCTGACGACGGAGTTGTGGTCCCTGCTAAGGTCAGGCGTACCAGACCCCGAACTTATGCTGTCCTTGAAGTGCAAGAACCACAGGGCTCTCGTATGGAGCAGAGAAGTACTAGTGCCGCTACTCCTTCTGGTGAACTGGCAAGCACCAGCGGCCTAGTACACCCTGGTCGTACATCCAGCACTGCAGTATCACGTGGTGACGTGGCGAGTCCCATAAGTGCAGTTCAAGCTGGCGAGGTGGCAAGCACTAGTAGTGTCCCGCTGCCACCAAGAAGACGAACACAGGCCCGTCGTGCCCATAGTGCCCTTCCTGCTGCATTGGCCAATCCGAATTGGGTACCCACCACTTCTGCAGCACCCGTACTTCCCCCTTTCACTGGCCAACCCGGAATTCAGGTGGAAACAGTTGACTTTACGCCACTGGATTTTTATTCGCTGTTTTTCACCGAAGATCTCTATAGATCTATTGTGGAACAAAGCAATTTATACGCTGGTCAATACATCGCCACTATGCCCCAGTCCACCCTTGCCAGAGATTGGAGACCAATTACGGTCTCCGAATTTAAGATCTTTCTGGGCCTTTCCCTCCTCATGGGGTTGAATAAAAAGAGTGAGTTGCGGTCATATTGGTCCACTGACCCAATTTACCATTCACCCTTGTTCTCTGCTTCCATGGCCAGGGCACGATACGGGCAGATTTTGCGGTTCATGCACTTCAACGACAATGAACTCTGTCGTCCTCGTGGAGACCCTGAATACGATCGGCTCTACAAAATTCGGCCCCTCGTAAACCACTTCAACCAACGTTTTGCAGACTTGTTTACCCCCCATCAAGTTGTCTGCGTTGATGAGTCCCTGGTTAAATTTTCTGTCCGCTTGTCATTCAAACAGTACCTTCCCAGCAAGCGTGCCAGATACGGGGTCAAGATGTATAAGCTCTGTGACAGGGCCACAGGCTAAACATGTAGATTTATGGTTTACGAGGGAAAAGATAGTCACGTAGAGCCGACAAACTGCCCTGACTACATAGGAAGCGCTGGCAAGATAGTGTGGGACTTGGTGTCACCCTTATTCGGAAAGGGGTACCACTTGTACGTGGACAATTATTATACGAGCGTGCCACTTTTTAGCCACCTTTTTGATCATCAGATTGGAGCATGTGGCACCGTGCGACCTAATCGCCGGGGCTTTCCCCAGCGGCTTGTAGATTCCCGTCTTAGGCTGGGGGAGAGAGCCTGCTTGAAGTATAATAATTTGCTCGCTATGAAGTGGAGGGATAAGAAGAATGTTTTCGTTCTCACCTCCCTTCATGCAGACACGATGGTCCAAATTCCTACGGCGACTGGTGTTGTGGAGAAACCCCTCTGTGTCCACGAATATAACCTTAATATGGGAGGGGTGGACCTCAACGACCAGTTATTGGCGCCGTACCTAATTGCCCGTAAGGCCAGACGCTGGTACAAAAAAGTGTCTGTTTATTTATTTCAATTGGCTTTGCTGAATGCTTATGTGCTATACAGAGCTTCAGGACGGACTGGATCCTTCCTTAAATTCCAGGAAGAGATCGTCAGAGCCCTTCTGTATCCAGACGGTGCTCCACCTCACCATCCCCAACCAAATGCAGTAAGCCGGCTGCATGAGAGACATTTTCTTTATGCCCTCCCGAGTACCCCTACCCAACGAACCCCCCAAAAAAGATGTCGTGTCTGCAGCAAGCGCGGATTTAGGCGTGACACCCGGTATTGTTGTCCCCTCTGTCCTGGCAATCCTGGTCTTTGCATTGGTGAATGTTTTGAATGCTACTACACACTAGTGGAGTATTAGCGTAGGGTACAGCACTGCACAGACTAGGCACACTTCCACAGGGTCTCCCAAGATGCTGTCGCATTTTGAGAGACCCAAACCTGGTACCAGTTAAAAAAGTTAAAGTTACAAAAAAAAGTGTAAAAAAAACAAAAAAAAGTACAAAAAAAGAAAAAAACACAAAAAAAATATAAAATAAAAAAAACAAAAATAGTTGTTGTTTTATTGTTCTCTCTCTATTCTCTCTCTATTGTTCTGCATTCTATACTGCAATGTTTTATTGTTATGTTTTTATCATGTTTGCTTTATAGGTATGCAATTTTTTTATACTTTGTTTTTTTTATTGTTAACCACCTTTGTGTTTTCAGGTACGCCATTCAGTTGCAGAGCGGATTTATTTATCTTGACAGCAACAGTGTTTGCTCCCACGATACATAAAGCCGTGACTCCAGCGCTGTCGGAGGTGATTTCACCACCACAGTTACATACTTCAGCATATATGCCGAAGCGTGGGGGCAGCAGTGGGTGGAGGAGCGATTTGCTCCTGCCTTTTGCGGGAGGATGCCCCCATGCTTCGGCATATATATTTTTTAGGTAGGCACAGGTTGCGTTAAATGTTTTATTTTTTACTATTTTTTTTTGTATTTTGCTTTGCAGGTATGGTAAGTATTACTGTTAAACTGTAATGTTACTTTGTTTTTTTGTTAACCATCATTTGCTTAGCAGGTACGCCATTCAGTTGCAGCGCGGATTTATTTATCTTGACAGCAACAGCGTTTGCTCCCACGATACATAAAGCCGTGACTCCAGCGCTGTCGGAGGTGATTTCACCACCACAGTTACATACTTCAGCATATATGCCGAAGCGTGGGGGCAGCAGTGGGTGGAGGAGCGATTTGCTCCTGCCTTTTGCGGGAGGATGCCCCCATGCTTCGGCATATATATACGGTGCATGTATGCCCATCATTAGAAGTGGGTGGATGAAGGGAGGTATTCTAATGGTGGGCATACCCACCGATCAATATCTTTTTTTCGTTCAGCCCACAGGCTGCATGAAAAAAAAGTTTACAATGTATGCCCAACAAGGACCAGCAACGTACTGGTATGTTGCTGGACTTTGAGTGGTTATACCAGAATGATGCCTGCAGGTTTAGGTATCATCTTGGTATCATTCTTTTCAGCCAGTGGTCGGCTTTCTTGTAAAAGCAATCCTAGCGGCTAATTAGCCTGTAGACTGCTTTTACAAGCAGTGGGAGGGAATGCCCCCCCCACACCATCGTCCATGTTTTTCTCTGGCTCTCCTGTCCCAACAGGGAACTTGAGAATGCAGCCGGTGATTCAGCCAGCTGACCATAGAGCTGATCAGAGACCAGAATGGCTCCAAACATCTCTATGGCCTAAGAAACTGGAAGCTACGAGCATTTCATGACTTAGATTTCGCCGGATGTAAACAGCGCCATTGGGAAATTGGGAAAGCATTTTATCACACCGATCTTGGTGTGGTCAGATGCTTTGAGGGCAGAGGAGAGATCTAGGGTCTAATAGACCCCAATTTTTTCTAAAAAGAGTACCTGTCACTACCTATTGCTATCATGGGGGATATTTACATTCCCTGAGATAACAATAAAAATGATAAAAAAAAAATAAAAATGAAAGGAACAGTTTAAAAATAAGATAAAAAAGCAAAAAAAATAATAATAATAATAAAAAAAAAAAGCACCCCTGCCCCCCCCCCCTGCTCTCGCACAAAGGCGAACGCAAGCGTAGGTCTGGCGTCAAATGTAAACAGCAATTGCACCATGCATGTGAGGTATCACCGCGAAGGTCAGATCGAGGGCAGTAATTTTAGCAGTAGACCTCCTCTGTAAATCTAAAGTGGTAACCTGTAAAGGCTTTTAAAGGCTTTTAAAAATGTATTTAGTTTGTCGCCACTGCACGTTTGTGCGCAATTTTAAAGCATGTCATGTTTGGTATCCATGTACTCGGCCTAAGATCATCTTTTTTATTTCATCAAACATTTTGACAAAATAGTGTGTTTTAGTGTATTAAAATTTAAAAAAGTGTGTTTTTTCCCAAAAAAATGCGTTTGAAAAATCGCTGCGCAAATACTGTGTGAAAAAAAAAAATTAAACACCCACCATTTTAATCTGAAGGGCATTTGCTTTAAAAAAATATATAATGTTTGGGGGTTCAAAGTAATTTTTTTGCAAAAAAAAATAATTTTTTCATGTAAACAATAAGTGTCAGAAAGGGCTTTGTCTTCAAGTGGTTAGAAGAGTGGTCGATGTGTGACATAAGCTTCTAAATGTTGTGCATAAAATGCCAGGACAGTTCAAAACCCCCCCAAATGACCCCATTTTGGAAAGTAGACACCCCAAGCTATTTGCTGAGAGGCATGTCGAGTCCATTGAATATTTTATATTGTGACACAAGTTGCGGGAAAAAGACAATTTTTTTTTTTTTTTTGCACAAAGTTGTCACTAAATGATATATTGCTCAAACATGCCATGGGAATATGTGAAATTACACCCCAAAATACATTCTGTTGCTTCTCCTGAGTACGGGGATACCACATGTGTGAGACTTTTTGGGAGCCTAGCCGCGTACGGGACCCCGAAAACCAAGCCCCGCCTTCAGGCTTTCTAAGGGCGTAAATTTTTGATTTCACTCTTCACTGCCTATCACAGTTTCGGAGGCCATGGAATGCCCAGATGGCACAACCCCCCCCAAATGACCCCATTTTGGAAAATAGACACCCAAAGCTATTTGCTGAGAGGTATAGTGAGTATTTTGCAGACCTCACTTTTTGTCACAAAGTTTTGAAAATTGAAAAAAGAAAAAAAAAATATGTTTTTCTTGCCTTTCTTCATTTTCAAAAATAAATGAGAGCTGCAAAATACTCACCATGCCTCTCAGCAAATAGCTTGGGGTGTCTAATTTCCAAAATGGGGTCATTTGGGGGGGTTTTGTGCCATCTTGGCATTTTATGGCCTTCAAAACTGTGATAGGTAGTGAGGAGTAAAATCAAAAATGTATGCCCTTAGAAATCCTGAAAGCGGTGCTTGGTTTTCGGGGCCCCGTACGCGGCTAGGCTCCCAAAAAGTCCCACACATGTGGTATCCCCGTACTCAGGAGAAGCAGCAGAATATATTTTGGGGTGTAATTCCACATATGCCCATGGCATGTTTGAACAATATATCATTTAGTGACAACTTTGTGCAAAAAAAAAAAAAAAATTGTCACTTTCCCGCAACTTGTGTCAAAATATAAAATATTCCATGGACTCAACATGCCTCTCAGCAAATAGCTTGGGGTGTCTACTTTCCAAAATGGGGTCAATTGGGGGGGGTTTGTGCCATCTGGGCATTTTATGGCCTTCAAAAATGTGATAGGTAGTGGGGAGTGAAATTACAACTTTACGCCCTTAGAAAAACTGAAGGCGGTGCTTGGTTTTCGGGGCCCCGTACGCAGCTAGGCTCCCAAAAAGTCCCACACATGTGGTATCCCCGTACTCAGGAGAATCAGCAGAATGTATTTTGGGGTGCAATTCCACATATGCCAATGGCCTGTGTGAGCAATATATCATTTAGTGACAACTTTGTGCAAAAAAAAAAAAAATTCTCACATTCCCGCAACTTGTGTCAAAAAATAAAATATTCCATGGACTCAACATGCCTCTCAGCAAATAGCTTGAGGTGTCTACTTTCCAAAATGGGGTCATTTGGGGGGGTTTTGTGCCATCTTGGCATTTTATGGCCTTCAAAACTGTGATAGGTAGTGAGAAGTGAAATCAAAAATTTATGCCCTTAGAAATCCTGAAGGCGGTGCTTGGTTTCGGGGCCCCGTACGCGGCTAGGCTCCCAAAAAGTCCCACACATGTGGTATCCCCGTACTCAGGAGAAGCAGCAGAATATATTTTGGGGTGCAATTCCACATATGCCCATGGCATGTTTGAGCAATATATCATTTAGTGACAACTTTGTGCAAAAAAAAAAAAAAAATTGTCACTTTCCAGCAACTTGTGTCAAAATATAAAATATTCCATGGACTCAACATGCCTCTCAGCAAATAGCTTGGGGTGTCTACTTTCCAAAATGGGGTCGTTTGGGGGGGTTTTGTGCCATCTTGGCATTTTATGGCCTTCAAAACTGTGATAGGTAGTGAGGAGTGAAATAAAAAATTTATGCCCTTAGAAATCCTAAAGGCGGTGATTGGTTTTCGGGGCCCCGTACGCGGCTAGGCTCCCAAAAAGTCCCACACATGTGGTATCCCCGTACTCAGGAGAAGCAGCTAAATGTATTTTGGGGTACAATTCCACATATGCCCATGGCCTGTGTGAGCAATATATCATTTAGTGACAACTTTGTGCAAAAAAAAAAAAAAATTGTCACATTCCCACAACTTGTGTCAAAAAATAAAATATTCCATGGACTCAACATACCTCTCAGCAAATAGCTTGGGGTGTCTACTTTCCAAAATGGGGTCATTTGGGGGTGTTTTGAGCCATCTTGGCATTTTATGGCCTTCAAAACTGTGATAGGTAGTGAGGAGTGTAATCAAAAATCTATGCTCTTAGAAATCCTGAAGGCGGTGCTTGGTTTTCGGGGCCCCATACAGTGCCGGACTGGCCGACCGGGATACCGGGAAATCCCCCGGTGGGCCGGCTGTCTGGCTGCCCCTGGTGCCGCTGTGAGGGCAGCGGCGCCTGAAAGAAACATGGCCGCGGGGCCGCCAGGCTTACATGCAACTGCGCATGCGCCAGCACTACTGTCGAAAGTGTGTACGGGCTTTCCCGAGCTAGCCGTGCTCGGGAAAGTCCGTACACACTCGGCAATTCTCGGAAGTGCGGGCGCATGCGCAGTGACGATGGCGCCGATCGGCGCCATTTTTAAAAGTACCGCCGTGAGTACTCGTCTGCTCGCCTCTTCTTCGGCTGGTGGCCTCTTCCTCCCGCCCCCCCTGCAGCCTCTGACCTCCTGCCCCCCCTGCAGCCTCTGACCTCCTGCCCCCACTGCAGCCTCTGACCTCCTGCCCCCACTGCAGCCTCTGACCTCCTGTCCCCCCCTGCAGCCTCTGACCTCCTGCCCCCACTGCAGCCTCTGACCTCCTGCCCCCACTGCAGCCTCTGACCTCCTGCCCCCCCTGCAGCCTCTGACCTCCTGCCCCCACTGCAGCCTCTGACCTCCTGCCCCCACTGCAGCCTCTGACCTCCTGCCCCCACTGCAGCCTCTGACCTCCTGCCCCCCCTGCAGCCTCTGACCTCCTGCAGCCTCTGACCTCCTGCCCCCCCTGCAGCCTCTGACCTCCTGTCCCCCCCCTGCAGCCTCTGACCTCCTGTCCCCCCCCCTGCAGCCTCTGACCTCCTGTCCCCCCCCCTGCAGCCTCTGACCTCCTGTCCCCCCCCCTGCAGCCTCTGACCTCCTGTCCCCCCCCCTGCAGCCTCTGACCTCCTGTCCCCCCCCCTGCAGCCTCTGACCTCCTGTCCCCCCCCCTGCAGCCTCTGACCTCCTGTCCCCCCCCTGCAGCCTCTGACCTCCTGTCCCCCCCCCTGCAGCCTCTGACCTCCTGTCCCCCCCCTGCAGCCTCTGACCTCCTGTCCCCCCCCTGCAGCCTCTGACCTCCTGTCCCCCCCTGCAGCCTCTGACCTCCTGTCCCCCACTGCAGCCTCCGACCTCCTGTCCCCCCCTGCAGCCTCCGACCTCCTGCCCCCCCCCTGCAGCCTCCGACCTCCTGCCCCCCCCTGCAGCCTCCAACCTCCTGTCCCCCCCCTGCAGCCTCCGACCTCCTGTCCCCCCCCTGCAGCCTCCGACCTCCTGTCCCCCCCCTGCAGCCTCCGACCTCCTGTCCCCCCCCTGCAGCCTCTGACCTCCTGTCCCCCCCCTGCAGCCTCCGACCTCCTGTCCCCCCCCTGCAGCCTCTGACCTCCTGTCCCCCCCCTGCAGCCTCTGACCTCCTGTCCCCCCCCTGCAGCCTCTGACCTCCTGTCCCCCCCCTGCAGCCTCTGACCTCCTGTCCCCCCCCTCCGCAGCCTCTGACCTCCCCTGTACCATCGGCAGCCTCTGACCTCCCCTGTACCATCGGCAGCCTCTGACCTCCCCTGTACCATCGGCAGCCTCTGACCTCCCCTGTACCATCGGCAGCCTCTGACCTCCTGTCCCCCCCCCTGCAGCCTCTGACCTCCTGTCCCCCCCCCTGCAGCCTCTGACCTCCTGTCCCCCCCCCCTGCAGCCTCTGACCTCCTGTCCCCCCCCCCCTGCAGCCTCTGACCTCCTGTCCCCCACCCTGCAGCCTCTGACCTCCCCTGTACCATCGGCAGCCTCTGACCTCCTGTCCCCCCCCCTGCAGCCTCTGACCTCCTGTCCCCCACCCTGCAGCCTCTGACCTCCCCTGTACCATCGGCAGCCTCTGACCTCCTGTCCCCCCCCTGCAGCCTCTGACCTCCTGTCCCCCACCCTGCAGCCTCTGACCTCCCCTGTACCATCGGCAGCCTCTGACCTCCTGTCCCCCCCCCTGCAGCCTCTGACCTCCTGTCCCCCACCCTGCAGCCTCTGACCTCCTGTCCCCCACCCTGCAGCCTCTGACCTCCCCTGTACCATCGGCAGCCTCTGACCATCTATTGTCTTATATCACGTCTGGAGTGGAGTCAACAGTGGGAGTGCCTCAGGGATGGGGGTCATGGGAGAAGTCAGACGTGTATGGACTGTGGAGAGGAAACTATGGGATAAAACCAGAGCCACCGAGCTGGAGCCGACTGACTGAGCCCTGCAAGGTGCACCTGAGAGGAGGTCAGTGACAGCGCCGCCAGGCCTACCTGAGAGGGGGGGGGGGTCAATGCAATATTGTAAGGGGGCACTGATAAAAAGGTTTACCCCTTATATCAGTAAACCCCCTTACTTTAGTGTTTTCTTTCTGCAGAAGGTGGTCTCTGGTCACCAGAGTCCTCCCCACATTCCCAGAGTTCCCCTTTACATCATAGTCTGCAGGATTCCACCTTACAGTGCAAGTGAGAACTCTGATGTAAAGAGGAATGCAGAGGACTCTGATATAAGTGGGGTCTCTGGTCACCAGTGCCCCCCTTTTATATCAGAGTTCCCGCTTAGATCATGATCTGCAATGTTCCCCTTTATATCAGAGTTCCCTTGCACTGTAAAGGGGAATCCTCCTGATATATGGGGGAACTCTGTGTTGGGTTATATTAATCTGACTTTCATGTAAATGGAGAAATATGGTGTTTGACTTTTGTTTAACTTAACACATTGCTAATAGCAGTTTATAGCTTAAATATTGATATTTGCACTGAAAACTGCCATTTACGGCACCTTTTTTTTGCAGTGTCAATAAAAAATGTGCCATTAAATGCCATGATTTTTGCCTTGAAAAAAATTGCTGCTGTTTGTAAATTCCATGTCTCTCTTATCTATATATAATACACTCTTCAAATGTGCTTTAAAATGCATGGTTTTCCCTTTTGTGAACAAGAAAATAACGACGTTATGCGGTTGGGCTGGTATAATAATGCTATGGGGCTGGTATAATAATGCTATGGGGCTGGTATGAAATTATTTCCAGGGCTGGTTTTTATTCCCAGTCCGGCCCTGGCCCCATACACGGCTAGGCTCCCAAAAAGTCCCACACATGTGGTATCCCCGTACTCAGGAGAAGCAGCTGAATGTATTTTGGGGTGCAATTCCACATATGCCCATGGCCTGTGTGAGCAATATATCATTTAGTGACAACTTTTTGTAAATTTTTTTTTTTTTTTTTTGTCATTATTCAATCACCTGGGACAAAAAAAAAATAAATATTCAATGGGTTCAACATGCCTCTCAGCAATTTCCTTGGGGTGTCTACTTTCCAAAATGGGGTCATTTGGGGGGGTTTTGTACTGCCCTGCCATTTTAGCACCTCAAGAAATGGCATAGGCAGTCATAAACTAAAAGCTGTGTTAATTCCAGAAAATGTACCCTAGTTTGTAGGCGCTATAACTTTTGCGCAAACCAATAAATATACGCTTATTGACTTTTTTTTTACCAAAGACATGTGGCCGAATACATTTTGGCCTAAATGTATGACTAAAATTGAGTTTATTGGATTTTTTTAATAACAAAAAGTAGAAAATATCATTTTTTTTCCGTTTATAGCGCAAAAAATAAAGATGGCAGAGGTGATCAAATACCATCAAAAGAAAGCTCTATTTGTGGGAAGAAAAGGACGCAAATTTCGTTTGGGTACACCATTGCATGACCGCGCAATTAGCAGTTAAAGCAACGCAGTGCCAAATTGTAAAAAGTGCTCTGGTCAGGAAGGGGGTAAATCCTTCCGGGGCTGAATTGGTTAACACATGTATTAGCACCATAATTATTTATTTATTTTATTCACATGTATGCATTTTTTATTCCTGGATTTAAGCTTAGTCGCAGCAGCATATTGTGCACTATTTATTTAAAGCGCATCAATTTTATACTTAGTATCAACAACATTGCTCAGCCAATACAGAAAGCTACAAAGAAACATTGTTACATTTTGTATCTTTCTGTTTATTCAGCTCAAAGGGATGAACTTGGATCTGCAAATTAAGTCAGTTAAAGCAACCTTCAAAATGTAAATTTTGAATTAAATGTTCCCCTGTTTAACCCCTTATTAACGCTTAGTTTACTCGTATCAGCCCTAATTAACTCCTTATTCTCCTTCTCCATTCAATTAACTAATATTTAACCACTTGCTTACCGGGCACCTATACCCCCTTCCTGCCCAGTACAATTTTTAGCTTTCAAAGCTTTGAATAACAATTGTGCAGTCATACAACACTGTACCCATATGACATTTTTATTATTTTGTTCACACAACTAAAGCTGGGGTTTTCATTTTTTTTGCTAAATGCATGAAAAAAGACCAAACATGTTGAAAAAAAAAAGTTTTTTATAGTTTGATATAAAATTGTACAAACAGGTAATTTTTCTCCTTCACTGGTGGGTACTGATGAAGCAGCACTGGTGGGTACTGATGAGGAGGCACAGATGAGGCTGCACTGATGGACATTGGAAAAATGAGACAGATACAGGTAAGTAATACAATCCACCAAAAAGGAAGGGGGCTGGGTGCTAGCACGCCAACATCCGTCCAACAGGTTTATTGAAAGACTGCCAGCAGGACTAAAACAACGGACCAAGGGGTGACAATGTTTCACATATAACCCCGGGTTTTGAGGAAGCACAATGTATATGTGAAACGTCGTCACGCCTTGGTTCGTTGTTTTAGTCCTTCTGGCAGTCTTTCAATAAACCTGTTGGACGGATGTTGGCATGCAGCAAACTTTTCTCACTTGGTCTCCTGATGGACATTGATAGGTGGCACACTGTACCCATATGACATTTTTATCATTTTTTTCACATAAATAGAGCTTTCTTTTGGTGGTATTTAATCACCTCTGAGGTTTTTTATTTTTTGCTAAACAAACAAAAAGAGGCAGAAAATTGGAAAAAAAAAACAAAACAGTTTTTATAGTTTGTCATAAAAATTTTCCAAACCGGTAATTTTTCTCCTTTATTGATGTGCACTGATGAGGCTTTACTGATTAGCACCGATAGTCTGCACTGGTGGGCACTGATAAGGTGGCACTGATAGGCACTGATAAGGTGGCACTGATAGGCAGCACTAATGGGCACTGATAAGGTGGCACTGATAGGCACTGATAAGGTGGAACTGATAGGCACTGATAAGGTGGCACTGATGGGCACTGATAAGGTGGCACTGATAGGCACTGATAAGGTGGCACTGATAGGCACTGATAAGGTGGCACTGATAGGCACTGATAAGGTGGCACTAATAGGCAGCACTAATGGGCACTGATAAGGTGGCACTGATAGGCACTGATAAGGTGGCACTGATGGGCACTGATAAGGTGGCACTGATAAGGTGGCACTCATAGGCACTGATAAGGTGGAACTGATAGTCACTGATAAGGTGGCACTGATAGGCACTGATAAGGTGGCACTGATAGGCACTGATAAGGTGGCACTGATAGGCAGCACTAATGGGCACTGATGAGGCAACCCTGAAGGGCACTGACCAGGAGGCACTGATGAGGCTTTACTGATAGGTGGCACTAATAGGCGGCACTGATGGACACTGGTAGGTGGCACTGATGGACACTGGTAGGTGGCACTGATAAGCAGCACTGATAGGAACGAATGATGAGGCACTGATGGGCACAATTGCCAGCACTGATGGGCACTGATAGGTAGCACTGGTGGGCACTGATTAGCAGTACTGATGAGCACTGATAGGTGGCACTGGTGGGCACTGATTAGCAGTACTGATGGGTACTGGTAGGTGGCATTGGTTAGCAGCATTGACGGGCACTGATTAGCTGCACTGGTGGTCACTGTGTATGGGACTGATGTCCCACTTACAGAAGCTGGTCATCGGCTTTATTCTTTTCTCCTCACGCTGTCAGCCTGAGGGGAAAAAAAGCAGATGACCAGCTTCTGTTTACATCATGTGATCAGCTGTCATTGGCTGACATCTGATCACGTGGTAAAGGACCGGAATCGGCCCCTTACTCTGATCAGCCAAGTCCCAAGGACTTGGCGGTCACAGAGCGCTACACCCGCGCCACAGAGGGCGCACGGGCAGCGCGAGCACGGGAGGACCTCCATGTACGCTCTCCTGCCATTTTAAGCCTGCACTGTAGCCATCTTTCAGCTATAGCACGAGTACAAAGTGGTTAAAAAATTTTTTCTGTTTTTGTTTGCTTTGTTCATGAATATTTTTACACCTTTTCCATATATTTACACCTATCACACTGAAAAAAAGCGCAAAGTTTATAAAAATTACTTTACTTCATTTGTAAATAACTTTGCGATGCTTTGTACCAGAATTGTAGTTTTACTGTTGTTTTAAACAAGATAAATTGCAGAATAAAATCCACACTTTTCAAAAAAAGAAAAAGTGTCTTTTTGTTTCGTTTTATTACATTTAATTGTCTAATGCCCCCTACACACGGTCGGACTTTCTGACGGAAAATGTGCGATCGGAGCTTGTTGTCGTGTGTGGGTATCCATCGGACTTTTTCCCATCGGAATTTCGGACACACAAAGTTTGAGAGCTGGATCTAAAATTTTCCGGCAACAAGCTCCGATCGCACATTTTCCGATCGCGTGTAGACAATTCCGATGCACAAAGTGCCACGCATGCTCGGAATCAAGCAGATGAGCTGCACTGGCTATTGAAATTCATTTTTCTCGGCTCGTCATACCTGTTGTACGTCACCGCGTTCTTGACGTTCGCAATTTCCGACCAACTTTATGAGACCGTGTGTATGCAACACAAGTTTGAGCCAACATCCGTCGGAAAAAATTAGATGGATGTCCGATCAATGTCCGCTCGTGTGTACAGGGCATTATTAGAGTTGCGGGCAAAAAAATCATTGATGTGAGACAATATTCCTTAAAAGAAAGCATTGTTTGTCCTTAAAAAAACTATGTATGTATTACGTTGTTATCTTAAAGTGGATGTGAACCCGGACATTCTTTTTATTTATTTTTTTTATATCATACTGTAGAGTATAAGATTTCCTATCATTTGAGCCCAGTCTTGCCACACAGAGTTAATCCATCTCTGAGCAATCCTCTTTTATTGTTCAGTGAGATAATTCTTGACAAACTGAGAAAAACTTTGTCAAATCCTTCCCCTTGCTGTGAGTGACAGTCTAAGACACAGGCATTATTTTTTAATTCCCTCCCCCACTCCTTTCTTCAGCAGCTCTGCAAGGATTGGCTGTTCCACACCTCACCATGATTTGGCATGCTGAAGTCAGTTTTTCGGGTCTCATAACAGACAGAGGAGAGACATTTGACAGGTAAGGATACATGCAGGAGGCGTGTCTATCCTTATAGATAACCCCTATGGCAGTAGTTTAGAAAGGATGACATTGGGTTTACATCCACTTTAAGTAATGACAAAATTATTGCTGAATAAACAGGCTCATAACAGAAATTTGAACATTGCTCTGGTCCATAAGAAGAAAGCAGGTGTGAGAGCGGAAGTGGTTAACATCAAGCCCTGCATAGAGGCAATGTGTAATGCATAATATAAGACAAAATATAATTTATAACATGCAGTACATACACTATATTGCCAAAAGTATTGGGACACATGCCTTTACAAGCACAGTGCACAAAGCAAGGTCCATAAAGACATGGATGAGTGAATTTGGGGTGAAGGAACTTGACTGTCCTGCACAGAGTTCTGACCTCAACCCCATAGAACACCTTTGGGATGAATTAGAGTGGAGACTGTGAGCCAGGCCTTCTCGTCCAACATCAGTGACTGACCTCACAAATGCACTTCTGGAAGAATGGTCAAACATTCCCATAGACACACTCCTAAACCTTGTGGACAGCCTTCCCAGAAGAGTTGAAGCTGTTATAGCTGCAAAGGGTGGGCCAACTCAATATTGAAGCCTACGGACTAAGACTGGGATGCCATTAAAGTTCATGTGCGTGTAAAGGCAGGCGTCCCAATACTTTTGGTAATATAGTATATATATATAATTATTTGTAACTACCTTTAGCTCCTTGTCATTCTGCTGCACAACAATCAGTTTGGAATTTTTGCTTCCACAATCATTTTCACTATTTTGCCATGCTTTCTTTTCACTGGAAAACCAGAAACATTTCATTCCAAAAAGGATCCATCCTTCAGGACAAAAGTCTGAAATGGAAACGCCGGAAAAAAGCAGTTAGTGAGGTTGTGGGGGGGGAGAGAACAATAATAGTAAATGATTTTCTGAGGGGGTGTCAATGTATTGTTACTTTTATAGGTATTTATAGCCCAGTCCCCGACAAAAGAAAAATTATACAGGATAATAAGATATTTTGTCCCATAAGAACATCCATATTGTGTTTTTTTATTTATAAAGAATTAAAAATATATCTAACGTTTCTGTGCTTTTTAGCATCAGCAAAGTCTCTGTATGCCTGTATAGTAGAATCTCAAAGAGATTCATTATAGAGAATGATGTGTGGGATTCTGGGAGATTCCTGCACTCAAGTTCAAACATTGTGACAAGTTCATTCTTTTATTCTGTCAGAACTATTGAGGTTGAAAAGATTAATATGAGGCCTAATCGTATATATTTTCATATATATTTTCTGAACAGAGCAGAAGCCATCTTGTTCAAAACATTTTTTGTTAGGAGGTTAAATTAAGTGCATGCTTGTGGACAGGGATGTTTGTAAGAGACTCTAGGGCTCCTTGCATATTATCCTAGATCGTAAATTAAGGGTCTGGACACTTAGGCCCCTTTTACACTGGGGCGGGGGCGGGTTTTGCCCCCCACTAGCGGCCGAGAAAGGGTTAAAAACCACCGCAAAGCGCCTCTGAAGAGGTGGTTTGCCTGGGGAATAGGCGCGCTGTCCCATTGATTTCAATGGGCAGGAGCGGTGAGGGAGCGGTGTATACACCGCTCCTTCACCGCTCCGAAGATGCTGCTAGCAGGACTTTTTTCCCCGTCCTGCCAGCGCACCGATCCAGTGTGAAAGCCCTCGGGGCTTTCACACTGGAGAGACAGTAGCGGCTGTTTCGGGTCGGTTTGCAGACGAGACGAGAGGAGAAAAACAGAATGGAGAGATGTAGGAAGGAGGGTAAGAGAAGTCCTTTGGGACACCCAGCTGATATCTCTCAAAACAAAAGAGTCTTAATCTCTGGTAAAGTATTCATTTATATTTTTACCTTTTGGGTAATTTAATTTGTTTGAGCATATGCTTAACTAACCAAACCAACGTTGGAATTTTTAGTTTTGGAGTGAGTTGAATTCTAACTGCAGTATGAATTTGACTACCTTTCAAAAAAAGAGATACATATCTTTTTATATCTCAACAAAGCTGATTTCCAAGTCTTATAATTGGATTAGTTATAGTATGTATTGAACCATAGATTCATTCTAAAATGTATTTAAAAATGAGTCTTGGTTAAATGACCAAGTTTGTATATAGTTAACAAAATTGTCCATATACTGTAAAAGAGATTTAAGTTTGAAGGTCTTTGTTTTGAGAAGAAATCACGTGTTAAATTCAACACCTAGTTTGTTTTCATAAGTCTGTAGAGCCACGGAAAGCTATTTACTAAGCCGTCATGAAATGTAGGCGTGGTATTTTGTAACAAGGGCTTGTGGTAAAATTTCTTATCATCTGTATCACCCATATATTTGAAGTTATATATTTTTGTATTATCACAAATCATATTTGATATTATTTTGCACTGCATTTTTAGTTAATATATATATATATATTAGCACATTGTTGTATTCATTCTTGTCTTCAAACTAGCATGGATAAACAAATTTGAATTAATTTGTTTGATTTGTGGAAAGACGTGAAAATCACCTAAACCATAGATTTTTGCGTACTTCCATAAATATAATACTGTTCATATTTCAGTATAAACTTCTGACAATTCATTAAAAGCAATAATTGCAACATAACATTCATTTTCGGTGAATAAAATAACCCCAGAGAGAAGGAAATTAAGTGACGGAAGTCAGTCCCTGATAAAAAACAGGAAGTCCTCACTTCCTTCATCAATCTTTTAGATTCTGAGAACATTTAGGCTTGGTTCACATACACTATATTGCCAAAAGTATTGGGACACCAGCCTTTATATGCGCATGAACTTTAATTGCATCCCAGTCTTAGTCCGTAGGGTTCAATATTGCGATGGACCACCCTTTGCAGCCATAACAGCTTCAACCTTCTGGGAAGGCTGTCCACAAGGTTTAGGAGTGTGTCTATGGGAATGTTTGACTATTTTTCCAGAAGTGCATTTGTGAGGTCAGGCACTGATGGACGAGAAGGCCTTGCTCACAGTCTCCACTCTATTTCATCCCAAAGGTGTTCTATTAGGTTGAGGTCAAGACCTTGCTTTGTGCACTGGTGCGCAGTCATGTTGGAGGGGCCATCCTCAGGCTGGTCCCACAATGTTGGGAGCATGAAATTGTCCAAAATGTCTTGGTATGCTGACGCCTTAAGAGTTCCCTTCACTGGAACTAGGAGGCCAAGCCCAACCCCTGAAAAACAACCCTACACCACAATACCCCCTCCACCAAATGATTTGGACCAGTGCACAAGGCAAGTTTGGGGTGGAGGAACTTGACTTCCCTGCAGAGAGTCCTAATCTCCACCTGATAGAACACCTTTGGGATGAATTAGAGTGGAGACTGTGAGCCAGGCCTTCTCGTCCAACATCAGTGCCTGACCTCACAAATGTGATTCTGGAAGAATAGTCAAACATTCCCAGAGACACACTCCCTAACCTTGTGGACATCCTTCCCAGAAGATCTGAAGCTATTAAAGCTGCAAAGGGTGGGCCAACTATATATTGAACCCTACAGGCTAAGACTGGGATGTCATTAAAGTTCATGTGTGTGTAAAGGCAGCCGTCCCAATACTTTTGACAATATAGGGTATTTTGGATTTGTGATGGAAGTGAATACTTGATAAGAAGGAAACCCCCTCCACTTCCCCAACCTAAATAACCCCCACATGCATGCATACTTTGATGCTGAGGCCTTTGTTCCTGTGCTGTAGATCCTCTTAGACTTCTATAGGGCAACTTCTCGAGGCCAGAGGCAGTTGAGAGATGATCCCATACAAGTCTTTGTGGATATAATGTACAGCTGTGGCCAATGTAGTGAAGATATTAGGTGAAGGATGTAAAGAATGTGAAAGACTGTAGCACTGAGGTAAGTTTGTATGTGGAAAAGGAGGATTTTAAACAATAAAATAGATTTTGTTAATTACCTGTAATACCTTTTTCATACTTGTCCAGTTTTGACCTTGTGTCTCTTAACATTTCCTCCGTCGCTTGTCTTTCAGATGTAGAATTCTGTTCCTCCCTCTGGCACTGCAGCAGAGAGCTGTTCAGATCCATATTACCCTGGATTGCCTTCTCCAGCTCCAGACTGGTCTTCCCCAGGTCACTCTCAGTGATCACAAGCTTCTTCTTCACCAATTCCAGGAGGTCCTCTCGACTCCTAAGGCTCCGAGTCATACTGCTGCTCATTGTCTCATGATCTGTCATCAACTTCTGGAAATCATTGGACTGTTGGACATCTGCAACATGTGACACAGACAGACTGATGTAATAAGACAAAATAAAGAGGCAAGACTTTGGTGAAGTTCAGAGACCCAATCTGCCTCTTGGCTCTCTAGAAGTATATGGGAGCCTACTGCACAGTGCACACAGACAGACAGGAAGAAAAAGTCAGCCGTAACATTTAGGGTTGCCACCTGTCCAGGATTCACCCGGACAGTTCGGGTTTTGAATGTGTCCGGGTTTCAGTGCACCTGAAACCCGGACACATTATTTAGACCTAATCTCATTAGGATTCCCCCTATAACAGCCACAAGCTCTCCCCCTCCCTCTGCACTTTCTACCCCCCTGCACTGTTTCCCTTCTCACTTGGCTGCTCCCCGAGCCTCTCCTGCTCCTCATCCATCCATCCATGCTTGCTTTGGTCCACCTTCACTGTAACACAACATAAGTGCCTTTCATTTACATTACATGCTACTCTATCTCTCACTCCCACCAGCAATGGCACATCTCACAGAACTACCGCTCTCCCATTTATTCAGCCTCTTCCTTCCCATCACCACTGACTCTGGTCCTCCTCTGATCATTGCCTCCTTGCTCATCTCCATCTGCATCTCACACCTTTATAGAGCAAGCTCCCTTCTCTATGCAAGTCTCATTCCATTCCTTTCCCCCTCCCCCCTCGTCTGTATCTCCCCCAACTCCACCAACGTACCACCTATCTTTGCTGCATCCCCTCTTTCCATCCCCCTCACTCACCTTCTCCCCCACCTTTCTGTCCTCGATCCCATCCTTCCCCTTGCAGTTCCTCCTAATACTACTACCCAAAACCCAGCCCCCCCCATCCTTCCGCATTATTACTCTCCTTGGTGCACCCAAAGGTGTCCCAGGTCTTTTACTAATCCTATAGTGTATACTACAAAAAAATAAATAAATTGCTGTTCGCCGCTAAAGTGTTCGGGTTTGGCTTGAAGAAAAGGTGGCAACCCTAGTAAAATTGCAAAGGGCTTTGTTGGTAAATATTCAGCTCAGAGGAACAGGGAAAAAAGGGGTAACAAAACTTTGTTTAAATGTTACTGTGATGGACTCCGGACACCCTGTCGGGTATTCCCATCAAGCAGCTGCTTCCCAAGTCCTGGAACATGAGATTAACATGACATAATTAACTCTGCTATTGTGTGAAGGAGTTCTGTGTTGACATTTATGATAATGTGTATTGTAGTGAGCTAGGAGACGACAAGGCTAGGACCTGAAAGGTCCTATCTCTGAATCACCTAGTCTGGTTAAATGATTAGTTAATTAGCTCATGTTAAAAAGGTTTATAGTTATAGTTTGTATTGTCATCCTTGTTTATATATTTGTGCGAGATCTCAAATAAACCAGGCTATTTCTGGTGTACTCCAAGACTGGTGTTGTCTGGTTCTTGGGGGTTACTATAGCCAGATCCATTGGTCTCGTGTTCCAGGACTTGGGAAGCAGCTTCTTGATGGAAATACTCATAAGGGTATCTGGAGTCTGTCACATTTGGTTGGCAGCGGTGGGATGCTTCCTTGTGCCTGGAATATCCTAACCACCAACGGGACTTAAGATTGGAATAGCAGATTTAAGAGTTCCCGGGACTGCTGCGGATCGTCCTTTCAACATACACCAGGACAGTGTCCAGGACTTGGGAAGCAGCTTCTTGATGGAAATACTCATAAGGGTGTCCGGAGTCTGTCACATTTGGTTGGCAGCGGTGGGATGCTTCCTTGTGCCTGGAACATCCTAACCACCAACGGGACTTAAGATTGGGATAGCAGACTTAAGAGTTCCCGGGACTGCTGCGGATCGTCCTTTCAACATACACCAGGACTGTGTCTGAGGATGAATACCTGGAGCCCAGGCAGCAGATCTGGGTAAGACTCTGGATTGGAACCATCCAGCTTGCTGGTATAAAACAGGGCAAGTGCTTTCCAACCCCAGAGCAACGTGCCAGTGACTAACGGGTTTTGCGGATGGCATTCCTGAGAGAGGCCCCAGGAGCAATGGGTGACTGAGTTGGACAAGCTGGTCCAGCAGAAGATAAAGCTGGACAATCGTTATCGGACTCTGCAATGGCATGCAGAGCAGGGTAATTTAGGGGAGACAACAGAATGCTCTCTGGAGGGATATGATTTTGGTGGCCCTATATTGCTGTGGGAGAGCCTTACAGATAGTTTTGTGTTTGGGGATGAAGGGGAACTTACCTTTGAGGACCTGCGAGAATACAGAGTGTCTATGCTCGATCTTGCAGTGGTCTCAGAGCTTAAACCTGATCAGGAATATTTTCTAAGGAAATAACAGCATCTGGAAAGGGCACATAGGGAACTGCTAGAACACAATCAGCAGCATGCCAGAGAATAGGCAGTGGAAAATCCAGAGATGGCCGTCTCCAAAGCTAAAGTGCGGACAGCAGGGCAAAGCTCTGCTAACCTCTTTGCAGCTCAGATAGCATCTTCTGGGCTCTACGGACAGGAGATGGAGAACCTCTATCCCCAGACACCAGTTCCAGAGACTGGGGATTTAATAGACTTGTTTGCTGAGTAAGAAAAACCTGGTGAGCCTCCAGCAGAAGAGCTGGTATCAGAGCCAAACTTTTCTGAGCTCTGCCCAGCACCAACAGCCGCATCTGTGGAGTTACAAGGAACTTCCCCAGCTGAAGCGCTGGCCTCCCAATAGAGGGTCAATGACCTCTGCCCCACACCTACTGATGACAACTATTCCTTTCAGCCAGGAATGGAGATCATGCGGACTGACTATGCGAGTTCATGCTGCCCGACTAACACATGTCCAGACCAGGTGGAGGTCTGGGACCTTGTTAGTCGACTTTTGATGGGGGAGAAATGGCAGAGGCTAGCATTCAGTCCCCTCCAAAAGCCTCTGTCCTGGGTGAGTCTATCATCGTTTCCATACCCTTTAAAGGATATGTAGATCCTTACAATGAGCATCTTTAACCACTTGAACTGCAGAAGAATTTAGCTCCTTCATGACCAGGCCATTTTTTGCTATATTTTTTGCGCCCATCAAATGCAGCTACTTTAATTGGCGATTGCGCGGTCATGCAACACTGTACCCAAATTAAATTGATATCATTTTTTTCACACAAATATCGCTTTCTTTAGGTGGTATTTGATCACCTCTGAGTTTTTTTATCATATAGATGAGAAAAAAAACTCTTTAGACCTTACCTTCTGTTATAAAACATATCCAATAAAAAAAATCTAAAAAATGTAATTTCTTCATACATTTAGGCCAATATGTAATCTGTTACATGTCTTTGGTAAAAAATACAAAAAAAAAAACAATAAGGGTATATTAATTGTTTTTTGCATGAAGGTTATAAAGTCTACAAACTATGGGATACACTGTATACTGTATTTTTTTTTATACTAGTAATGGCTGCAATCAGTGACTTATAATGGGACTGTGAAAGTGTGGCAGGAAATCTGACGCTAACTGGCACTAAAACAGTGATCACTAATAATAATAATATACACTGTCACTGTACTAATGACACTGGCTGGGAAGGGGTTAAGATCTAGGCGAACAAGGGGTTAACTGTGTGCCTATGTGTAATGTGTGTACAGTGTGCTGCTTTTACTACTAGATCTTTCAGTGTCTCACCCCTGTTTTGCAGGGATGAGAAACAGTGAGATTGTTCCCTCTGTACAGAGCCCCCTTGTTGATTGTCAACACAGGGCTCTGGGCTGTGCTTGGACACAGCCAATCAGCAGGTCCCGGCCGTGATTCACAGGTGGGACTTGCTGACAGGCTCCCGCTGTGTACAAACACAGAGGGTGCTCATGGGGGGCGTGCATGTGCGCGCCCTAAACCTGGAAGTAGACAAACAGAAAGAACCCGCTCCAGGTGTCTGAACCACAAAATCTCCTCCCCCGTCAGGTACGAGTGCTCGCTCAGTATGCAATAGGCATACAAAGAGAAATTGAATCCGGATGACCCCACTCCAAAGATAGTATCTTTATTAATAAAAATCCATACAGCAAAAGATGAAATAGATTGCTAACATGTTTCACACCGTAACTACTGGTGCTTACTCATAGCTAAATCTTTAAACAAATGACAATGATTTATATATATACATGCCAATACATACAAAGTGGGCTTGAATGATAGATTGAACAATTGAAAGATTAACAGATTGACGGACTCCTGTTCAGGGCTGGTGCAAGGACTTTTGATACCCTAGGCGAAACCCCATTTTGCCGCCCCCACCTTGGCTCCACCCCTGTGCCCACCCCCTTTGCCCTGCCCATGTATACCCCACCTTTTTTTTTTATCAAACAAGGTTTTATTAGGCAAAGATGATGCATATAAATACATAGTATTACCAATATGTATATATATATACATAAAAAAGCGCATTAAACAAGGACAGTATACATTGTTAATATAATCAACATTAGAGGTAGTATATGTTAATGTAGAAATAAATGTATACCACCATGAACTACTATCATCATAATGTGTAATATTATCTCCCTCCCACCCCCCCCCCCCCCCCCCCCCCGTTGAACATATTTGGTTTAATTGTATTTTATTTTAGTACACGGGATATGTATATGCATAATGTGACGCTGTTATATACCTTTAAGTCTATAGGGGATATATTGTGTTTAGTACAGACATGACCATTTTGGGAGAACAACATGGACCATGGTATCTTTTGGTTTATACTTTCTCTGTATGTATCTGGAATAGAGTTTTAGGTACAGAGATCCACGTGCTGTATTACTGAGCGAGTTTATGGTTAAGTGCAAGTTTCAGGTTCTTGCAACCATCGATCCCAGATTTTGTTGTATTTTGTCGGACATCCTCTATTAATGTAAATATGTTTTTTTGTATGGCAAGGTATTGTTAACTTCTATTTTCCACTCCGTCACACTGGGAGGGGATGGTCTCATCCACTTTCTTGCAATAATTTTTCTGACGGAGAATAGAGTCTCATGTAGGAATACCTTGGTGAATTTGTCAACTGTGTCTGGAAATATCCCTAGGAGACATTGTTTTGGTTCTAATGCTATTGGGGAGTAGGGATGAGCCGAACACCCCCCGGTTCGGTTCGCACCAGAACCCGCGAACGGACCGCAAGTTCGCACGAACGTTAGAACCCCATTGACGTCTATGGGACTCGAACGTTCGAAATCAAAAGTGCTCATTTTAAAGGCTAATTTGCATGGTATTGTCCTAAAAAGGGTTTGGGGACCCGGGTCCTACCCCAGGGGACATGTATCAATGCAAAAAAAACTTTTAAAAACGGCCGTTTTTTCGGGAGCAGTGATTTTAATGATGCTTAAAGTAAAAAAAAAAAAGTGAAATATTCCTTTAAATATCGTACCTGGGGGGTGTCTATAGTATGCCTGTAAAGTGACGCGTGTTTCCCATGTTTAGAACAGTCCCTGCACCAAATGTCATTTTTAAAGGAAAAAATCTCATTTAAAACTGCTTGCGGGTTTAATGTCATGTCGGGTCATGGCAATATGGATGAAAATCAGTGAGACAAACGGCATGGGTACCCCCCAGTCCATTACCAGGCCCTTTGGGTCTTGTATGGATATTAAGGGGAACCCCGCACCCAAATTAAAATAAGGAAAGGTCCCTATATACTCTGAACAGCAGTATTCAGGCGGTGCAAACAAGACAGGGACTGTAGGTTTGTTGTTAAGTAGAATCTGTTTGTAATTTTGAACATTTTTAATGTGTTTAGCTCCAGCCAAAAAATCTTTTCTAGGCTTTTTGGAAAACATAGGGAAGGGTTATCACCCCTGTGACATTTGTTTTGCGTCTTTCCTCCTCTTCAGAAGATTTCACCTCACTTTTTTGTCCCAATGAAAAATGTTTTTTGAAAATTTGGGTTTTTTTGTGGAACAAGGATTGGAAAGCATCAGTGGAAAGGAGAAATTGTTTTCCCATATTAACTCTTACAGGAGAGAATTTCCCTTCCTTAGGGGTAGATTTCATCTCACTTCCTGTTGTCTCCTTCCGTTTGCAAGTAGGAGTCGTTTGTAAGTTAGATGTTTGAAAGTAGGGTCCTGCCCTATATACTCAGCAGAAATTTGGGCCTTAGGTGTTGCTGTGGCCAAAACACTGTAAGCCCTCACAGGGCCCTGCTGTGAAATATTAGATCAAGAATTGTAATTACATGCCCCTGTTGAACAGGAGCTGAAAAATTAGGCCTTAGGCACTGGTGCTGGTGCCACAACACTGCAACCCCTCACAGACACTCTAGTTGGAACGCAGGAACGAGCCCTGCTGCAAAGTATTGCATCAAAAATTGTAATTACACGCCCCTGTTAGACAGGGGCAGAAAAATTGGGCCTTAGGCACTGGTGCTGGTGCCACAACACTGCAACCCCTCACAGACACTCTAGTTGGAACGCAGGAACGAGCCCTGCTGCAAAGTATTGCATCAAAAATTGTAATTACACGCCCCTGTTAGACAGGGGCAGAAAAATTGGGTCTTAGGCACTGGTGCTGGTGCCACAACACTGCAACCCCTCACAGACACTCTAGTTGAAACGCAGGAACAAGCCCTGCTGCAAAGTATTGCATCAAAAATTGTAATTACACGCCCCTGTTAAACAGGGGCTGAAAAATTGTGCCTTAGGCACTGGTGGTGGCACCCAGAACCAAAAATGTTCTTACAAGCTATCAGCGTGATGATTGAGGATAATTACTCAGGGATAGTCACTCAGCATCAGCATAGGCAGTCTTTGAAGGGATCTGAGATTTCAAAAAAAATTATTCGGTTACATCTGCATCAGGTGCTTGGTAGCTGGTGGTGATCCAAGACTGATTCATTTTTATGAAGGTCAGCCGATCGACCGAGTCGGTGGACAGACGCACCCTGTGATCGGTTACCACGCCTCCAGCAGCACTGAATGTGCGTTCCGAAAGAACGCTGGATGCAGGACAGGCCAGTAGCTCAATTGCATACTGTGCAAGCTCTGGCCAGTGATCCATCCTCAAGACCCAGTAACCCAGAGGATTTTCGGTGGGAAAGGTGTCCAAGTCTGATCTTGCCCCTAGGTATTCCTGCACCATGTAAAACAGACGCTGGCGATGGTTGCTGGAACCGATCATACCTTGGGGCTGCGGACCAAAAAATTGTCTGAACGCATCGGTCAGACGGCCACCTTCTCCACCGCTCCTTCTTTGACTGACCGAAGCCTCAGCAACACGTTGTCCAGAAACAGGAGTTTGTAACCTCCCAGTCTCTGGGAACGCGTTGCACAGACCTTTCTGCAAGGCCTCCCGAAGATGTTTCATCCTCTGCTCCCTCTGCGATGGCAAGATAAGGTCCGCAACCTTACCCTTGTAACGTGGATCAAGGAGGGTTGCCAGCCAGTATTGGTCCTTCTCCTTGATACCACGAATACGAGGATCCTTACGCAGGCTTTGCAGGATCAGGGAGGCCATGCAGCGTAGGTTTGCTGAGGCATTCGGTCCGGAGTCCTCTGGGTCACTAAGGACAACAACGTCCGCAGCCACCTCCTCCCAGCCACGTACAAGTCCATGTGTTCCTTGGGACTGATCCCTTAAAGACTGCTGATGCTGAGTGCCAGGCTCCACCTCCATACTGACACAATCTTCCTCCTCCTCCTCCTCCTCGTCCTCTTCCTGTGTGATCGGCGGGCACGCAGGAACACTGTCTGGATAAAGGGGGCCTTGAGAGCTAAGGAAGTCCTCCTCTTCCTGCCTCTGTTCTGCCTCAAGTGCCCTGTCCATTATTCCACGCAGCGTGTGCTCCAACAGGTGGACAAGGGGGACAGTGTCACTGATGCATGCACTGTCAGTGCTCACCATCCTCGTGGCCTCCTCGAATGGTGACAGGACAGTGCATGCATCCCTGATCATGGCCCACTGGCGTGGGGAAAAAAAACCAAGGTCCCCTGACCCTGTCCTGGTGCCATAGTCGCACAGGTACTCATTGATGGCCCTCTGCTGCGTGTGCAGCCGCTGCAGCATGGCCAACGTCGAGTTCCACCTGGTGGGCATGTCACAGATTAGGCGGTTCTTGGGCAGGTTAAACTCCTTTTGGAGGTCCGTCAGCCGAGCACTGGCATTATATGACCGGCGGAAATGCACAGAGACTTTCCTGGCCTGCCTCAGGACATCCTGTAAGCCCGGGTACCTGCCCAAGAACCGCTGCACCACCAAGTTAAGGACGTGAGCCAAACAGGGCACATGGGTCAGTTGTCCCTGTCGGAGGGCAGAGAGGAGGTTGGTGCCATTGTCGCAAACCACCATTCCTGCCTTAAGTTGGCGTGGCGTCAACCACCTCTGAACCTGCCCCTGCAGAGCTGACAGAACCTCTGCCCCAGTGTGGCTCCTGTCCCCCAAGCACACCAGCTCAAGCACCGCATGGCATCTTTTGGCCTGCGTACTTGCGTAGCCCCTTGAACGCCTACGGAGCACCGCTGGTTCCGAGGAAGAGGCCATGGAGGAAGAAGAAGAGGAGGGGGTGGAGGAGAGAGGTGTGTCACAATCAGCATTTTGTAGGCGTGGTGGCGGAACAACCTCCAACACTACTGCACCTTGTCCTGCATCCTTCCCAGCTGCCAGCAGAGTCACCCAATGCGCCGTGAAACTTAAGTAACGTCCCTGTCCATGCCTGCTGGACCATGAGTCAGCGGTAATATGCACCTTACCGCTGACCGCCCTGTCCAGCGAGGCATGGACATTGCCTTCCACATGCCGGTAGAGAGCCGGAATCGCCTTCCGTGAGAAAAAGTGGCGTTTGGGTACCTGCCACTGAGGAACCGCACATTCCACAAACTCACGGAAGGGGGCAGAGTCTACCAACTGAAAAGGCAGCAGTTGAAGTGCTAGCAATTTTGCCAAGCTAGCATTCAACCGCTGGGCATGTGGATGGCTGGGAGCAAACTTCTTTCGGCGGTGCAGCAGCTGGGGCAGGGAAATTTGCCTGGTACAATCTGACGTCGGTGTACCAAAAGCAGATTGCCCACAAGTACTTGGCTGTGACACACCTAATTCTACACCTTCATTCCTCTCACTGCAGGTCTCAGAGAGGACTGAAGGTCTAGTGGGGTTGGAAATCTCAGCTGATGAGGAGCAAGGAGAGATCGTCTTTGTTCTTTGGTGTGGGTCTTTTAGATACGCTTGCCAACGAACTGCATGGCAGGTCAACATATGTCTGGTCAAGCATGTGGTACCCAAGCGGGAGATGTTTTGGCCACGCGAGATACGCTTAAGACATATGTTGCAAATAGCAGCGGTGCGATCTGATGCACTCGTCTCAAAAAAGGCCCACACCAAAGAACTTTTTGAATAACGCGCAGAGACTGCAGCGCCCTGCACATGTGGAGCTTTGGGGTGTGATGCAGTCAATGTGCTGCCCTTAGGCTGGCCCCTGGAGGGCATCCTGCCTAGTTGGTGATGTGCCACCTCCTCCTCCTCCTCCTCCTCCTCCTCCTCTCTCCTATCAGGCACCCACGTTGAGTCAGTGACCTCATCATCCCCTCCCTCCTCATCACTGGAGCAAACCTGGCAGTATGCTGCAGCAGGGGGAGCATGACTGCCAGATTGCTGTCCTTCTTGGGCACCCCCTCTGTCCGTGCTCATGTTACTGCCTTCATTGAGCTCAGTATCATCATCAGAGCCTTCCAAACGCTGGGCATCCTCCTGGAGCATGTACCCAACACTGTGGTCAAACAGTTCGAGGGAATCCTCATGAGGACATGGTGGAGCTAGGGAAGGAGTCACTGATGACATTGAGCTGAGGGAAGAGGCCGCTGCTTTGCCAGACAAAGCACCCTGGGCATGGGTGAGAGAGGATGAGGAGGATGAGGACGGCTTGGTCATCCACTCGACCAAGTCTTCCGCATGTTGCGGCTCAACACGGCCAGCTGCCGAAAAAAAGGCCAAGCGTGTCCCATGGCCACGTGCTGATGAGGATGCACCGTCTCCACGACCAGCACTAGACACAGAGCCTGCTTGCCCTCTCTTATTGGCTTGTGACTGTCTGCCTCTCCTTCTTGGCCTTCCAGACATACTAATGGCCTGTAGCTGCACTAAGCTGGGATAGAACACCTGTAATTTTCTTCAGGTAGCTTTATATACTGTAACCAGACAAGCCTGCCTGTCAGTAGGAAGATAACAGGAACGGATCTAGCTGAACACTGTGAGCAGGACGCACTGTACTAAATGTAAATAGTCTAGCTGCCTGACCGTGGTACTAATAGGATCAAAAAGAACACCTGTAATTTTCTTAAGGTAGCTTTATATACTGTAACCAGACAAGCCTGCCTGTCAGTAGGAAGATAACAGGAACGGATCTAGCTGAACACTGTGAGCAGGACGTACTGCACTAAATGTATATAGCAGGAACGGATCTAGCTGAACACTGTGAGCAGGACGCACTGCACTGAATGTAAATAGCAGGAACGGATCTAGCTGAACACTGTGAGCAGGACGCACTGCACTAAATGTAAATACCAGGAACGGATCTAGCTGAACACTGTGAGCAGGACGCACTGCACTGAATGTAAATAGCAAGAACGGATCTAGCTGAACACTGTGAGCAGGACGCACTGTACTAAATGTAAATAGTCTAGCTGCCTGACCGTGGTACTAATAGGATCAAAAAGAACACCTGTAATTTTCTTAAGGTAGCTTTATATACTGTAACCAGACAAGCCTGCCTGTCAGTAGGAAGATAACAGGAACGGATCTAGCTGAACACTGTGAGCAGGACGTACTGCACTAAATGTATATAGCAGGAACGGATCTAGCTGAACACTGTGAGCAGGACGCACTGCACTGAATGTAAATAGCAGGAACGGATCTAGCTGAACACTGTGAGCAGGACGCACTGCACTAAATGTAAATACCAGGAACGGATCTAGCTGAACACTGTGAGCAGGACGCACTGCACTGAATGTAAATAGCAAGAACGGATCTAGCTGAACACTGTGAGCAGGACGCACTGTACTAAATGTAAATAGTCTAGCTGCCTGACCGTGGTACTAATAGGATCAAAAAGAACACCTGTAATTTTCTTAAGGTAGCTTTATATACTGTAACCAGACAAGCCTGCCTGTCAGTAGGAAGATAACAGGAACGGATCTAGCTGAACACTTTGAGCAGGACACACTGTACTAAATGTAAATAGTCTAGCTGCCTGACCGTGGTACTAATAGGATCAAAAAGAACACCTGTAATTTTCTTCAGGTAGCTTTATATACTGTAACCAGACAAGCCTGCCTGTCAGTAGGAAGATAACAGGAACGGATCTAGCTGAACACTGTGAGCAGGACGTACTGCACTAAATGTATATAGCAGGAACGGATCTAGCTGAACACTGTGAGCAGGACGCACTGCACTGAATGTAAATAGCAGGAACGGATCTAGCTGAACACTGTGAGCAGGACGCACTGCACTAAATGTAAATACCAGGAACGGATCTAGCTGAACACTGTGAGCAGGACGCACTGCACTGAATGTAAATAGCAGGAACGGATCTAGCTGAACACTGTGAGCAGGACGCACTGCACTGAATGTAAATAGCAGGAACGGATCTAGCTGAACACTGTGAGCAGGACGCACTGCACTGAATGTAAATAGCAGGAACGGATGTAGCTGAACACTGTGAGCAGGACGCACTGCACTAAATGTAAATACCAGGAACGGATCTAGCTGAACACTGTGAGCAGGACGCACTGCACTGAATGTAAATAGCAGGAACGGATCTAGCTGAACACTGTGAGCAGGACGCACTGCACTGAATGTAAATAGCAGGAACGGATCTAGCTGAACACTGTGAGCAGGACGCACTGCACTGAATGTAAATAGCAGGAACGGATGTAGCTGAACACTGTGAGCAGGACGCACTGCACTAAATGTAAATACCAGGAACGGATCTAGCTGAACACTGTGAGCAGGACGCACTGCACTGAATGTAAATAGCAGGAACGGATCTAGCTGAACACTGTGAGCAGGACGCACTGCACTAAATGTAAATACCAGGAACGGATCTAGCTGAACACTGTGAGCAGGACGCACTGCACTGAATGTAAATAGCAGGAACGGATCTAGCTGAACACTGTGAGCAGGACGCACTGCACTGAATGTAAATAGCAGGAACGGATCTAGCTGAACACTGTGAGCAGGACGCACTGCACTGAATGTAAATAGCAGGAACGGATGTAGCTGAACACTGTGAGCAGGACGCACTGCACTAAATGTAAATACCAGGAACGGATCTAGCTGAACACTGTGAGCAGGATGCACTGCACTGAATGTAAATAGCAGGAACGGATCTAGCTGAACACTGTGAGCAGGACGCACTGCACTGAATGTAAATAGCAGGAACGGATCTAGCTGAACACTGTGAGCAGGACGCACTGCACTGAATGTAAATAGCAGGAACGGATGTAGCTGAACACTGTGAGCAGGACGCACTGCACTAAATGTAAATACCAGGAACGGATCTAGCTGAACACTGTGAGCAGGACGCACTGCACTGAATGTAAATAGCAGGAACGGATGTAGCTGAACACTGTGAGCAGGACGCACTGCACTAAATGTAAATACCAGGAACGGATCTAGCTGAACACTGTGAGCAGGACGCACTGCACTGAATGTAAATAGCAGGAACGGATCTAGCTGAACACTGTGAGCAGGACGCACTGCACTGAATGTAAATAGCAGGAACGGATCTAGCTGAACACTGTGAGCAGGACGCACTGCACTGAATGTAAATAGCAGGAACGGATCTAGCTGAACACTGTGAGCAGGACGCACTGCACTAAATGTAAATAGCAGGAACGGATCTAGCTGAACACTGTGAGCAGGACACACTGCACTAAATGTAAATAGTCTAGATAGAAGATAACAGGAACGGATCTAGCTAAACTGAATACAGTGTATATATATATATGCAACACCTGGGATGCATATATATACACAATACACTGTAAGTGCAGCTAACTGACTGACTGTTCTGCCTAATCTATCTAACTCAAATCAAATGACACTGTCTCTCTCTCTCTCTATCTCTCAGCACACCGGAACACACACTACACAGGGCCGCCGTGCAGGCGGCCTTATATAGTGTGGGGTGTGTACTAAATCCCCTGAGCCATAATTGGCCAAAGCCACCCTGGCTTTGGCCAATTACAGCTCTCTCTACTGACGGCGCTGTGATTGGCCAAGCATGCGGGTCATAGTGCATGCTTGGCCAATCATCAGCCAGCAATGCACTGCGATGCCGCAGTGAATTATGGGCCGTGACGCGCCACACGAATTTGGCGCGAACGGCCCATATCGTTCGCAATTCGGCGAACGACCGAACAGCCGATGTTCGAGTCGAACATGGGTTCGACTCGAACACGAAGCTCATCCCTATTGGGGAGCCCATGGTGTCCTGTAGAAATGTTATGACCTGTTTCCATAGTTGTTGTATCTTGGGGCATGTCCATATTAAATGAAAGAACGTACCTGTTTCTTGGCCACACATCGGGCATAGAGTGGACTGATTACGCTTATATCTGGCTACTCGAATTGGGGTGAGGTATGTTCTATGTGTTATGTAAATCTGAGAGAGTCTGTCCGAGAGTTTTGGTGATACTGCTTTGCATGTCTCGAGGGCTTCCTCCCACTCCTCATTTTCCATCAGGCCCACCTCTCTCTCCCATCGAGGCTTCAAATCAAACGCTATTTTTGACGAGGTGGGAGTTAGAAGCATATTATAAAATGTGGATATTAGTCCACGTGGGTCTGTACTTTTAACAATAGCCATAACGGGATGAAGAGCAGGAGGAGCCTCAACCTGTAAGAATTGTGTTTGGGTTGCATGTCTTACTTGCAGGTATCTGAAGAACATGAAGTGTGGAAGAGAAAATTCCTCTTTGAGTATATCGTAGGTTTTGAGAGTTCCATTGAACAGCAGATGATGTATATAGTAAATTCCCCTAGACTCCCACAGCTCCGAGTCCGGTATGTTAATGAATTCTGACATATCTCTATTGTGCCATATCGGTGTATGATCGTGCAGTCTTGGTATTTCTAATTTGGTGGAGGCAAGGTCCCAAATACGTCTATAATGGTATAGCAAGGACTTCTTGTCTCCCCCCATTTCAGTATTCCTGGATCCCGCCGATATTGCGTACAGAGAGTCTCCTGTGAGTTGCACACTTTTGGAGCAAAGAAGGGTCAGGAAGCGTACGTTGTCTGTCTTGTCTATGTGGAATAGTTGTGATAATTGTGATGCAATGTAATAAAGGTTCAGATCCGGTAGGGCCATTCCCCCATGTCTGTCGGGTTTTTAAGCGCTGACCATGCGATTTTATGTCTGCTAGTCCCCCACACAAAAGGTTTGAGTAAAGCTTCAAGAGACTTAAAGTGTTTTAATGGGAGATAGAGTGGGGTATGCCACAATATGTAAAGGATTTTTGGGAGAAGGACCATTTTTATCAGATTTATGCGACCCCATACTCCTAGTGGTAGGCGGGCCCAAGTACGTAGTTTGGTTTTGACTAGTGAAAAGAGGCGTTCAATGTTAAGGGGAATATAATCAGCCGGATCTCTGGATATATGGATTCCCAGGTATTTGATTGTGTCTGCTCTTTTTAGTGGGGTATCTGTCCATGATTCAGATGGTGGGAAACTGTCTATAGGTAGTATCTGAGATTTTTCCCAGTTCATCTTTAAACCGGAAAACGTTCCAAAATGTTCGATCAACTGTAGTGCTTTTTGAAGGGATGGGCCTGAGTCAGCGAGGTATAATAGGGTATCGTCCGCATATAAACAAATTTTTTCAGTTAAGGTTCCCATTTGTAGACCCATAATCTCGGGGGCCGGACAGATCGACACAGCCAGAGGCTCTGCAGCTAAGGCATAGAGAAGTGGGGAAAGAGGGCAGCCCTGTCTCGTGCCTGGACTGAGGTCAAACTCTTGAGACGGCCATCCATTCGCCACCACTCTAGCTGTGGGGTTTTGATAAAGCAGTTTGATCCACTTAAGGAAACTGGGGCCAAAGCCATATCTTCCCAAGCATTGCCATAAGTATCCCCACTCCACGGAGTTGAATGCCTTGGCCGTGTCAAGCGTCACAATCACCCGGGATCCCACATTTTCATGTGTGGCCTGTAAATTTATAAACAATTTTCGTAGGTTGAACGAGGTGTTACGACCAGGCATGAACCCCGCCTGATCCGTATGTATCAGAGAGAGAATGACCTGATTGAGTCGAAGGGAGAGTACCTTGGCTAATATCTTGATATCTACTTGTAATAGGGAGATTGGGCGGTAGGATTCGGGGTATCCTGGATCTTTTCCCGGTTTGGGTATGAGGACTATTGTTGCCTCTCTCATAGAAGCGGGGAGTGTAAATGTCTCGAATAGGTGATTATATAAGGTTAGAAGTTTTGGGATCAAAAAATCGCCGAATTGGGAGTAAAATTCTATAGGTAGGCCGTCCGAGCCCAGGGATTTGGACCTGGCAAATCCAGCAATAGCCAAAGCTATTTCTTCCTCAGTGAGTGGTGCCTCAAGGAGGTCAACCTGGTCTTTTGTTAACTGGGGAAATGCCGTCTCCTCCAAAAAGGAGTTCATTGGGCCCTTATCCTCAGGACTTTTTGAGGTGTAGAGGTCAATAAAAAAATCCCTGAGCATAGAGGTTACTGTGAGGGGATTAGTGATGGATTCACCGCCAGGACCGTGTAAAGATATTACCACAGGGGGTCTATCTTCACTGTGTACCAGGTATGCTAGGAGCTTGCCAGCCTTTTCCCCGTGCTCAAACAGCTTTTGTTTAGCAAAGAACATTTTGTGTCTTTCTTTCCCATATTGGAGTTGGGCTACTACTCTGGCCTGAAGTTTAAGTAAGTCTGCATTTGCGGGAGAGGGATCATCTATATAGTTTTGTTCGGATTGGGATAGTACCGCTATCGCTCTATCAAGCTCTCCAGAGGAATCTGTTTTAATTATGTTAATGCGGGTTGAGAGTATCATGCGAACATGAGATTTAAAAGACTCCCAGATTGTTGTCAGGGAAGCTGAGCGGTCGTTGTTCCTGAAGAACGACTTCCACTCATTCATAAGTTCATCATCCTCAGGGAGTAGTGAGAGCCAGAACGGGTTTAATCGCCAATTCCGCTTTGGTTTGTCAGTGGGCACGCTTAGTGTAATCCAGTATGGGCTATGGTCAGACAACAGCCTGGGAGAAAAACCGTCTCTAGTAGTCGGGGTGTGAGACTTTGTGATAACAGTATCATGTCAATTCTAGACATAGAGCTGTGGGAGGAAGAGAAACAAGAGAATAATTGTTTGTGTGGGTATTTGTATCTCCAAGAATCCACAAGGTGAAAGGAGGAAATTAGCTTGGCAAATTTGGTTTCTCTGTTGGTTATTGGATGTGGATTCGAGGGTTGAAGTCTATCTACCGAGGGGTTTAGTGTGGTGTTAAAATCCCCCAGCCAGACCGCCTGGACTGTGGGGTGTTTGGTCATGAATGTGAAGCCCTCTAAGATTATGGGTATGGAGAATGGGGGGGGGGTACATAGAAAGCCAAAATAAGAAAAGGTTCCCCATACAGTTTGACAGATAAAAAGACATACCGTCCCTGCGGGTCTGTGGAAACCTCTATAAGCTCAAATTGTACCGATTTGGCCACCAAAACTGATACTCCACGTGCGTGTGATGTGTAGGTTGAATGAAATGCCCATCCGACCCATGGTCGGCGAAGAGCCATTTGCAATCTCCCTTCCACATGAGTCTCCACTAAGACTAAGATGTCAGCGTGTTGTTTTTTAAGGAACGTGAGGGCCGCCGAGCGTTTTATCTTCTCACGCAGGCCCCGCACATTCCAGGTAAGAAACTTTAGAGTCCCCATGTGTTCCCTTCTATACAGCAACGTATTTCAGCCAGCATATATACATCTAGATTTTTGGTTAGCCTTCTCAGATGTCTGTAATGTATATTTAGTGTGCATTGTACTAAGTATAGCATAACGTTTTTTGTCTGCAACAACAATGTCCAACTTTGGTTGGTGTACCATCTGGTTATGACACATATAAATCTGTTCAACGGTTGAACTATCCCCCCCACCACCCCCCACCCCGCCTTATACCCCACCTTTTTAATGAAATCAAATGCAGCCTCACCCGTGCCCATCGAATGCAGCCTCACCCACGCCCATCAAATGCAGCCTCACCAGCGCCCATCAAATGCAGACTACCAGCGCCCATCAATGAAGCCTCACCAGCACCCATCAAATGCAGCCTCACCAGCACCCATCAAATGCAGCCTCACCAGCGCCCATCAAATGCAGCCTCACCAGCACCCATTAAATGCAGCCTCACCAGCGCCCATCAAATGCAGCCTCACCAGCGCCCATCAAATGCAGACTACCAGCGCCCATTAATGAAGCCTCACCAGCACCCATCAAATGCAGCCTCACCAGCGCCCATCAAATGCAGCCTCACCAGCGCCCATCAAATGCAGCCTCACCAGCGCTCATCAAATGCAGCCTCACCCAAGCCCATCAAATGCAGCCTCACCCACGCCCATCAAATGCAGCCTCACCAGCGCACATCGAATGCAGCCTCACCAGCACCCATCAAATGCAGCCTCACCAGAACCCATCAAATGCAGCCTCACCAGCGCCCATCAAATGCAGCCTCACCAGCGCCCATCAAATGCAGCCTCACCAGCGCCCATCAAATGCAGACTGCCAGCGCCCATTAATGAAGCCTCACCAGCACCCATCAAATGCAGCCTCACCAGCATCCATCAAATGCAGCCTCACCAGCACCCATCAAATGCAGCCTCACCAGCACCCATATAAAGGCAGCCTCACCCACGCCCATCAAATGCAGCCTCATCCACCCCCATCAAATGCAGCCTCACCAGCACCCATCAAATGCAGCCTCACCAGCACCCATCAAATGCAGACTACCAGCGCCCATCAAATGCAGCCTCACCAGCGCCCATCAAATTCAGCCTCACCAGCACCCATCAAATACAGCCTGACCCGCACCCATCAAATGCAGCCTCACCAATGAATGTTTGCTTGCTTCCATTCGGGAGTCGGGACATAGACACAGTCCTCCACCGCCGCTACGCCTCTGACACTATGTGTGAACAGAGCAGTGGCTGCCTGCTGATTCTGAGACTTAGTTGCTTGCTGCAGAGAGAAGAGAGTAGGAACACCAGTGGCCGGGCGCCCTAGGCAGCAGTGCGCCCTAGGCGGCTGCCTAGTTTGCCTAGTGGTAGCATCGGCCCTGCTCCTGTTACAAATCACAACTAGACTCTGATTAACACCGCAATGGATCTACTACGACCATAATCTTCATGAATGTCGTAACAATTTCTTGTTGTTGATACAATTTAAACTATAAAGCCCAGATCGATACTTAAATATGTACATTTCATGACATTTAGAATTATATATCTGGACATCTAAAAAATAATAAATGAGTAAACCATCAAAAAACACAGAACACATGTGTTGACATATGTGCATAACTTCATTGATGTTAGGAGGAAAAATAACTCTTGTTAGAATCTTTGCAGGAAATGGCAGTAACGTCAAAAAATGAATAAATATATATATCTTTGATGTAATATCCCATACATTAAGAAACCTTTTCTATAAAACCAAAATTCCTCCAGCAAGGAAAGAAACACTCATTAACCCTTTATTGAATATAAAGATTCTCCCATAAAGCTAACATTTTTTTTATATTTCGATTTCGTCACCAAAATTTTCATTTCAGTGCACCACTACTATTAGGAGCATTCAGCAGGGGCAAGGGACCAGGAGGGCCAGCGGGGGACCTAGGCACAGGAAGAGGATCGGGGCGTCCCTGTGCAAAACCATTACACAGAACAGGTAAGTATAACATGTTTGTTTGTGATGGTTTTCCTTAAAATTACTTTCAAAATGTGGGGAATTACCGTATATTCTCGAGTATAAGACGAGTTTTTCAGCACATTTTTTTGTGCTGAAAAAGCCCCCCTCGGCTTATACTCGAGTTTTCCTGCCTCACTGTGCCATATGCTCTCCCGGCGCTGTGACATGCAGTCTAGTCGGCGGTCGACCAGTGTAACAAAGCTCCGCCTCCTCCTCGTCCGCGATAGGCTGAACACTGACTCACTGCTGGGAAACTGAGTCAGTGTTCCGTCGCGGACAAGAATGAGGAGGAGGCGGGGCTTTGTTACCCCGGAACGGCCGCCGAATAGACTGCATGTCACAGCGCCGGGAGATCATAAGGCTGTTGATGGGCACAGCGCCAGGAGATCAGGTACATGAGGCAGGGAGATGGGCACAGTAAGGCAGGGAGATGGGCACAGTAAGGCAGGGAGATGGGCACTGTGAGGCAGGGAGATGGGCACAGTGAGGCATACAGATGGGCATAGTGAGGCTAAGACATGCAGATTGGCACAGTGAGGCTGCAAATGGGCACAGTGAAGCTGCAAATGGACACAGTGAGGCTGCAGATGGGCATTGTTGACCCTCTTTTCCATTTACAGTAGCTGCTGCATTTCTCACCCTAGGCTTATACTCAAATCAATACGTTTTCACAGTTTTTTGTGGTAAAATTAGGTGCCTCAGCTTATATTTGGGTCGGCTTATACTTGAGTATATACGGTACTTACATTTCACAGTCAAGCCGATGAGAGCTGCCAATGAAACCAGACAGAGCAGCAGGAGGACCAGAGAAAGGTACAGAGACCACTTCTGGAGGCCTAAGATACAAGAAGAGAGATATTACTTCCCAGACCATCAGAAGACCTTCTTCAGATATAAGAGATCATTCTTTCATAGAGAAGTGTAGGTTGTACAAATTTTTCTGACTATAATCCCTCTCAAATATCTATCTGCACACCAGTCAGAGAAAGACTTACCAAAGTAATGTGACCACCAATAACGATACATAGGCTGATCATTTCTGGTGGATCAGACCCAATGTTCACTGTCAGCTCCACATTTCCACCAGTCTCCTCTCATTCCAATCGTACATACTCGCCAGCACACCATGGATCGACAACTTCCCTCCAAAGGTTTTTAATGAAAAAGATCACATCACAAAGGAAAGTGCAATGTTTCGGAGCCGCGCAGGACCCCTTCGTCAGGCATGTGAGGACCCGACTGGTGATCGCTGCAGCACCCACCATTTTATGAGCCATATCTGCCAGGAACGTGTGCGCTAGGAATATTGATCAGACATCCTCTCATTCCAAGTCTGACATGGCGGTAGGAAAATAAATCCAAAACACAATGGTCCTATGTCAGGCCACTACCTATATGATAAGGTGGTGTACACTGTATGTTTTTTGGCCTGTTCTAAGCATAGCACTGGGTCTAATGAAGACACGTGTCGGAACCAACTTTTAACAGTAGAACATTAAGGACAATTGCCAAACTGTCTTTTTTAGAGCTTTATTGACTGTTTTATCCAAAGAACGTTCAGTTTCAATAGAAAGTAGGTTACCCTTCTAGGGGTATTCAGAATTCCTCTTTTACTGCTAAAAAAAGCAACTAAAAATGCTTCATTCAGCCTCCTGGCTTACTCCAGGAGCTCTGCATCTCTGGTCCTCGTGGTTAGGGCCAATGTCTGTTTCTCCTCAGACTTCTCAAGCACTGTGCACACATACACACCTCTGGCTGCACCCTTGCAGTCACATGGACCCCTCGGGAGGGTGAAGCCCTGAACACTAGTCAGCACCCCTACCGTAAGGACCACGCACCAAAATGTGGACTCAGGGTTGGAAGCTTCATCACACCCAATATTCTGCAAAGCTCCTGAGCACCAGGATCATGACCAGGCTTTACCAAATCTGGAGAAAAGTGCTCAAAACAAACACCCCAGAGCACCTCAACTTACAATGGGGGAGGACAGAGGGTGATACCAAATCACCACAGTAAGCAAGTTGTAGTGACCCAAAACTGCCATTAGATGTCAGCATACTAAAAAATAATAATAGTTAGAGTAAACAGAGAGCATCACCCATACATACACAAAAATATAATTATCTTCTATTCCCACCCCATCAAAGACCTATCCCCGTTTCCAAAAACACTCAATTGCTATGTAAATAGCTAGACAATTCTAACATTAGCCAGAGGAGTCAGAGACATCTCAGCCCCACCCCTCCCATCCTCCCTGCCCTCTTCTTCAGGCCCCACCTCCCCCTTATCCACCCTTCCTTCCTCACCCTTCCTTCCTTCCTCCCCCATCCTCATTCTCTCCCATGCCAGGCTGCATATAACCAACACAAGCTTGTAGGTCACCCGCGCTACATACCCATTGAATACCCAACTTGTGAATTACATGTCAGAGACACATGAGGGTTTTTTTTTTTTTGAAGAAGGAAGAAAGACCCGCCATACAATTACTGACACAAAAGTACTCCTTTGCTTGAGTTCTTCCGTGGAAAATAAACAAACTCTCTACCTCACACAAAATGTATGACGGGGAACAGAAAACAATGGCAAAAGGGTTTTCGGTATAGAGTTGTTTACACCTCATGGTTACAGTTACATGTTGGGTTCACAACCCACTAGCAACTAGAATAATATGTTTACGATCTTTAGGCCCGGCTGGGATACCTCTCAAGACATAAACTTATACTGTACTAGATATCATAAGCTATGTTTACTGTTGTTTGTACCACAACTGCTGTAAAAACTTTATAATCTACAATAAAATATTTGAGAAAAAAAAAAAGAAAAAAAAAAAAAAAAAATACGTGTGGGACACTTTTGCGGGGTCTGTCTGCTCCGGGGGAGGGTTGGTCCTGGAGTGGTTCTAGAGGCTTGAGGTTTTTTGGCTTCGTGCATTCTATGCGTGAAGCTTGGAGGGGGCTTCTGTGTGCGGCGGTTCCCCCGGCCCCCCGGTGCCTGCCTGGGCCCCGTCTCGATCCAGCCATGTGCACGGGGGCCTCGGCTCTCTGGGAGCTCTCCCTCCCCGTTGGCTGGGGGAGCGGTGGGCGCCGTTGGCTCCCGCTGCTGTCGGTGCCGGCCGGTGAGGAGAGAGAGGGGTGGGGCCGAGCCACGGCTCTGTGTGTACTGTGGGGGCACTCGTCGGGGGAGGGGCCAGGAAGCCAGGTGGGGGACCTGAAAAAAGGACAATCGGGGCGTCTGTGCAAAACTATCACACAGAGCTGGCAAGTATGTTTGTTACTTTCTTTTTTCTTTATTTCTACATTTAATATCACTTTAATTAGCTCCACTTTCTTAAGATTTGAACGCGGCTCGGCCCCACCCCTCTCTCTCCTCGCTGGTTGGTGTTGGCAGCGGTGGGAGCCGGTGGCGCCCGCTGCTCTCTCGGCCGGTGGGGGGGGAGTTCCCGGGGAGCCAAAGCTCTTGTGCGCATGGCTGGATCGAGATGGTGCTTGGGTGGGTGTTGGGGGACTGGGGGAATTGCTGCACACGGAGGTTTTTTTTGAGCTTCATGCATAGAATGCATGAAGCTGGGGGGCCTTGGGCATTTGGAGCCACTTTGGGGCCGGCTTTCTTTTGGAGTGCAGGGAGGGACCCTGGAGCGGACGGATTTTGCGGGAGTGTCCCACATGTATTCTAAAGGTGGTGCAGCATGCGTCAAATTCAAGTACAAGTTCTACACCAGTAGATGAATTTGGCACACGCTACACCACTTTTTGAATGCATAAGTAGTCATAAAACCTATCAGACTGGCAGCTAACAAAGTGCATACATGAAGACTTTGGAAAACTACGGTTAGAATGTGGTTCATGAAACACCCTGAATAAATGGATTAAAAAGGTGCAAAAAAAAAAAAAAAAATAATAATAACCCGATGCCATCGGACCAGTCCGGTCGAAAAGTTCGCTCGTGCGCGACATTATTTTTAAACAGGGAAGTGCTAAATATTATCCTTCAATGAGGAGAACAGAAATAAAATAAAACCATTCATAGGATTACACTATGATCATATGTATACAGTGTTGGCCTAGGTAAGACTAAAGTTGGGTGCCCGCGCTCCCCCATCTAAATTTGTCCCACCCAAGCCCACGGTATACCATTCTTGTCTCAGGGTCTGACGAGGAAGCTGCAGCCATCAGATCCTGAGACCTGATTCGTCCAAGTGCCACATATAGAATTACTACCCATGATCTGACGTTCGCGGTGATACCTCACATATGTGGGTGAATCGCTGTTTGCATGCGTGAAGGACTTTACGCGTGAGCATGGGGGGGGGGTTGGGGGTACTTCAATTTTTTTCTATTATTTAATTATTAATTATTAATTATTTAATTATAATTCTATTTGATTTTTATACACTGTTGTTTTAAAGTTTTTCTTTATCACTTTTATTGCTGTCACAAGAAATGTAAACATCCTAATAGGCATGTGACAGGTACTCTTTATGGAGAGATCTGGGGTCTATAAGACCCCGAATCCCTCCTCTGTTCTCAAAAGCATTCAAAACACCAAGATTGGCATTTTTGAACACTTTCGAATATTTGAAAATGGCGCCGATGACGTACTGGTAAACAGGTTCCGGCTTTGTTCAGGTCTCCGGCTGGTAGCGTGGCTCTTCAGTGGCACAGGAGAGCCCTAGCAAGGTGCGGAAGCCAGTGGGAGAGGGGGGACTTCCCCTTTTGCTGCGTGAAAAAGCAATCCATGGGCTAGTTAGCTACTCCGATTGCTCTTAGAGAGCCAACCGACATATGGGTCATCGCTGATGGGCAAGTGGATACGTACACTGGGGGACAAGTGATCACAGATCAGAATTCATATGAGCACACCTAAGGAAAAACAAGAATCCTAAAATGTCATCAAGAAGTTTATTAAAATAAATATAATAGTGCACTCCTATGATCTAAGCTTTAAAAAAAGCATCTGTATTCAGCCCCCTTTTACGCTGATACCCCTAAGTGGAACCAATTGCCTTCAAAAGTCCCCTAATTAGTAGAGTCCACCTGTGTGTAATTTAATCTCAGTATAAATATAGCTGTTCTGTGAAGCCCTCAGAGGTTTATTAGAGAACCTTAGTGAACAAACAGCATCATGAAGGCCAAGGAACACACCAGACAGGTCAGGGATAAAGTTGTGGAGAAGTATAAAGCAGGGTTAGGTTATAAAAAAAAATATGCCAAGCTTTGAACATCTCACGGAGCTCTGTTCAATCCATCATCAGGAAATGGAAAGAGTATGGCACAACTGCAAACCTACCAAGACATGGCCGTCCACCTAAACTGACCGGCCGGGCAAGGAGAGCATTCATCAGAGAAGAGCCAAGAGGTCCATGGTAACTCTGGAGGAGCTGCAGAGATCCACAGCTCAGGTGGGAGAATCTGTCCACAGGACAACTATTAGTCGTGTTCTCCACAAATCTGACCTTTATGGAAGAGTGACAAGAAGAAAGACATTGGTGAAAGAAAGTCATAAGAAGTTCTGTTTGCAGTTTGCGAGAAGCCATGTGGGGGACACAGCAAACATGTGGAAGAAGGTGCTCTGGTCAGATGAGACCAAAATTGAACTTTTTGGCCAAAAAGCAAAACGCTATTGCCCTGTACACACGATAGGATTTTCCTGAGGAAAATGTGTGATAGGACCTTGTTGTCGCAAATTCCGACCGTGTGTAGGCTCCATCACACATTTTCCATAGGAATTTCCGTCACACAAAATTTTAGAGCTTGTTCTCAAATTTTCCGACAACAAAATCCGTTGTCGGAAATTTCGACGGTGCGTACACAATTCCGACGCACAAAGTGCCACGCATGCTTGGAATCAAGCAGAAGAGCAGCACTGGCTATTGAATTTCATTTTTCTCGGCTCGCAGTACGTGTTGTACGTCACCGCGTTCTTGACGTTCGGAATTTCCGACCACCTTCGTGTGACTGTGTGTATGCAAGACAAGTTTGAGCCAACATCCGTCGGAAAAAATTCCATGGATTTTGTTGTCGGAAAATCCTATCGTGTGTACAGGGCATTTGTGTGATGGAAAACTAACACTGCACATCACCTGGAACAGACCATCCCCACCGTGAAACCTGGTGGTGGCAGTATCATGTTGTGGGGATGCTTTTCTTCAGCAGGGACAGGAAAGCTGATCAGAGTTGATGGGAAGATGGATGGAGCCAAATACAGGGCAATCTTAGAAGAAAACCTGTTAGAGTCTGCAAAAGACTTGAGACTGGGGCGGAGGTTCACCCTCCAACAGGAGAACGACCCTAAACATACAGCCAGAGCTACAATGGAATGTTTTAGATCAAAGCATATTCATGTGTTGGAATGGCCCAGTCACAGTCCAGACCTAAATCACATTGAGAATCTGTGGCAAGTCTTGAAAATTGCTGTTCACAGAAGCTCTCCATCCAAAGAAGAATGGGCAAAAATGTCCCTCTCTAGATGTGCAAAGCTGGTAGAGACATCCCCAAAAAGACTTGCAGCTGTAATTGCAGAGAAAGGGGGTTCTACAAAGTATTGACTCCGGGGGGCGCCATACAAATGCCCCCCCCCACACTTTTCACATATTTATTTGTATTATTAATCATTTTCCTTCCACTTCACAATTATGTGCCATGGATGCAGCTAGCAGGCCACATGTAGCAGGGCACATGTATTCTCCATTGTAAGATACAGACAATATCATCTTTTGACCGCATAAATATCACAACCTATTCTTCTGTTTGTGTCCTGTCATCTGCTGTAACCTGATGTTCAGAATAAAAGCACCTCTGTGGATGGAATCGGTATTTGGTGAGTTCAATCTATCTGATGAGGATTGTCCTCAGTGAGTCAGAATACTTGTAGCTTCCAGGTCCATTGACTCTAGGGGTGCTCAACTAATGGATATTCACTAATCTCCCTACGTTCCACTATGCTGGTTCTGCAAGGGGCAAGTGGAACATAGGATACATGGTGGGGGCAATCAAAGGGGGAGTCAGATTTTGGTGGCACTAACTTCGGTGGGCTGTGGACGTTTTTCACTTCCACCAGAGAGCCCATCTGTGGATAAACACATTTTAAACCCAGTCTGGGCTTCTACAGTGTGTTTAAAGTCCCTATTTATCAGTTGCCATTAATAAACAGACAAGTGGGTAAGCTCCGTTGTGTATAATAGTTTGGCTGCCATTTTGGATGGCTTTGCAAATCATATATAGTCCCTTCATGTATTGTTTTAATTGATGTCACTGGGTCGTGGACCCACTGGCAGTTAGAGACAAGCCATGCGAAACTAGAGAAGAGATGCATAGACATGTGTGGTCAGAGAAATTTAAAAAAAAACATGTAATGCTGCCCCAAAGGGGCTGCTATATATTAGCAGGTTATTTCCCAAGACAGTACAGAGGCAGCCAGGCACACAGCAACATCCCACTCAAGTTTATTTTCTTGTAGAAACTTGTAACAAGGGGGTGGGGGGATTTGTGGTGATATGAGATAGTCCAAAGTGGCAGGTATACCTAGCAGAGGACTCTTCTCACTTTGTATTGGTAGCACAATTACAGGTAGACTGGAACAGTCCATAAGTTCATGGCCAGGACCACAAAGCAGGTTTATCACAGGCAAAGGCAGGCTGGAACAGTCTACAAGTTCACAGCTGGGGAGCAAGAAGTAGGTTGAAGATCAGACAAAGGTAGACTGGGACAGTCTACAGGTTTATGGCTGTGGACCATAAAGAACTTTAGCATAGGTAGTGGCACACTGGAACAGTCTACAGGTTCATGGCTGGGACCATGAATTAAGGTGCAGCACAGAAAAGAGACCCAGTCTCAGGATTCTGGAAGAAGATCATTCCTTAGGTTCAACCTCTTGTAGAGTAGTCCAGCATCAAGTCAAAGGGTTCTAGGGGCAAGCAGCCCCCCTCATCTCGGCTCACAGTTCCATTCCCTCAAGAGGGAAAAGACTATCTCCTCAGGGCTCCAGACTATTTAACAGCAGCCCAGCCACACCTGGGCACCCTTCTGCAAGGATTGGATAGGCCCTGCTCAATATTCAGGCCGGTCATTTGAATTTTTCCTCACTAAGCTCTGGATACATCTTCTAGAGACAGGGGGAAGCAATCAAACTCCCAGCCTGTGAAGTCCTGAGCAGGCCAGACCAATCAATCACTGCTCCTATGATTACAGAAGAAGCTAGGGAGACACATTTCAGCCAAAAAAGCACAATGTAAAGTGAAAAAATCCACACATAGAATGCCCAAAAAGGACACAGATTACACTATTATATTGGGAGGTTATTATTATGTGCTTTCTGTATTAATATCTCTGATTGGTATAATTAGCAAAGTTTGATGACATTTGATGACAGATACAAGTACAGCACAACGTTGCACCTCACCTGCCTTCAGCTGATGGCCTCTACCCATAATGGGTGGTGCCGGAGGTGGTATCTTCCCTCTGGGTGGCCGTAGACCGGTGACATTCTCATACATAACATCCTCAGTGAGATCCTCTTGGGTGGAGCCTGAAGTGAAACAAAGTAGTTAAATGCAGAAAACAAAGATGTGTGATTGGATAGCACAGATGTAGGTAACCCCATAAGGTGACATAAATATATAAATCAAATATACTGCATAAATATCCCATATAAACCAATTCAGCAATTCCTCCAAAAGATGAAGCTTGCTGGCCCACCGGGGCAGGATCTACATCCACTGCATATAGTACATAAGAGGGGGCCACAGTAGGAGAAACTGATAAAAAAAGCTGCTTTCTGGTCATCACCAGTGCAGTGTACGGAATCCATGGTTTTGGAGTACGGTTGGAACGTCTGTATGCACTGTGGAATAAACAGCTCTGTAATATTAGGTTACATTGCACTACACACCTGCCGTATTGGATGTGCATCTGGCTGTTAAGGCATAGGGGATTGATTTGCATGGCTCCACCCATGGTCTTGATATGAGGACTAATCCTCTTTATTTTGGGATATGAGATGGAATGGGACATGTGATCTCTAAGGATGAGAATCCGGTTCAGGTTGAACGTGGGTTTGTCTTGGGCCAAGCCTGTGCATAGTTTGCAAACCTACCAAAAATTGGCCAGTTCGGCCTCCCAAATCCCTGGCTGTTATAAATTAAGAAAACAGCTAGGGATCCTGGGAGATGACATTGACCAATTATGGTCATAACCATATTTGGTCAGTGATGTCTCCTGGGATCCCCGCCATTGTGTTTACATTACCAAGGTGCTGGTGATACAAATTGGATGGCGTTGGGTCATCGTAGTTGATGGAGGAATTCAACTCAGAGGACAAACAATGGAGTATTTTATTGTAATGTTATTAGAGTGTGGGTGTGTTTATTTATTACAGGTACTTACAGGTACTTATATAGTGCCAACAATTTATGCAGTGCTTTATATATATATATATATATATATATATATGGCTTTTTTCAGCAGGGACATGAGGGAATGCAATTCCGGCACCTTCAACAATGAATGTATGTCAAGGGGTGCTGAGGTATGCTAGAGGGTCTATTGATGCTGGCTGCTGGAGGATCTATTGTCGCTAGGGGGAAACTATTGTTATAGAGGGGTCTATTGTTTCTGGGGGGATATATTCTTGCTGGTGGGGGGTTTATTGTTGTTTGAGCGTCAATTGCTGCTGAGAGGGATCTACTGTTGAGGGAGTTCTAACGTCCTCTATTGATATTGGCTGCTGGGAGATCTAAATTGCCAGCAGGGGTCTGCTGTTGCTCAGATGGATCTATTTTTGCTGAGAGGGGTCTATTGTTGCTGGTGGGCGTTTTGTTGCAAGGCATCTATTATTGCTGGGGGGGGGGGGGATATTGTTGCTGGCTGCATGGGGTTTTATTTTACTGATTTTCTTGTTATCATTAACAAATTCTATGCACATTGCTTGGCACTGAAAAACACTACTAATAGGGGTGGTACAGAGAGGTCAGTAGGGGATAATTCAGAAAGGAGGGGGGGGGGGTACCTGCACCTATTCTGTAAAAAAAAGCACTTTATATATTGTACATTCACATCAGTCTATTGTCCTCAAGGAGCTTACAGTCTAAGGTCCCAACTCACATTCATACTAGGGCCCATTTACTTACCAGCGTGTCTTTGGTTTGTGGGAAGAAACCAAAGTACCCGTAGGAAACCCACACAGGCGCAGGTTGGGATTTGAACTGATGCCCCCAGGGCTGTGTGGCAGTAGTGCTAACCACTTAGCCACTGAGCACCCCAAATAGTGTGCTTTATGGGAATAAGCAATAAGGAGCACAAATGTACCTTGGGAGGGGGCAGATATCATGAGGCCACTTATTATAAAAAGGTTCCCAGATTTCACTGTAAGCCCCCCCCCCCAATAACCTCCGCATCCCTTTTTGGGAGAATGCATATGGGGATCTCCCCTTGGAAGGCACCTTAGGACAAAGTGTGTTGAAAAGATGGGGGGGCATCGCCACCCGTCCCTTGCAAGACACCACCCCCCCAGTGTTGGAAGACATGTGGCCTGGTATAGTACAGGAGGGGGAGGGGCACATTTTCACTGCCCTCTTTTTTGCTGGCCACCCAGGCTGCATGCCTTGATAAGGGTCAAATTGGAATTGTAAGGGTAACTCCACATATTCATTGTTTTATTAAAAGTTCAGTAAACATTAAAAAACAGTGTTGGGTTCCCCTTAACATCCCCATTGACCCTTTGGACTAGAATAGGGTTTGGTGTTGAGTTCAGAGTCTGTGGAATTCCAGTTGGGTTCACTTAACACCAAACCCAGACAGGTCCACTCATCCCCGGTGATCACTAAATGTTTGTTTACAAACAAACCCCTCTCTCCATGGAAGTCTCTCTCCTTGCCTCACAGCAGCTTAGAGAATAAGATACAATGTAACAAAATGTTACAATGTGTAAAAAAATACATAAACATGTGAATACAAGTTAACAATTTCTCTCCAGCTGTGGCCAAAAATTTTGAGAATGACACAAATGTTAATTTTCACAAAGTCTGCTGCCTCAGTTTTTATGATGGTGATTTGCATATACTTCAGAATGTTATGAAGAGCGATCAAATGAATTGCAATTAATTGCAAAGTCCCTCTTTGCCATGAAAATGAACTTAATCAGATAAAAAAAACATTTCCACTGCATTTGTGAAGAAGGCTTCAGGGCTCCCAAGAAAGCCCAGCAAGAGTCAGGAACGTCTCCTACAGTTGATTCAGCTGCAGGATCGGGTCACCACCAGTGCAGAAGGTGAAGGGGGGATCGGGTCACCACCAGTGCAGAGGGTGGAGGGGGATCGGGTCACCACCAGTGCAGAGGGTGGAGGGGGGATCGGGTCACCACCAGTGCAGAGGGTGGAGGGGGGATCGGGTCACCACCAGTGCAGAGAGAGGAGGGGGATCAGGTCACCACCAGTGCAGAGGGTGGAGGGGGGATCGGGTCACCACCAGTGCAGAGGGTGGAGGGGGGATCGGGTCACCACCAGTGCAGAGGGTGGAGGGGGATCGGGTCACCACCAGTGCAGAGGGTGGAGGGGGGATTGGGTCACCACCAGTGCAGAGGGTGGAGGGGGGATCGGGTCACCACCAGTGCAGAGGGTGGAGGGGGATCGGGTCACCACCAGTGCAGAGGGTGGAGGGGGGATCGGGTCACCACCAGTGCAGAGGGTGGAGGGGGGATCGGGTCACCACCAGTGCAGAGGGTGGAGGGGGATCGGGTCACCACCAGTGCAGAGGGTGGAGGGAGGATCGGGTCACCACCAGTGCAGAGGGTGGAGGGGGGATCGGGTCACCACCACTGCAGACAGTGGAGGGGGGATCGGGTCACCACCAGTGCAGAGGGTGGAGGGGGGATCGGGTCACCACCAGTGCAGAGGGTGGAGGGGGGATCGGGTCACCACCACTGCAGACAGTGGAGGGGGGGATCGGGTCACCACCAGTGAAGAGGGTGGAGGGGGATCGGGTCACCACCCCTGCAGAGGGTGGAGGGAGTATCAGGTCACCACCAGTGCAGACAGTGGAGGGGGGGGTCGGGTCACCACCATGGCAGGGGGTGGAGGGAGAATCGGGTCACCACCAGTGCAGAGGGTGGAGGGGGGGATCGGGTCACCACAATTTTGGGCCCATGGCCAGGAAACTCCCCAGATCTTAAACACACGATTCTGCCCGCATTTTCCTAGTGCACATGTAGCGTTATATAGAATTAATGAGATTACAATTAGAGGGTTACTTATCTGGATGGAGAAATTACTAGTTATTATAATATATTATAATGATGTAATATTATAATGTTGCAAACGGAAAAAAATTGTTTAATGACCATTATGTGTAAAATAATATAACATAATGAAAATAGATAACAATAATAATGATAAAAATGTGTTCACTCGTCAGCTTTAAAAAAAAAAAAAACACAAAAATATATTTATTAAAGGAGCTCACCAAATAAAAGCCGTATATATATCTAAAAAAAAAAAAAAAAAAGCTATGGGTAACAAATATGTTTTTAGGGCTGCTGCCTTCACTAGTCAGGATTAAATGTGGTTTATGTAATGGGAGTGGCGCTGCTTATTATACGATTGAATTCATGATAAGGTTAAGAGGAAATAAAAAATGTGGTGGTGTGTAGATGCTAACAAATGTGTATCAATCAACTTGCTGTTAAATATATAAATATAAAAAAATTGGGGGGGGGCGTGGCTTGGCGCGCAGCAGAGATGGACGCTTAGTACAGGAGCTCCGGTGGTTTAGCAGCCTGAGCCCGTCTCCTAGTGCCGACAGCACCTCATAATGAACAGAAGGAATCTGGGAACACCTCGCACCAGATCTCGCCGTTCAGCGGCGGCTTACAAAGGAAGGAATATATCTGATTTACTCAGAAATCTCTCGGCGGAACAGACCAGTAGGCCGGGAGCCAAGATGGCGACGCCACATGCGGAGGAGGATTTCAGCGAGGACTCGCAATCCACGGCGGATGGCACTGGTAGGAACACTCCCCACCCTGATCTGCCGCTTACATACGCTGGCATGTCAGGCTTTGCAGCCGACATTAAAGCCACTTTCTCCGCAGCTATCACTGACTTAAAATCCAGCATGATTATATTAACAGACAAGATGGCCACGGCGGAAGCTGCAGGCAGAGGCAGAGACATGGCAATCCTCCGTTTAGAGAAAGTTACCTCCACACAAGCCCAACATCTCATTGAGATAAACAAGCATTTAGAGGATTTGGATAACAGAGGGAGGAGGAATAATATAAGGGTGAGGGGGATCCCCGAATCGGTGGAAGCTGAACAAATACTCCCAGCTCTGCAAAGAGTCTTTAATAGCCTATTGGATAGGCCTGAGGACACAGCAATAGAATTTGTGAGAGCCCACAGAGCTCTCAGAGCAAGAGGCCCTGATACAATGCCACCCCGTGATATCATTTGCTGCTTGCAAAGCTTCCCTCTAAAAGAGGATATAATGCGCAGAGCACGCAGAAACGATCAAATCATCTTTAATGGCGAGACTATTATGCTTTTCCATGACCTCTCCCAGATAACTTTAAAAAATCGCAGAGCTTTGCGACCTCTCCTCGACAAACTCAGAGAAAAGGACATTCGCTACACATGGCGCTTCCCATTTGCACTTCTGGTGAATCACAATGGGAGACAACATACCCTTAGATCCCCTGAAGATCTACCAGATTTCTGCCACGCACTGCAAATAGATCTCATAGAATTACCAGAATGGTACCAGGAGTTCTTATTGCCCCCGCGGGAGAACACACAAGCAAGATCACCACTTACTTCTCCGGACAAGAGACATTCAAAGAAAATGAAACCATCTCGCCCAGGAGGCTCCCAAGCAGGTACACCGAACAACAGACCACATTCTTCCAGAGGAATGGAGGACATTTGAGGATCCCTTTCCATCTTGGATTTATAACAGATTGGTTCAGAAGAGAAAGTTACCCCACTCACTCTAAACCCAACTCAACCATGGATATACCTCATAGACCCACTCAAGGAAGATCAAGACAAATCATCACAGAGCGGTCTTCACAAAGACTTACGAGTGTGACATGAGACAGGCTCCTTTATAAAGGAAGATCCAAAAAGTTGCTCAGTTTGAAAGATGTTGATAGGAATAGGTAGTTCTAAGTTGTTAGGGTTAAATTTTCTGACAAACCTATATAAGGCTTATAATGGCTGACACGGAATTTAAAACCGAAGCAGAGCCAGTAGTACCAACAATTTCAAGGAAATCCTCTCCTTATACGTTTAAACGTGGAAGGGATGGGAGACAAGCTCCATTTAAAGGAGACCCCATAACCTTCACATAACAGGTTATTCCTCTCCACAGAACGAGGTTAATAATGTTATTTTTATTTTTATTATTAAAGTTAATTTCTCTGTTCGGGTCTAACCACACACGAATAGAGACCACAGTTTCCTTCCTCAAGGGGAGGGGGGAAGGAGGGGAGGGAAAGGTTTTCTCTCCTTCTTTTTTCTCCCTTTCTTTTTTCTTTTTTTTTCTTTTGGGCACTAGGTGACCAACACAGCTATAGCTTACATATACAGGCTGCTACCGGTTTCAGCTCTAATATTTAGTGTTGTTTTATTGTTACAGTTAAATTTACATCTCTAAAAAGCCGGGCAGTCATCCACTGCTCCCAACAAGTGCTCCCTAGTGGGAGGGATTCTCCTACTAGATAGCACTAATTTAAAGTACTTCCTTGGTCCATTTTGGTTCCAGGGAGAAGACAGTATATCTCACTCCTCTTTTCAACTCTTTCTTATTCTTACTCTCACCCCTCCTCTTTAACCACATCCCCTATCTTCCCCCCTTTTGTCTTGGTTTTTGTTTTCCCTCTTACCCTTCCCATTTCTCCTTTAATTTCTCCCTTTAATATTATCTACTTCTCATCTATTTTTCTAATTACCTAAGATCAGAAGAGTGTATTGACTATTCACAATCTATAGCGAAAACACTAACAGTCATTAAGCTTTGTTTCCAGATCTTGTGCCGGCGGCTCTCTCTGAATCCACAAGATGACGTACTCATCTCTGGGACACTCTCCCACAGTGATCTCCCATAATATGAATGGTCTAAACATTCCTGAAAAACGCTCCAACCTACTAAGAGAACTCAAAAAAGGTAGGCCCAAGTTTGTTTTTTTACAGGAAACTCATTTCCAGACCGATAAGGTCCCCAAAATGACAGATTCCTTCTTCACACAAGCCTACCATGCTACGAACAGCTCGGCCAAATCTAGGGGAGTTTCTATACTTATTAGTAGAGACGCTTCCTTCGAAGTCACAGATAAAATGGTGGACCCGGAAGGCAGGTTCCTATTCCTTAAGGGAAATTGTTCAGGCACCCCCATGACTTTAGCTAATGTTTATTTTCCTAACACAGCACATGCAACGTTCTGTAAACGCATTCATGACAAACTCCGAGATTTCAGTACAGGGTGTCTTATTCTCGGAGGAGACTTTAATGTACCATTAAACCCTTTAACTGACACTTCTACTGGCAAAACTTATATCACTTACAAGATCCTTAAAAGGATTAAAACACTACTCAACTCTCTACAACTAGTCGATTCCTGGAGATTCATGCATCCTAATGATAAAGATTATACATTCTATTCATTTCCACACAGCAGATACTCCAGAATAGACTACATTTTTATTACACAAAAAGACCTCGACAGAATCTCGGAAGCAAGAATAGGAATTCAAACGGTAACAGATCACGCCCCTACATCACTAACCCTAAATTTATCTGACCCTACACCAAAATCCAACCAATGGAGATTAAACTCAGCTCTATTGACAGATCCAGTCTGGCTACCGCAAATAACTAAGGCACTGAAAGAGTACTTTACTCACAACTCCACACTTGAAGTAAACCCTTTGACAATTTGGGAGGCACACAAATGCACAATCAGAGGTGATCTCATTCGAGCAGGCTCACAACGTAAAAAAGAAAGAGATAAACAAATAAAACAATTGACAGGGAAAATCCGAAGTCTAGAAACATTACACAAACAATCACTAACAGAACAATCAGCAACAGAACTATTAGAAACAAGGAAGGCACTGCAACAGATTTATGATATTAAAGCTAAAAGATTTTTATTCTTTCGGAAAAAAATTTACTATGAACACGGGAACAAAACAGGCAAATTTCTAGCGAGAGCCCTGAAAGCCACTAGAGCACAACACAATATCTCTGGCATCAGATCAAAAGAAGGGAAAATAGACGTTACCACCAAACAAATCGCACGCAACTTTCACGATTACTACACGGCCCTTTATAACCTACCCGTCTCACACAAAGCCAATGAGTCACAGGAATCAAGACAACAAAGTATTCAAAACTACCTTAGAGAATCCAAATTACCCATCCTGACAGCAGAAGAAATTGCCCAATTAGAAAAACCCATCGAAGCAATAGAACTACAACAGACAATCAAAGACCTTAAACCAGGGAAAAGCCCAGGCCCAGACGGCTTTACAGCCATTTATTACAAAACGTTTCAGGCCATCCTACTAGGACCACTACTAAAAGCTTTGAACTATATGTCACAACCCAGAGAGATCCCATCAAATTTTCTGGCAGCCCACATCACAATTCTACCCAAGCCACATAAAGATCCAACAGAATGCGCCAGCTACAGGCCAATCTCGCTTCTGAATTTAGATGTGAAATTGATGTCAAAAATTATTGCCAATAGGCTAAAACCTTTGCTACACAATCTGATAGGCACCGAGCAGGCAGGATTCATGCCCGGCAGAGAAACTAGAGATAATGTCATCAAAACGCTCAACTTGATTCATGCGACCAGGAAAGAAAACATCGAGGGCCTTCTCCTGTCAACAGACGCGGAGAAGGCCTTCGATCGAGTGGCATGGGATTTCATGTTGGAAACCTGCAGATATATTGGCCTGGGAAGTCACATGATGACGTGGATCTCCTCTCTCTACTACAACCCCACGGCTCAACTCAAAATAAATGGTTCTCTTTCAGAAACAGTTAAAATCAGAAATGGCACGAGACAGGGCTGTCCCCTCTCGCCAATTTTATTTATTTTAACACTAGAACCATTCATTAGACGGATTGTGGCAGAGAGAGCAATAAATGGTTTTAAAATAGCCGGAAGAGAGTTCAAAGTGGCAGCTTATGCGGATGACCTATTATTTTTCATATCCAACCCCCATATTTCACTCCCTACCTTATTAAATGAATTCTCTTTATTTGGCCATCTCTCCAATCTAAAAATTAATTACTCCAAGTCTGAAGCAATGAACATTAGCATACCCATGAATAAAATAGAAGCTATCAAATCCAATTGCCCCTTTAAATGGGAAAACTCAGCTCTAAAATATTTGGGGATATGGCTGACCCCCCAGATTTCCCAAATTTACGAACGCAATTTCACTCCGCTTTTAAAGACGATTAGCTCAGACCTTCAAACCTGGCACACGAAAAGTTTTTCGTGGTTTGGTCGCATAGCTATATGCAAAATGACGGTTCTACCTAGAGTACTATACTTATTCAGAAACTTGCCAATTAAAATACCCCAAAGTTTCTTTAAAGCCTTAAACACGATCCAAATGAAATTTATATGGGCACACAAAAAACCCAGAATTCGCTGCTCAATACTCACACAACCTAAGGAGAAGGGGGGGATGGGAATCCCAGACTTCCGCGTGTACTACTGGGCAGCACACGTCACAAGGATAGTGGACTGGCACTGTCATCACAAAATTAAAGATTGGGTAGAATTAGAAGAGGCAATGAATCAGACCCCAATTAGGTTCTCACCATGGATCCCTTGGACTAGCCTTTCAACCGCCATGAGGTCTCACCCCCTCATAGGCACCACGCTCACAATTTTTCACAAACTAACCAATCTCACAAACTTTTCTTCTCACTTAAGCCCACTCACGCCACTACAGGACAACCCTAACTTTACACCAGGCATTAAGAACAGCTTACTCCGCTCCACGAACACAAACAGAACACTACTAGCCATGGACTTCTTTTACAACAAAGATTTCAGAGATTACACCGACCTAAAAAAGGTAAATAACACTCCAGACCTACCTTTATGGACATACTTTCAATGCCGAAGTTACTTAAACCAATCTAGAGAAAAAAATAACTTCAATAGACCAATGACAGACATAGAAGAGGCCTGCCAGAAAGGAGAACCGATCCACAAAACGACTTCTCTGACCTATAAATGGATACAAAATAGCATAGGAGCGATGGACCACGGATTCAGGGAGAGCTGGTCAAAAGCACTAAAGATCTCATTGTCGGAGGATCAATGGAGAAAAGCGTGCATTTTTGCCCACAAATGCTCACTGAGTACAAGCACCCAGGAAACAGCTTATAAGCTGCTTACCCAGTGGTATGCTACTCCGGCGAAGCTGCACTCTTGGCTTCCGGATTATCCTGACACATGCTGGCGTTGCCATAATGAAAAGGGAACACTGCTACATATTTGGTGGCAGTGCCCCATGCTAGAACCTTACTGGTCGGAAATTAAGGAGATCATTCTCCATATCACTGAGACGTCTTTAAAGTTGGATGCAGCGGGGTGCCTCCTCCATATCAATGATTTCCCCATTAAAAAATATAAACACTCACTCTCTAAACACTTGATGAACGCTGCAAAAGCTTTGATTCCAATTCATTGGAAATCTACAAAGATACCAACTATTAAAGATTGGCTCAACAAGGTTGCAGAGATTCATGAGATGGAGGAGACTATAGCCCAGGCAGGAGAAAATGTTGACCGCTACCATAAAACATGGAATCCCTGGATAATATTCAGATATTCTCAAAAATACTCAAACTTAATGAACCAAGTTTAAAGCATCTAAACTTTAAAGTCAGTCCAAACACAGACCATCTACTTCTAAAACAAATTATGACACTGAATACTTACTTTGTAAACCATTCGCTATAAATGATCCAAACACAGAAAAAAAAAAAAAATGTTCGGTATAGGATCTGAAGTTCTTTACCCATCTGATGGGGCTGATGCTATAGATTGTTCCCTTTCTTTATTTTTACTTCTTACATCTCTTTACTATTTCTTATTTTTATACACGGATTAATATGTGATAAAACTTTGAGACACTATTAAAAATGCACCTAACCTGAAGGCACAAGTCTCGTAATCGACAACAATTGAATGATTTAAGTTGATTGAATCAATGTTGTATTATAGATATACTGTGCGCATATTTCTCTTTCTTTCTGTTTTATAATGGAGCTGCGACTCCATAGTTGCAATAACTTGACTTCAATAAACTTTGATGTTAAAAAAAAAAAAAAAAAATTGAAATTTCATACACTATGCTAAAATCATAAATTCAATCACATAATAAAGCATATCGAAGTGACGTGTGCTGTGTCCAATACTGTGCAAATTCATAAAATAGCAATAACGTGATATCTGCCCTTATGCCGCGTACACACGATCGGACTTCTGGTCGGAAAAAGATATGATGGCTTTTCCGACAGGATTCCTCTCAAGCTTGCCTTGCATACACACGCAAATGTTTTCTGAAATTACGACCGTCAAGAACGCGGTGACGTACAACACTACGATGAGCCGAGAAAATTAAGTTCAATGCTTCCGAGCATGCGCCAAATTATTTGCGAGCATGCGTAGGGAATTTTGCGCGTCGAAATTGCCACAGGCGATCGCATATTCGGATAGGAACTTTTCCCGACCGAAAAATTGAGAGCATGCTCCCAATCTTTTGCTGGCTGGAATTCTGCCAGCAAAAGACCGATGGAGCATACACACGGTCGCATTTTCCAATGAAAAACTCTCATCGGTCTTTTGCGGGCCGAAATTCAGAACGTGTGTATGTGGCATTAGGGGAAAAAGTGAAAAGTGCTGGAATTTTTACCACTTAAAGCGGGGGTCCACCTATCTATCGTTTTTTTTTTTTTTTTTAGCTCATTCACAAACTTTTCTTCTCAGCATTACATACTCACATATTGTGTGTAATATGTCTGCCTGTGTCAGATTTCGTCGGAAAGAATAACTTATATTATTCACTGCAGGCGGTTTCCATCTTCATTGTAGGCATTTGAAGCCCACAAGCATTTATTTCCTGGATGTGGTGAATGCTGTGCTCCCAGCATTCACTGCTCGTTCCCGCACATGCTCAGTGGCATCCTGGGAAGCCTGAGACTAGCTCCCAGGAGTCTGGGAGAGGCTAGAAACACGCCTACTCCCATGGGAGGAGAACCAGGAAGTGCAAAGAAGAATAGAAAAATAAAAGGTAATTACGGCGATTTAAAACGGCATGTCAGCATCTAGGCAAGGAAGAGAGTACATACAGATATTGTTCAACATTTGGGTGGAACCCCGCTTTAAGGACCAAGTTTATTTCTGACATTTGTTGTTTACAAGTTAAAATCAGTATTTTTTGCTAAAAACTTACTTAGAACCCCAAACATTATATATATATATATATATATATATATATATATATATATATAATTATTATATATATTATATATATATATAGGTTCTAAGTAAGTTTTTAGCCTGAAAAAAAAATACACTTTTTTTATTTAAATAATAAGAAAACAGTAAAGTTAGTCCAATTTGTTTGTATAATGTCAAAGATAAGTCTTTGACATTATAAGCGCACTTTTTTTTTGGCAAAAATTTATTTTCTGAATAAAAAAATAAGACAACAGTAAAGTTAGCCCAATTTTTTTTTATATTGTGAAATATAATGTTACGCCAAGTAAATTGATACCCAGCATGTCACGCTTCAAAATTGCGCCCGCTCGTGGAATGGCATCAAACTTTTACCCTTAAAAATTTTCATAGGCGACGTTTAAAAAATTCTACAGATTGCATGTTTTGCGTTACAGAGGAGGTCTAGGGCTAGAATTATTGCTCCCACCCTACCAGTTGCGGCGATACCTCACATGTGTGCTTTACCACCGTTTTCATATGCGGGCGCTACTCACGTATGCGTTCACTTCTGCGCGTGAGCTCGTCGGGACGGGGCGCTTTAAAAAAAAAAATTTTTTTTTTATTATTCATTTTACTTTATTTTATTTATTTTTTCACTGTATTTTTTTAAAAAAAAATTTGGATCACTTTTATTCCTATTACAAGGAATGTAAACATCTCTTGTAATAGAAAAAAGCATGACAGGTCCTCTTAAATATGAGATCCGGAGTCAAAAAGTCCTCACATCTCATATTTAGACTAAAATGCAAAAAAAAAAGTTGTTTAAAAAAATGACACAAGAAAAAATGTGCCTTTAAGAGAAGTGGGCGGAGCTGACGTAATGACGTCGCTCCGGCCGTCCTATGGTATGGAGACGGGTGGGCGCCATCTTAGCCTCACTCGTCTCCATACTGAGGAAGGGAAAGGACCCGATTGCCGGTAAGCGGCGGAGGGCGTGGGAGAGCGGCGTTACCGAGATATCCATCTTTAAAGTAATGACGTATATATACAGTGGCCGGTCGGTAAGTGGTTAAAAATCTTCATAGGTGACGCTTTAAATTTTTTTACAGCTTACCAGTTTAGAGTTACAGAGGAGGTCTAGGGCTAGAATTATCGCTCTCGCTCTAACGATCGTGGCGATACCTCACATGTGTGGTTTGAACACCATATACATATGTGGGTCGCGACTTGCGTATGCGTTCAATTCTGCACGCGAGCTCGGCAGGACGGGGCGCGTTTAAAAATAGTTTTTTTCTTATTTATTTTACCTTTTATTTTTACACTGTTCTTTTAAAAAAAAAAAAGTGTCACTTTTATTTCTATTACAAGGAATCATGGTGTGCACAGCCTATTGCAGTAGGGTGTGCACCCCAAAAATCAAACTCATATGTGTGTGTTTGTGCATGTGTATATATATACTGATTGGTCAGTAGAGCAGTGAACAGTGTCAGTAGTTTTTATTTTTTATTATTGTATTTTTTATTATTTTTACAATTTTATTTTGTAATTATTATTATTTTTTTTTTACAATTTTTTTTTAGGAGCCCTGTTAGGGGGCATGGTGAAATATCAAGGGTGGGAGTCTGCAACACACAGGGCGATTAGGGTGTGCCCAGGCACACCTGGCACACCCTGTGCGCACGCCTATGCAAGGAATGTAAACATTCCCTGTAATAGAAAAAAAGCATGACAGGGCCTCTTAAATGTGAGATCTGGGGTCAAAGAGACCTCACACCTCATATTTACACTAAAATGCAATACAAAGATAAAAAAAAGTTGTCATTTGAAAAAAAAAATGGCCCTTTAAGAGGTATGGGCGGAAGTGATGTTTTGATGTCTCTTCCGCCCTGCAATGGTATGGAGACAGGTGGGGGCCATCTTCCCCTCACTCCTCTCCATACCCAGGAAGGAGAAGCAAATCACCATCATAAAAACTGAGGCAGAAAACTTTGTGAAAATTAACATTTCTGTCATTCTCCAAACTTTTGGCCACAGCTGAAGAGAAATTGTTAACTTGTATTCACATGTTAATGTAATTTTTTACACATTGTAACATTTTGTTACATTGTATCTTATTCTCTAAGCTGCTGTGAGGCAAGGAGAGAGACTTCCATGGAGAGAGGGGTTTGTTTGTAAACAAACATCTAGTGATCACTGGGGATGAATGGACCTGTCTGGGTTTGGTGTTAAGTGAACCCAACTGGAATTCCACAGACCCCGAACTCAGCACCAAACCCTATTCTAGTTTAAAGGGTCAATGGGAATTTTAAGGGAACCCCACACTGTTTTGTAACCACTTCCGGACCGCCGAATGCCGATATACGTCCTTACTTTGAAGAGAAAATCATTGTTATGGCAGCAGCTAGCTGTCATAACCCCGGTATCTTCTTCTTCAGCGAGCGGTCCGGTTTCCAATAATAGTGGTCTCTGCAGCGGATTCGCCGCAAGATCACTTTTATCGGTGGCTGGAGAGGGGCACCCCTCCCGCCGCTCTCCGGTGCCCTTAACCGTTTACCAGAGCCGTTGGTAGCGGAGGAGGCAATCCGTGAGGCTACATTTGATGGGGCACAGTGAGGCTATGTTTGATGGGGCACAGTGAGGCTATGTTTGATGGGGCACAGTGAGGCTACATTTGATGGGGCACAGTGAGGCTGCATTTGATGGGGCACAGTGAGGCTGCATTTGATGGGGCACAGTGAGGCTGCATTTGATGGGGCACAGTGAGGCTGCATTTGATGGGGCACAGTGAGGCTGCATTTGATGGGGCACAGTGAGGCTGCATTTGATGGGGCACAGTGAGGCTGCATTTGATGGGGCACAGTGAGGCTGCATTTGATGAGGCACAGTGAGTCTACGTTTGATGGGGCAACATGAGGCTAAATTTGATGGGGCACAGGGGGAGCATTTGATGGGGCACAGTGAGACTGCATTTGATGAGGCACAGTGAGGCTACATTTGATAGGGCACAGTGAGGCTACATTTGTGCCCCATCAAATGTAGCCTCACTGTGCCCCACCAAATGTAGCCTCACTGTGCCCCACCAAATGTAGCCTCACTGTGCCCCATCAAATGTAGCCTCACTGTACCCCACTAAAAGCAGCCTCACTGTGCCCCATCAAATGCTCCCACTGTGCCCCATCAAATGTAGCCTCACTGTGCCCCATCAAATGCTCCCACTGTGCCCCATCAAATGTAGCCTCACTGTGCCCCATCAAATGTAGCCTCACTGTGCCCCATCAAACGTAGCCTCTCTATGCCGCATCAAATGTAGCCTCATTGTGCCTCATCAAATGTAGCCTCTCTATGCCCCATCAAATGTAGCCACTGTGTCAAATAAAATGCTGCCAGTGCCCGCTGTCTGTACCTACCCTGTCTCGGTGGCGGTTGGACAGCTCCTCAATGTCTTCTCCCGTCCTCTCTTCCCGTCCTCTGCTATGATTGTACACCTGATAGGCATCCAATTACAGCGCCTATCATTTCAGCCAATCAGGTGACGGGTAACAGATCCGAGCACCTGAATGGTGGAGAGGTGGTTTAGTGTTAGGAAAGCGAATATTCATTCGCTTTTCTAACACAGCTGAGTGACCTGCAAGCGCCCAGCATGACACTCGCAGGTCACATTTTGACGCCTATTAGAGCCTATGGCTCTAATTGGGTGCTTTAAAACCACCCCCCGCCGCTGTATTTCAGGCGCCCTGCACCCCGAAAAGGGGTGCAGGAGAGAGGGGGCGGCACCAGTGCACCCTTATGGACACACCGCCACTGACAGCCATGAATAAAGAATGGTACAAAAACATCCTCCAAGAGCAACTTCTCCCAACCATCCAAGAACAGTTTGGTGAGGAAAAATGCCTTTTCCAGCATGATGGAGCACCTTGCCATAAGGCAAAAGTGATAACTAAGTGGCTTGGGGAACAAAAGATCTACATTTTGGGCCCATGGCCAGGAGACTCCCCAGACCTTAATCCCATTGAGAACTTGTGGTCAATCCTCAAGAGGAGGGTGAAGAAAAAAACTCATAAATTCTGACAACCTCCAAGTATTGATTATGCAAGAATGGGGGGGCGGCCATCAGTCAGGATGTGTCCCAGAAGTTGAGTGACACCATCCCAAGAATTGCAGAGATCATGAAAAATAAGGGTCAACGCTGCAAATATCGACTCTGTGCATAAACTTCATGTCATTCATTATAAATAAAAGCCTTTGTCACTTGAAATGCTTGTAATTTATATTTCAGTATCCCATAGTAGCATCTGACAAAAAGATCTAAAAACACTGAAGCAGCAGACTTTGTATAAATTTTAATTTGTGTCATTCTCAAAACGGCTGTACATCCCACTTAACGTCCCACCTGTGACGTCATTCCGCATGAGCAGGCTGGTGCAGCACGACGCCGTGTGCTAGTTTGTTTCCAGTGCTGATGTGAACCTGCTTAATCGTAAGTGTGATCTGTGATTTTCTGATAAATGCTTTTAAACATATTGCACTACAAGGTTTTCCTCTTTTCTCCACTCATACAGGGAGCAACTTGAAGCTGACGTCTATCCATCGAGTCCCATGGAGCCATCCTCCTGACTATCGGTGAAACAGACATCTTCCCCAGCCTGGCCGCAGAGCCCCTAGGATTAAAGCAAGCGAGTGTGATCTCTATAATCTGAGATCCACCATCTCTGGTAAGAGGCGTGTGTATGTGGTGAAGGGATTTGTTTGAACATCTAAAAAAACTTGACTGCCTCAGTCTCCGTGACTGCACTCTTCGGTGGCTTTCATCCTACCTATCCCAACGCACCTTCAGTGTCACTTACAGTTCTACCTCCTCCTCTCCTCTTCCCTTCTCTGTCAGGTCCCCCCGAGGTTCTGTTCTTGGACCTCTCTTATCTTCTCCATCTACACCTCTTCCCTGGGTCAGCTGATAGCCTCTCACGGCTTTCAATATCATGTCTACACTGACGACACCCAAATCTATCTCTCCACCCCTCAACTCACTCATCAGTCTCCTCACACATCACTAACTTACTAAGAGACATATATGCAGTGGCACCTCAACCCCCCCCCCCCCCCCCCGCAGTCTGCCGGTCCACCTGCTCCATCTGCGGCAGGGATAGGCAGGCACATCGGGGATCGGTGGGCACATCGGGCAGGGGATCAGGCTGAAGCAGGCATCTGGCAGTGTCTCCTGTGTCAGAGGTTTAACTAGAACCTTCAGGGCCCCAGTGCAAGAAACCATGAAGGGCCTCTGACACCCCCACCCTTACATCACAGTCCGTAGCATTCCCCTTTATATCACAGTCCGTAGCATTCCCCTTTATATCACAGTCTGCAGTGTTCCCCTTTACATCAGAGCTTTCCCTTACATGAGGGTCTGAAGCATTCCCCTTTATGTCAGAGTTCCCCTTTACATCAGGATCTGCAGAGTTCCCCTTTACATCAGGATCTGCAGAGTTCCCCTTCACCTCAAAGTTCCCCTTTACATCAGGGTCTGCAGAGTTCCCCTTTACATCAGATTCCATAATTCCCCGTTACATTAGGATCTGCAGAGTTCCCCTTTACATCAGATTCCATAATTCCCCTTTACATCAGGATCTGCAGAGTTCCCCTTCACGTCAAAGTTCCCCTTTACATCAGGATCTGCAGAGTTCCCCTTTACATCAGGATCTGCAGAGTTCCCCTTCACCTCAAAGTTCCCCTTTACATCAGGGTCTGCAGAGTTCCCCTTTACATCAGATTCCATAATTCCCCGTTACATTAGGATCTGCAGAGTTCCCCTTTACATCAGATTCCATAATTCCCCTTTACATCAGGATCTGCAGAGTTCCCCTTCACGTCAAAGTTCCCCTTTACATCAGGATCTGCAGAGTTCCCCTTTACATCAGGATCTGCAGAGTTCCCCTTCACCTCAAAGTTCCCCTTTACATCAGGGTCTGCAGAGTTCCCCTTTACATCAGATTCCATAATTCCCCGTTACATTAGGATCTGCAGAGTTCCCCTTTACATCAGATTCCATAATTCCCCTTTACATCAGGATCTGCAGAGTTCCCCTTCACATCAAAGTTCCCCTTTACATCAGGATCTGCAGAGTTCCCCTTCACGTCAGAGTTCCCCTTTACATCAGGGTCTGCAGAGTTTCCCTTTACATCAGATTCCATAATTCCCCTTTACATCACAGTCCACAAAGTTCCCCCTTCCATGAGAGTCCGCTGGGTTCCCCCTTACAGTCTACCCTGATGAAGAGGAGAGCCCGGTGATCCTGATGTAAAGGGGAACTTTGATGTAAAGGGAAATGTGGCTGACCATGATGTAAAGGGGAACGCTGTAGACTCTGATGTAAGCGGTGCTCTGGTGACCATGGTCCCCCTTACATTATGGTTCATAGCATTCTCCTTTACATCAGAGTTCCACTTCACACCAGAGTCCACAGGGTTCACCCTTACATTGTAAGGTATAACTCTGCAAGCCCTGATGTAAGGGGGAATGCCGAGAACTCAAGTGTAAAGGGAAACTCTGATGTAAGGTGGCCCCTCCCGTTACATCAGAGTCTACAGCGTTCCCCTTTACATCAGAGTTCCCCTTTACATGAGGGTCCACAGAGTTCTTCCTTGCACTTGGGGGAATCCTTCAGACTTTAATGTAAAGAGTATGATGTGGAGGGGGGACTCTGGTGACCACAGTGACCCCCCCCCATAGACTCTGTGTGGCCTGGCTGGAGCTGTCAAACTGACCTCACCTCCTGCATTGCTCGGGTGCAGGACAGGCTCAGGCAGACCTTGGCTTTGATCTTTGATATTCTTCTCTTCTCCTCCCGGCTCTCCCACTCCCCCTCTTCATAGCACCCGCCCATTCAATGTAGTTTATCTCATTTACAAATAACATTTGTCCCATAGTTGTGGGTTTTGGGTGCCATTTTGCTGAAGACCAACTCCACTCTGTGTATACGGGCAAACTTCAACAAAATGGCACCGGCAATGGAGACACTAGCTTGGCAGGGGGGTGGGCTCCAGCTGATGGAGAGCTGAGGGGGAGATGTCCTGTCTAGGCCAGCCGGCGTGCAGACGTTCTGCAGGATTAGTGTGTGCTGACCTATCCTCCTCCTCCTTGAAATGTCAACATGTGGCTGTCCCGCCCCCCGAGTCTGTCCAAACCCGAGCACTATTTGGCTGTCCTGTGGCCCCCCACTGTGGCGGAATGGCAGGGCCCAGTTGCGGGGGCGACTGTTGCGATCCTGGTAGTTCCGCCACTTCCTGTGTCCTCTTCCCTTCTGAGATCATGGCGGCTTCCACCGTGCATCTCCTGCCCTCTTCCTAGACATCCAATATGATTTCCTGACCTTTCAGCCAATCAGGGAAACGGGTAACAGATTAGCGTGCTTCCTGATTGGCAGAGAGGCGATTCAGTGTTAGAAAAGCGAATATTCCATTGCTTTTCTAACACATCTGGGTGGGCACCAATCGCAAATGCTCTGCGCCACGAGTCCACCCTATTTTGAAGCCTATTAGCCTAAAAAAATACACTGTCACTGTATAAATGACACTGACAGGGAAGGAGTTAACACCAGGGGGGGGTGATCAAAGGGTTGGGTGTGTCCCTAGGGATTGCTTTCTAACTGTGGGGGGAATGGAATGGCAAGAGGAAGAGAGAGATCTGTGTTCCTGATTAGCATGAACACAAGACCTCTCTCTCTCTTCCTCTGTGACAGAACGATGATCTGCCTCGCCTACGATTGATCAGCGGGTTGCGGCCGCCGGACCAGCTGAATGGCTACCGCTGTGTCCAATCACAGCTGGAGTGGGGGTCACCGGCGACATGTGCCCCAGACTCCGGGGCTACTGAGATTACAATTAGAGGGTTACTTATCTGGATGGAGAAATTACTAGTTATTATAATATATATATATATATATACACACATATATATATATATATATATATATATATATATACACACATACATAGATATATATATATATATATATATATATATATATATATATATATATATATAAAATATATAATATATTTATAATGATGTAATATTATATTGTTGCAAACGGAGCAAATTTGTTTAGTGACTGTTACGTGTAAAATAATGTATCATTATAAAAATAGATAATAATAATAATAATAATAAAAATGTGTTCAGCTTTAAAAAAAAACACAAATATATATTTATTAAAGGAGCTCACCAAATAAAAGCTGAATATATGTCTAAAAATTAAAAAAAAAAACACACACAAAAATCTATTTATTAAAGGATCTCACCAAATAAAAGCCAAATACATGTTTAAAAAAAAAAAAAAACACAAAAATCTATTTATTAAAGGAGCTCACCAAATAAAAGCAGAATATATGTCTAGAAAAAAAAAAAAAAAAAGCTGACAACCTTATAAGATAAAAGAAAATGGTGGGTGTTCCGAGCTATGGGTAACCAATATGTTTTTAGACCTGCTGCCCTCACTAGTCAGGATTAAAGCGGAGTTCCACCCACTTTTTAGAACTTTTTCTCTAAATGATTATTATACCATATAGATAAGGCATTGTAATTTTTCTTTTGTACCCAGTACCCAGATACTGCTGTTTGCCATCTAGTTTCCGGCTTCTGCCACCCGCGGATACGTCCGTCATATCCGGCGGCGCACTGTCTCCCGGGGAGTTTTGTATCACAATTCCCAGGAGTCAGTGTGAATGGCAGCCGCCCGCGATCTCAATATTCCGAAACCGGAAGTGACGCGATGACGACAGTTGCCATCACAACAGGGGCGGGCACTTCCGATGACCCCACCCGTTGTGGTGGCAACGTCAGAATTTGACGGCGCTGCGAGCCAAGCACACTGCGCATGCGCGAGAACAGGCGGGGCATGCTGGTCGCTCAGCAGCACCGTATCCCGGAAGATAGTGATTGTGGGCTTCACATGCCCACAAGCAAAGTGGAAAATGCCAGGAGACAATAATAAAAGATATCTTTTGATTGCAAATTGGCAATCGAGCGGCAAAAGATCATAAAAACGTGAGTTAAATATATGAGTTCCAATCCAAAGATATTAATCTTAAAAAAATAAAAATAAAAAAAATTGTATACAGTTGGAACTCCGCTTTAAATGTGGTTTATGTAATGGGAGTGGCGCTGCTTATTATATGATTGAATTCCTGATAAGGTTAAAAGGAAAAAAAATGCTAATGTGTGTAGATGCTAACAGATGTGTATAAATCAACTTGCTGTTAAATATATAAAAATAGAAATTTCATACACTGTGCTAAAATCATAAATGCAATCACATAATAAAGCGTATCGAAGTGACGTGTGCTGTGTCCAATATTGAGCAAATTCATACATGTGAAAATTTAAATAAAAAAATTTAAAAATTACTCAAAATATTCACTGCAAAAGATCACATATGCTGTGCAATCACTCAACAGGTGAAATTAAATCCAAAACTATACTAAAAACCAAACATTTTATATATAAGAACATTATATATATATATATATATATATATATATATATATATATATATATATATATATATATATATATATATATATATATATATAAATATATATATACAAACATTTTATATATATATATATATATATATATATATATATATATATATATATATATATATATATTTAGCAGAGACCCTAGAACATAAAATGGAGATTGTTGCAATATTTTATGTCGCACTCCATTTGCGGTCTTGCAAACGCAATTTTTTGGGAAAAAAATACCCTTTTTTGAATTAAATAATAAGAAAACAGTAAAGTTGGTCCAACTTCTTTGTATAATGTGAAAGATGATGTTTGGCCGAGTAAATTGATGCCTAACATGTCACGCTTTAAAATTGCGCACGCTCGTGGAACGGCGACAAACTACTTAAAAATCTCCATAGGCGACGCTTTAAAATTTTTTACAGGTTACCGGTTTAGAGTTACAGAGGAGGTCTGGGGCTAGAATTATTGCTCTCGCTCTAACGATCGCGGCGATACCTGACATGTGTGGTTTGAACACCGTTTACATATCTTACGTATGCGTCCGCTTCTGCGTGTGAGTTCGGAGGGACGGGGCGCTGAAATTTTTTTTTCCTTATTTATTTTACTTTTTATTTTTTATTTTTACAACTTTAAAATGTTGTTTTTTTTTTTTTTAATCACTTTAATTAATTCCTATTACAAAGAATGTACACATCCCTTGTAATAGAAATAAGCAGTACAGGGCCTCTTTAATGTGAGATCTGGGGTCAAAAAGACCTTAAATCTGATATTTACACTTAAAAGCAATAAAAAAAAAAGAAAAAAATAAGACCCTTTAATGCCGGAGGGCGGAAGTGACATTTGACTTTGCTCCGGTCCTCCAAAGGCATAGAGTTGAGTGGGGGCCATCTTACCCTCATTTGACTTCCTGCCCATCAGTCTTGGGGCTTGGATCGTTTCCGAGCCCCATAGTGTAAATCCGCTTATTGCATTTATTATAGATATACATGTAAAGTCACACTCACATGGTTGTAGAATGTTAAATCGTTGTGGTAATCAAATAGCTCAATAAATCCAGATGCAATGCATTCCACAGGCTAAAACGAGAAGTGACATAGTAACGCTAGATGCTCTCCCTACGCGTTTCGTCATACCGACATCATCATCAGCGGCCTTATCTGATACAGGGTATAGAGAGGAGCAAATCCCTGATGCTGCACATCCACGTGTATGTTTAGTGATAGAATGACAACCTCAGCCTGGGCTCCGGCCACACCACGCCCCAAACACATTTTGTCCCGCCCCTCGAAGCTTGTCTACCCTATCTGATACAGGTTGATGTTTTAGATGGAATATTATTATTATTATAATACAGGATTTACAGTGCCTTGAAAAAGTATTCATACCCCTTAAAATTTTCCACATTTTGTCATGTTACAACCAAAAACGTAAATGTATTTTATTGGGATTCTATGTGATAGACCAACACAAAGTGGCTCATAATTGTGAAGTGGAAGGAAAATGATAAATGATACAAATAAATATGTGAAAAGTGTGGGGGGGGTTATTTGTATGGCGCCCCCCTGAGTCAATACTTTGTAGAACCCCCTTTCTCTACAATTACAGCTGCAAGTCTTTTTGGGGATGTCTCTACCAGCTTTGCACATCTAGAGAGGGACATTTTTGCCCATTCTTCTTTACAGAATATCTTAAGCTCTGTCAGATTGGATGAAGAGCGTCTGTGAACAGCAATTTTCAAGTCTTGCCACAGATTCTCAATGTGATTTAGGTTTGGACTGTGACTGGGCCATTCTAACACATGAATATGCTTTGATCTAAACTATTCCATTGTAGCTCTGGCTGTATGTTTTGGGTCGTTGTCCTGCTGGAAGGTGAACCTCCGCCCCAGTCTCAAGTCTTTTGCAGACTCTAACAGGTTTTCTTCTCAGATTGCCCTGTATTTGGCTCCATCCATCTTCCCATCAACTCTGACCAGCTTCCCTGTCCCTGCTGAAGAAAAGCATCCCCACCACATGATGCTGCCACCACTATGTTTCACGGTGGGGATGGTGTGTTCAGGGTGATGTGCAGTGTTAGTTTTCCCCACACATAGCGTTTTGCTTTTAGACCAAAAAGCTGAATTTTGGTCTCATCTGACCAGAGCACCTTCTTCCACATGTTTGCTGTGTCCTCCACATGGCTTCTCACAAACTACAAACAGGACTTCTTATGACTTTCTTTCACCAATGTCTTTCTTCTTGTCACTCTTCCATAAAGGGCAGATTTGTGGAGAACACGACTAATAGTTGTCCTGTGGACAGATTCTCCCACCTGAGCTGTGGATCTCTGCAGCTCCTCCAGAGTTACCATGGACCTCTTGGCTCTTCTCTGATGAATGCTCTCCTTGCCCGGCCGGTCAGTTTAGGTGGACGGCCATGTCTTGGTAGGTTTGCAGTTGTGCCATACTCTTTCCATTTTCTGATGAAGGATTGAACAGAGCTCCGTGAGATGTTCAAAGCTTGGGAGATTTTTTTTATAACCTAACCCTGCTTTATACTTCTCCACAACTTTATCCCTGACCTGTCTGGTGTGTTCCTTCGCCTTCATAATGCTGTTTGTTCACTAAGGTTCTCTAACAAACCTTTGAGGGCTTCACAGAACAGCTGTATTTATACTGAGATTAAATTACACACAGGTGGACTCTATTTACTAATTAGGTGACTTCTGAAGGCAATTGGTTCCTCTAGATTTCGGTTATGGATATCAGGGTAAAGGGGGCTGAATACAAATGCCCCCCCAACACTTTTCACATATTTATTTGTATCATTTATCATTTTCATTTATCATTTCTCACTTCACAATTATGTGCCACTTTGTGTTGGTCTATCACATAAAATCCCAATAAAATACATTTACGTTTTTGGTTGTAACATGACAAAATGTCAAGGGGTATGAATACTTTTTCAAGGCACTGTACATATCGCCAACAGTTTGCACAGCGCTTTACAAAATGAAATATAAGTACAATATTATTGTAAGACTCGCCCTCAAAGGATCTTTTTGGTTGTTAGGATCTGTTGTGTATGAACTCATGCATAGCGATGCTGTTTATTTTGGTCTGGGCTTCTAGATGTCATCGATCTCCGGTGATGAAAGAGTTAATCACCACATAACCGCATTCACTGCTGTTTGTCTCTCTCTTTCCGGCAATCGGCTCTAACAGAATATATGGTGTGATAAGCCGGTCCCCAGAGCTGTAGAGCGTTTGCCGTAGAACGGTATAGGAATCACTTCTACATTTTTTTATAGTCACACTGCTACAGCCGAGCGATCAGCGGTGGAAAATCAGCTGTTTTGTAGAACTCTTAGAGCAGAAAGGTTTTTCGTAGGCAGAAGCTGAGCACACCGAGGATAACGGATCAAAAATAAATGCAAAACTCAATGAAAACGTCTTGTTTTGTTTAATTCTTCAAAACGATGTCATGTCTGAGTGATCTTGTCACGGGGACACGGTCCCTTTCTTCTCCTCGCTTCTAAAAAAAGACTTCCTCTTTTTCATAACGGATCGTTCTTCAAAATCATACACTGATGCTTCATTTACATAAAACTGACTTCGATGTCCGAAGAATAAGATATATACATATAAATATATATATATATATATATATATATATATATATATAACTAACAGTGTGTGTACCCCTGACCATCGCACCTACACTATATTGTCAAAAGTATTGGGACACCTGCCTTTACACGCACATGAACTTTAATGGCATCCCAGTTCTAGCCCGTAGGGTTCAATATTGAGTTGGTCCACCCTTTGCAGATATACCAGCTTCAACCCCTGAAAAACAACCCCACACCATAATCCCCCCTCCACCAAATGCTTTGGACCAGCGCACAAAGCAACGTCCATAAAGACATGGATGAGCGAGTTTGTGGTGGAGGAACTTGACTGGCCTGCACCTCTAACCCCATAGAACACCTTTGTGATGAATTAGCCAGACCTTCTCATCCAACGTCAGCACCTGACCTCACAAATTTCTGGAAGAATGGTCAAACATTCCCATAGACACACTCCTAAACCTTGTGGACAGCCTTCCCAGAAGAGTTGAAGCCGTTATAGCTGCAAAGGGCGGAGCCAACTCAATATTGAACCCTACAGACTAAGACTGGGATGTCATTAAAGTTCATGTGCGTGTAAAGGCAGGTGTACCAATACTTTTCACAATATAGTGTATCTGACATGGTGGGAACCAAAACCATGGCCAATATTATGAAGTTGCCCCCACATGGCCATTCATAAAGAGTTACACTTCCACTCCAGGGCTATTAGAATGCAGTTGCCCCTCCATAGCTATTAATATAGAGTTGCTACCCCATGGCCATTAATAGGTAGTCCCCTCACCCTCTTATGGCCATTAATATGTAGTTGCCCCCCCCCCCCTCACCATAGCTATTAATTTGGAGCTGCTATCATATGCCTATTAATAGGAAGCCCGCCCATCACCATGGCCATTAATATGGACTTGCCATTACCCATCACCTTTAATATGGATTTGCCCCCCCCCCCCCACCCTCCAATTGCCATTAATATGGAGTTGCTACCCTATGGCTAATATTAGGGAGTCCCCCTATCCTCATGGCCAATAAGATGGAGTTACCCTACATGACCAATAATGTTAGCTTCAGGGCCATTGTTATGGAATTGACCCCCATGGCCATCAATATTGAGTTGCCCATCCAGTTGGTTTTTGCACAGAGCAGCCCTGATCCTCCTCTTCTCGGGTCCCTCGCTGGCGCTCTTGGCCCTTCTCTCCTGATGAGTGCCTCCAGAGCAAGCAGCTTGCAAAAGCGGGCAATGGCACTCAAGCAGGCTCATTCAGGAGCCGTGGCTCTGTATGTCCATTAACACACAGAGCCGTGGCCAGGCCTTACCCCCTCTCTCTTCTCACTGGCTCACTGGCTGCGATTGACCAATGGCACCTGCTGCTGTCTCAGCCAATGATGAGGGAGAGTCCCCGGAGAGCCGAGGCCCTTGTGCATATCCCTGGAGGAAGATCAGGCTCAGGTAAGTATTGGGGGAGGGGGGGCTGCAGCAAGAGCGGGTTCTTTACCTTCATGCATACAATGCACAAACGTAAAAAAATCCTTGAGCCACTTTATGTAGAGTTGCCCCTCATGATTATTAATATGGAGCATGGCCATTGATATTGAGTTGCCCTTTCATGATCATCAATATCGAATTGCCCCCCCATAGCTATTAATATGCAGTTGCCCCCCCCCCCCTTAACGGCTATTAATTAATTATTTGGTTGAACTAGATGGACTTGTGTTTTTTTTTTCAATCTGAATTATGCAACTATCCAATGTTGATATGAAGACCCCCTTTCCCCATGTCCATTAGTATGGAAATCCCCCCATGGCAGTCAATTTGGAGTTTCCCTCACCTATCACATTCAATATGGACTTGCCTCCCCACCCCCATGGCCACTGATATGGAGTTGGCCCCTTCCACTGTTCAGGAAAGGCCTTTTACACGATTTTGGAGGGAGTCTGTGGGAATTTGTGTCCATTTGTGAGGTCAGCTTCTGACGAGAAGACCTGGCTCATCATATGCATTCCAATTCATCCCAAAGTTGTTCAGTGGGGATGGGGTCAGGACACTCAAGTTCCTTCATACCATACTGGTCACACCATGTCTTTATGGAGCTGGCTTTGTACACGGGGGTACAGTCATGGTGGAACAGAAAAGGGTCTTCACCAAACTGTTACCACAAGGTTGGAAGAGCACAATTGTCTATAATGTCTTTGTATGATGGAGGATTACCCAGACCCTTCACTGGAGGAACCTGAATTAAGTCATAGGAGGTGGGCCCACATAGTTTATTGTATCAGATATCATCCTTTTGGGTGGCTAAGGGTAAAATAGCAGTGCGTTCAGATCTCTATTCAGTCAATGTGAGGAATAATAAGGGAAGGTAAAGAAATGTGCATTTACCCACAAAGTCCAAAGGAAGGTTCAGTTTAAAACAGCAACTCATTCCAGGTGCATCAAACATCCAAAGTCTTATGCCGCGTACACACGATCGGACTTTCCAACAACAAAACAGTGGATTTTTGTTTGAAGGTTGGTGGCTCAAACTTGTCTTGCATACAGAGGCGGCTCTCTAATTAGGCAAATTAGGCGGTCGCCTAAGGCCTCGCACTCACAGGGGCCTCGCGGCCGCCTAATTTGCCTGTTCTCAATCACTGAAGTTGACGCCGGCGGCTCCGCCTACCCACACTGGGATTTGGTGGCTTAGGAGCTGACGGACAAATCAGATACTGCCCGCAGCCTGAGGAATAGCGGCCTCATCACGGAGCGTCCCAGTCCGTGGGGCCTCATGTGTAAGTTTTGCCTAAGGCCTCACAAAGCCTAGCGCTGCATACACACGGTCACACAGATGTTGGCCAACAATTACGAACATAGTGATGTACAAGATGTATGGCGAGCTGGTAAAAAGGAAGTCCAATAGTCATACATCACCCTTTGGTCTCCTTCTGCTAATCTCGTGTTTGGTGAGCATTGATTACGAGCATGCATGGACTTTTGTGCGATGGACTTCTGTACACACGATCGGAAATTCCGACAACGAAATTTTGTTGGCGGAAAATTTGAGAACCTGCTCCCAAACATTTTTTGGCGGAAATTCCAACAACAAATGATCGATGGAGCATACACACGGTCGGACTTTCAGCCAACAAGCTCACATCCAACATTTCCCGTCGGAAAATCCGACCGTGTGTTTACGGGGCATTACAGTTTATTTTCTTTATAAAGTAATCACAGCTTGAGTAGGAAAGCCAGTCTCCTGCCAGTGAGTCAGCCAGCCAGCTAGTGAAGAAGCAGTGGCCACTCTGCAGATGTCTGACACCCCCCCTCCTACTGAGTCAGGACTAGAATTCTCCAATCAGCAAGTAGTATGAGCTTTTCTGATTGGAGATCTCTAACAGGGCTTGTTGGACCTCTGAGGAGAGACCCCGGCTTCCAAAGGTCCTTCTTTACATCATGCAGGCAGAGGGCAGACTGTTTTGGAAAGAAAATAAACTGTAAGGGCCCATTCACACTATTGTGTTGTGGTAATAAGAGGCAACGCAAGTTATCAGCGCACTTTGCCAATGGATGAGCGGTTCAACACAGCGCAATGCACATGGCAGTATTCCGCAGAAAAAGCTTGCCCATTGGGGTGAATTGGGTAGCCCTTTCAAATGAATGGGCTGCCCTACTGGAATGCCCATTGGCGCCCTCAGTGAATGGACCCTAAAACATTGAACACCTTTGGTTCTGATACACCTGGGATGTATTTAGTCGATTTAATCAAAGGTTCAATTGACATTTAACAACCAATCAGCTTCCAACATCCATCAGTTTACAGCTGTCAGTACAATCAATGGTGGTTCTCTGATTGGTTGGTCTGACATACTGAACTCAGCCCTTTGTTATCTTATTGGATAATCTGTGTTTGGGGTTTTCTACTGAACTCTAAAGGCAGAAATACATTATTAGCTCAGCCGACATAATAACAACACTGAATAAATATGAGATATAATATTACCGCCATGCTTGGCTTCCTTCAGCGCGATGTCACCAAATCGGAGGTCGGCGTAGGTGACGGAGTCGGTCATGTTGGTCCCATCTATCAGAAGGATGAGAACTGAGGATGATTTACGGTATCAGAGGAGGAAGGAACTCAGATCTGTTATAATCAGAAAAGGGGAATCACGCTCTGCTGATGACAGCAGTCACCACCCACCACCCACCGCGTGAAGGAACATTTTTTTTTTTTTTTTTAGCTAAAATCTTTTTTTTTTTTTTTTTTTTAACCACTTAAAGACACTTTTTGTTTACATTTAATAATCAGCTTTTTTTTCCTAGAAAATTACTTAGAACCCCCAAACATTATATACAGGTGCATCCCGTAAAATTAGAATATCATCAAAAAATATATTTATTTCAGTAATTAAATTCAAAAAGTGAAACTTACTGAATGTGGAAAATGTTGCATTTTATTTGGAAATCGCGGTCCCAGAGTCTGGAGGAAGAGGGGCGAAGCACAGAATCCAAGTTGCATGAGATCCAGTGTGAAGTTTCCACAGTAGGTGATGATTTGGGGAGTCGTGTCATCTGCTGGTGTTGGTCCTCTGTGTTTTATCAAGTCCAAAGTCAGCACAGCCCTCTATCGGGAAATCTTAGAGCACTTCATGCTTCCCTCTGCTGACCAGCTGCTGTATGGAGATGCTGATTTCATTTTCCAGCAGGACTTGGCACCTGTCCACACTGCCAAAACTACAAATACCTGGTCACATGATCATGGGGTAACTGTGCTTGATTGGCCAACAAACTGGCCTGACATAAAACCCCATAGAGAATCTGTGGGGTATTGTCAAGAGGAAGATGTGAGACACCAGACCCAACAATAGAGACGAGCTGAAGGTCGCTATCAAAGCCCCCTGGGCTTCCATAACATCTCAGCAGTGCCACAGGCTGATCACCTCCATGCCACGCCGCTTTGATGCGGTAATTCATACAAAAGGAACCCTGACCAAGTATTGAGCGCATCCTATACTGTACATGGACCGACTTTTCACTAAGCCAACATTTCTGTATTAAAAATATTTGTTTTATTGGTCTTATGAAATATTATAATTTTCTGAGATACTGAATTTTGGGGTGTCACTAGCTGTAAGCCATAATCATCAAAATTAAAAGAAAGAAATTCTTGAAATACAGTGGGGACGGAAAGTATTCAGACCCCCTTAAATTTTTCACTCTTTGTTATATTGCAGCCATTTGCTAAAATCATTTAAGTTCATTTTTTTCCCTCATTAATGTACACACAGCACCCCATATTGTACACACAGCACCCCATATTGACAGAAAAACACAGAATTGTTGACATTTTTGCAGATTTATTAAAAAAGAAAAACTGAAATATCACATGATCCTAAGTAATCAGACCCTTTGCTGTGACACTCATATATTTACTTCTGGTGCTGTCCATTTCTTCTGATCATCCTTGAGATGGTTCTACACCTTCATTTGAGTCCAGCTGTGTTTGATTATACTGATTGGACTTGATTAGGAAAGCCACACACCTGTCTATATAAGACCTTACAGCTCACAGTGCATGTCAGAGCAAATGAGAATCATGAGGTCAAGGGAACTGCCTGAAGAGCTCAGAGACAGAATTGTGGCAAGGCACAGATCTGGCCAAGGTTACAAAAACATTTCTGCTGCACTTAAGGTTCCTAAGAGCACAATGGCCTCCATAATCCTTAAATGGAAGACGTTTGGGATGAGCAGAACCCTTCCTAGAGCTGCCCGTCCGACCAAACTGAGCTATCGGGGGAGAAGAGCCTTGGTGAGAGAGGTAAAGAAGAACCCAAAGATCACTGTGGCTGAGCTCCAGAGATGCAGTCGGGAGATGGGAGAAAGTTGTAGAAAGTCAACCATCACTGCAGCCCTCCACCAGTCGGGGCTTTATGGCAGAGTGGCCCGATGGAAGCCTCTCTTCAGTGCAAGACACATGAAAGCCGCATGGAGTTTGCTAAAAAACACCTGAAGGACTCCAAGATGGTGAGAAATAAGATTCTTTGGTCTGATGAGACCAAGATAGAACTTTTTGGCCTTAATTCTAAGCGGTATGTGTGGCCAAAATCAGGCACTGCTCATCACCTGTCCAATACAGTCGCAACAGTGAAGCATGGTGGTGGCAGCATCATGCTGTGGGGGTGTTTTTCAGCTGCAGGGACAGGACAACTGGTTGCAATCGAGGGAAAGATGAATGCGGCCAAGTACAGGAATATCCTGGATGAAAACCTTCTCCAGAGTGCTCAGGACCTCAGACTGGTAAGTAATCGACAAGCAATCGGCTGGGAAGAGCACAATAATTTGGCAAACAGGAAGTGCAAAGGCATGACTTAACCACTTGCCGACCGCTGCACGCCGATATACGTCGGCACAATGGCAGCGGTGGGCAAATGGGCGTACCTGTACGTCCCCTTTAATTTGCGGGGCTAGTGGGCATGCGCCCGCCACGTACAGCGTGACCGTGACCGCCGGTGTCCCACGATCATGTCACGGAAAGGCAGAAGGGCATTTCCCTGTTCTGCCTAGTGACATGACAGGGAGCTACTGCTCTCTGTCATCGGGAGCAGTGATTGCTGTCATGTCAGTGTCAGACACACTTAACCCCTTGATTGCCCCCTAGTGTTTAACTCCTTCCTTGCCAGTGTCATTTACACACTAATCAGTGAATTTTTATAGCACTGATCGCTGTATGAATGACAATAATCCCAAAATAGTGTCAAAAGTTTCCAATGTGTCCGCCATAATGTCGCAGTCACGATAAAAATTGCAGATCGCCGCCATTACTAATAAAAAAATATTAATAATAAAAATGCCATAAATCTATCCCCTATTTTATGGACGCTATAATTTTTGCGCAAACCAATCAATATACGCTCATTGCGATTTTTTTTTACCGAAAATATGTAGAAGAATACATATCGGCCTAAACTGAGGAAAAAATTTGTGTTTTTTTTATATGTTTTTTGGGGATATTTATTATAGCAAAATGTAAAAAATGTTGCTTTTTTTTCAAAATTGTCGCTCTTTTTTTTGTTTATAGCGCAAAAAATAAAAACTGCAGAGGTGATCGAATACCACCAAAAGAAAGCTCTATTTGTGGGGAAAAAAAAAAGTCAATTTTGTTTTGGTGTAACATCGCACGAACGCGCAATTGTCAGTTAAAGTGACGCAGTGCAGAATCGCAAAAAGTGCTCTGGTCAGGAAGGGGGTAAAATCGGTTACCCGGTTAAAATCGGTTAAATACAACATTCATGGGAGGAGCAAAGAGCTTGAGGTTCAGCAGAAATAAGGTACAAGGCAGGATTGACCAATGGATCAGACAGGGTGCTGTCGAGCATCCCAAGTGGCTCAACAAGAAGAGACATTGCCAGACACAGCAGAGGTCGCAGATTTAGACCGGACACTGGAACTGTTATTGTATTGTGAGCTGAAGGAACCCAATGCAGCGGGAGTGCTCCCCTTGCACTTCAGGATCTGACACTTTGCAATACTTAACAGAAGCAAATTAATTGACAACACCAGTTACAAGCCTTGTGGGTACTCACAAACCCAGTGTTTCAGAGCAGGAGAAGTTCAAATGGCTGAAGGGGTTTTGGTCACTGTAGGTGACAGCAGGGACTAACCAAGATAAAACCGTGTGTCCCTTGCAATGGCTACTTCATGCTGAACAGGCAGGAACAGAGTGTGGAACAGAGTGTGGAGATTAGATGCCCGACACTAGTGATACAGCAGTTAATTACCCAGGGTAATAACCCTTTCAATGTAAACCAATAGAGACAAGAGAGTATAAATGGTTTAATCGGTATCAATAAATATAGTAGCTCCCAATGCTCGACCAACATGGCGTACTCATTAAAGAGTGTTCAGAGAATAGGTCACACCACAGGCCGTACCATGGCTCTGGACCTGGAAAGCATTCTTGGTGGCTAACTACCACGGTACACAGAAGTTCGGAAAGTGCCAAGAGCAAAGCCCCTTGCCCAAAGGTCACTTTCCAGGCAGGTCCCACAATCTCTGGTTCAATGGGGTCTAAAACAGTCTCCAAATTAGAACATGCTGACCAGTAGAGATGAGCTTCGTGTTCGAGTCGAACTCATGTTTGACTCGAACATCGTGTGTTCGGTCGTTCGCCGAATTACGAGCGATATGGGCCGTTCACGCCAAATTCGAGTGGCGCATCACGGCCCATAATTCACTGCGGCATCGCAGTGCATTACTGGCTGATGATTGGCCAAGCATGCACTATGACCCGCATGCTTGGCCAATCACAGCGCCGGCTGAACAGAGAGCCATAATTGGCCAAAGCCAAGGAGGGCTAAGGAGGCTTTGGCCAATTATGGTCCAGTGGGTTTAGTACACGCCCCACACTATATATATACACTGTATTCAGTTTAGCTGTTCTTCTCTTCCTAATATACTGACAGGCAGGCAGGTGTTTTTACAGTATTTCCAGCGACTGTACTGTGTACCCTGCACAGTCTCATCTACAGTATAGCTACCTGCAGCCAGGTGCTTGTGTAGGCTCTTTGAAGTATTTCCAGCTACTGTACTGTGTACCCTGCACAGTCTCACCTACAGTATAGCTACCTGCAGCCAGGTGCTTATGTAGGCTAATTGAAGTACTTCCAGCTACTGTACTGTGTACCCTGCAAAGTCTCACCTACAGTATAGCTACCTGCAGCCAAGTGCTTGTGTAGTCTCATTGAAGTATTTCCAGTTACTGTACTGTGTACCCTGCACAGTCTCACCTACAGTATAGCTACCTGCAGCCAGGTGCTTGTGTAGGCTCTTTAAAGTATTTCTAGTTACTGTACTGTGTACCCTGCACAGTCTCACCTACAGTATAGCTACCTGCAGCCAGGTGCTTGTGTAGGCTCATTTAAGTATTTCCAGTTACTGTACTGTGTACCCTGCACAGTCTCACCTACAGTATAGCTACCTGCAGGCAGGTGCTTGTGTAGGTTCATTGAAGTATTTCCAGCGACTGTACTGTGTACCCTGCACAGTCTCACCTACAGTATAGCTACCTGCAGCCAGGTGCTTGTGTAGGCTCTTTGAAGTATTTCCAGCTACTGTACTGTGTACCCTGCACAGTCTCACCTACAGTATAGCTACCTGCAGCCAGGTGCTTATGTAGGCTAATTGAAGTACTTCCAGCTACTGTACTGTGTACCCTGCAAAGTCTCACCTACAGTATAGCTACCTGCAGCCAGGTGCTTGTGTAGTCTCATTGAAGTATTTCCAGTTACTGTACTGTGTACTCTGCACAGTCTCACCTACAGTATAGCTACCTGCAGCCAGGTGCTTGTGTAGGCTCTTTAAAGTATTTCTAGTTACTGTACTGTGTACCCTGCACAGTCTCACCTACAGTATAGCTACCTGCAGCCAGGTGCTTGTGTGGGCTCATTTAAGTATTTCCAGTTACTGTAATGTGTACCCTGCACAGTCTCACCTACAGTATAGCTACCTGCAGGCAGGTGCTTGTGTAGGTTCATTGAAGTATTTCCAGCTACTGTACTGTGTACCCTGCACAGTCTCACCTACAGTATAGCTACCTGCAGCCAGGTGCTTGTGTAGGCTCATTGAAGTATTTCCAACTACTGTACTGAGTACCCTGCACAGTCTCACCTACAGTATAGCTACCTGTAGCCAGGTGCTTATGTAGGCTAATTGAAGTACTTCCAGCTACTGTACTGTGTACCCTGCAAAGTCTCACCTACAGTATAGCTACCCGCAGCCAGGTGCTTGTGTAGTCTTATTGAAGTATTTCCAGTTACTGTACTGTGTACCCTGCACAGTCTCACCTACAGTATAGCTACCTGCAGCCAGGTGCTTGAGTAGGCTCTTTAAAGTATTTCTAGTTACTGTACTGTGTACCCTGCACAGTCTCACCTACAGTATAGCTACCTGCAGCCAGGTGCTTGTGTAGGCTCATTGAAGTATTTCCAGTTACTGTACTGTGTACCCTGCACAGTCTCACCTACAGTATAGCTACCTGCAGCCAGGTGCTTGTGTAGGCTCATTGAAGTATTTCCAGCTACTGTACTGTGTACCCTGCACAGTCCCACCTACAGTATAGCTACCCGCAGCCAGGTGCTTGTGTAGGCTCATTGAAGTATTTCTAGTTACTGTACTGTGTACCCTGCACAGTCTCACCTACAGTATAGCTACCTGCAGCCAGGTGCTTGTGTAGGCTCATTGAAGTATTTCCAGTTACTGTACTGTGTACCCCACACAGTCTCACCTACAGTATAGCTACCTGCATCCAGGTGCTTGTGTAGGCTCTTGACGTATTTCCAGTTACTGTACTGTGTACCCTGCACAGTTGCACCTACAGTATAGCTACCTGAAGACAAGTGCAGGTGTTATCATACTAATAATACTACAGGCAGGCAGTTGATTCCGCTAGCTGCAGTATAATCAGTATATATATATATATATATATATATATATATATATATACATCCCAATTTTGTGCAGCTCACTGCAGGCCAATGGTATGTCTGGAAGGCCAACAAGGAGAGGCAGACAGTCACAAGCCAATAAAAGAGGGCAAGCAGGCTCTGTGTCTAGAGGCAACAGTGCTGGTCATGGACACGGTGCATCCTCATCAGCACGTGGCCTTTTTTTTGGCAGCTGGCCATGTTGAGCCGCAACATGTGGAAGACTTGGTTGAGTGGATGACCAAGCCGTCCTCATCCTCCTCATCCTCTCTCACCCAGGCTCAGTGTAGTTTGTCTGGCAAAGCAGCTGCAAACACGACCTCTTCCCTTGGCTCAATGGCATCAGTGACTCCTTCCCTAGCCCCACCATGTCCTCCTTAGGAGTCCCTCGAACTGTTTGACCACAGTGTTGGGTACATGTTCCAGGAGGATGCCCAGCGTTTTGAAGGCTCTAATGATGGTACTGATCTAGATGAAGGCAGTAATGTGAGCACGGACAGAGGGGGGCCCAAGAAGGACAGCAATCTGGCAGCCATGTTCCCCCTGCTGCAGCATACTGCCAGGTTTGCTCCAGTGATGAGGAGGGAGGGGATGATGAGGTCACTGACTCAACGTGGGTGCCTGATAGGAGAGAGGAGGAAGAGGCACATCACCAATGAGGCAGGATGCCCTCCAAGGGCCAGCCTAAGGGCAGCACACTGACTGCATCACACCACAGAGCTCCGCATGTGCAGGGCACTGCTGTCTCTGCACATTATTCTTTGGTGTGGGCCTTTTTTGAGACGAGTGCATCAGATCGCACTGCTGCTATTTGCAACATATGTCTCAAGCGTATCTCGCGTGGCCAAAACATCTCCGGCTTGGGCACCACATGCTTGACCAGACATATGTTGACCTGCCATGCAGTTCTTTGGCAAGCGTACCTAAAAGACCCACACCAAAGAACAAAGAGGATCTCTCCTTGCTCCTCATCAGCTGGGATCTCCAACCCCACTATACCTTCAGTCCTATCTGAGACCTGCACTGAGAGAAATGAAGGTGTAGAATTAGGTCTGTCACTGCCAAGTACTTGTGGGCAATCTGCTATCAGTACACCGATGTCAGATTGTACCAGGCAAATTTCCCTGTCCCAGCTGCTGCCCCGCAGAAAGAAGTTCGCTCCCAGCCATCCATATGCCCAGCGGTTGAATGCTAGCTTGGCAAAATTGCTAGCACTTCAACTGCTATCTTTTCAGTTGGTAGACTCTGCCCCCTTCCGTGAGTTTGTGGAATGTGCAGTTCCTCGGTGGCAGGTTCCCAAACGCCACTTTTTCTCACGGAAGGCGAATCCGGCTCTCTACCGGCATGTGGAAGGCAATGTCTTGGCCTCGCTGGACAGGGCGGTCAGCAGTAAGGTGCATATTCTCTGACTCTGCTGGCAGCTGGGAAGGATGCAGGACAAGGTGTAGTAGTGTTGGAGTTTGTTCCGCCACCACGCTTCCAAAATGCCACTACTGGTGATTCTGACACACCTCTCTCCTCCACCCCTTCCTCTTCTTCTTCCTCTATGGCTTCTTTCTGTGCTTTGTCCTCGGAACCAGCACTGCTCCGTAGGCGTTCAAGGGGCTACGCAAGTACGCAGGCAAAAAGATGCCATGCGGTGCTTGAGCTTGTGTGCTTGGGGGACAGGAGCCACACTGGGGCAGAGATTCTGTCAGCTCTGCAGGGGCAGGTTCAGAGGTGGTTGACGCAAGGCAGGAATGGTGGTTTGCGACAATGGCACCAACCTCCTCTGCGCCCTCCGACAGGGACAAATGACCCATGTGCCCTGTTTGGCTCACGTCCTTAACTTGGTGGTGCAGCGGTTCTTGGGCAGGTACCCGGGCTTGCAGGATGTCCTGAGGCAGGCCAGGAAAATCGGTGTGCATTTCCGCCGGTCATATAATGCCAGTGCTCGGCTGGCAGACCTCCAAAAGGAATTTAACCTGCCCAAGAGCCACCTAATATGTGACATGCCCACCAGGTGGAACTCAACGTTGGCCATGCTGCAGCGGCTGCACACGCAGCAGAGGGCCATCAATGAGTACCTGTGCGACTATTGCACCAGGGCAGGGTCAGGGGAGCTTGTTTTTTTTTCCCCATACCAGTGGGCCATGATCAGGGATGCATGCACTGTCCTGTCACCATTTGAGGAGGCCATGAGGATGGTGAGAATTGACAGTGCATTCATCAGTGACACTGTCCACCTTGTCCACCTGTTGGAGCACACGCTGCGTGGAATAATGGACAGGGCACTTGAGGCAGAACAGAGGCAGGAAGAGGAGGACTTCCTTAGCTCTCAAGGCCCCCTTATCCAGAAAGTGTTCCTGCGTGCCCGCCGATCACACAGGAAGAGGACGAGGAGGAGGAGGATAACCCACTTTTCTATGACTATCCGAATGCTGTGTCCTTTAATGAATGAGAACTAAAATATTCTATTATTCTAATATTGTGTGAAATCAGTGGAGTGTACTTCCCTCACTCTGAATATAACATTGTACTGTTCCTTCCTCTTCAGATACGGGAAATCTTCTCCTCTGCCATCATCATCTGTGTATCTTTTACGGGGCCAATATGACTGACGCCGTCACCTACGCAGACCTGAAATTTGAGGATATTGTGATGAAGGAGAACGATTACAGAGGTAGTGGGATGTATTTATCATTTCTTATTAACTAGCATTAGATGAGCCTCCTCTACATTTGTGGCTCAGGAGTTTTATACACGTGTATGAATGTGGTGGACGAGTGTAAGCTCCTCTGGTACAGAGATTGATGTGACTGGCTCAGTGATCTCTGTACAGCACTGCGGTATATGTCAGAGCTATATAAATGTATAATAATAATAGTGTGTGACTGTGGGGGAGGGGACATTAGAGTGTAAGCTCTTCTGGTGCAGAGACTGATGTGACTGGCTCAGTGATCTCTGTACAGCACTGCGGTATATGTCAGAGCTATATAAATGTATAATAATAATAGTGTGTAAGTGTGGGGTAGGGGACATTAGAGTGTACATTTTTGTTTATTAAAAAATCATACAAACATACAGCTTATTAATAAAAACATACAGTATCTCACAAAAGTGAGTACACCCCTCACATTTTTGTAAATCTTTTCTTCTATCTTTTCATGTGACAACACTGAAGAAATGACACTTTGCTACAATGTAAAGTAGTGAGTGTACAGCTTGTATAACAGTGTAAATTTGCTGTCACCTCAAAATAACTCAACACACAGCCATTAATGTCTAAACCACTGGCAACAAAAGTGAGTACACCCCTAAGTGAAAATGTCCAAATTGGGCCCAATTAGCCATTTTCCGTCTCAGGTGTGAATGGGAAGCAGGTGTGTTAAATTTGGTGTTATCGCTCTCACTCTCTCATACTGGTCACTGGAAGTTCAACATGGCACCTCATGGCAAAGAACTCTCTGAGGATCCGAAAGAAAAAAATTGTTGCTTTACATAAAGATGGCCTAGGATATAAGATTGCCAAGACCCTGAAACTGAGCTGCAGCACAGTGGACAAGACCATACAGCAGTTTAACAGGACAGGTTCCACTCAGAACAGGCATCGCCATGGTCGACCAAAGAAGTTGAGTGCACGTGCTCAGCATCATATCCAGATGTTGTCTTTGGAAAATAGATGTATGAGTGCTGCCAGCATTGCTGCAGAGGTTGAAGGGGTGGGGGGGTCAGCCTGTTAGTGCTCAGACCATACGCCGCATACTGCGTTAAATTGGTCTGCATGGCTGTCGTCCCAGAAGGAAGCCTCTTCTAAATATTATGTTTACTGAAGTTTACTGTTTACAGTAAACTGAAGACAAGTTTACAGTTTGCTGAAGACAAGCAGACTAAGGGCATGAATTACTGGAACCATGTCCTGTGGTCTGATGAGACCAAGATAAACATATTTGGTTCAGATGGTGTCAAGCGTGTGTGGCGGCAACCAGGTTGAGAAGTACAAAGACAAGTGTGTCTTGTCTACAGTCAAGCATGGTGGTGGGAGTGTCATGGTCTGGAGCTGCATGAGTGCTGCCGACACTGGGGAGCTACAGATCATTGAGGGAACCATCAATGCCAACATGTACTGTGACATACTGAAGCAGAGCATGATCCCCTCCCTTCGGAGACTGGGCCGCAGGGTAGCATTCCAACATGATCACGAACCCAAACACACCTCAATGACGACCACTGCCTTGCTAAAGAAGCAGAGGGTAAAGGTGATGGACTGGTCAAGCATGTCTCCAGACCTAAACCCTATTGAGCATCTGTGGGGTATCCTCAGATGGAAGGTGGAGGAGTACAAGGTCTCTAACATCCATCAGCTCCGTGATGTCATCATGGAGGAGTGGAAGAGAACTCCAGTGGCAACCTGTGAAGCTCTGGTGAACTCCATGCCCAAGAGGGTTAAGGCAGTGCTGGAAAATAATGGTGGACACACACAATATTGACGCTTTGGGCCCAATTTCACTTAGGGGTGTACTCACTTTTATTGCCAGCGGTTTAGACATTAATGGCTGTGTGTTGAGTTATTTTGAGGGGACAGCAAATTTACACTGTTATACAAGCTGTACACTCACTACTTTACATTGTAGACAAGTGTCATTTCTTCAGTGTTGTCACATGAAAAGATAGAAGAAAAGATTTACAAAAATGTGAGGGGTGTACTTACTTTTGTGAGATACTGTATTTACATAAAAATAAACAACAACTAAACAAAAACAAGCGTGCTTACATCAGCAAGTAAAGAAAACCGTTTCCTGACAAGATAACATTGAAAGAAACATATTTTAATGACAACAAAAAAGAGACTACAAACGCCGAACCTCAACTTAAACACAATCCAGGATAAGAAACATTTTGAGAGTTAATCACCATTAACCCCTCTCCCCACATCTTTCACCCCAACTTCCACATCATTCACATTGGATTCTGCACCAGCCACTCTCATTCCCTTCCCACCCCCCCCCCACCATCATCCAATCCATCACCCACTCCACCCCTCGGTGTCTGCTGACCTCCAGCCATACTTCGGCCATGCCGAGGAAGAGGGGTTGGCACCACCATACACGCTGGTTCAGCACCCTCCACTGCCTTCACTACACTAGGAGTAACAATAGGTGCAGACACAGACTTGACAACCACACTTTCTGACACTGACTGGGAGACCACAAACTGGGGGGATACTGACACCACAGACGGCCTCACAGACACATATTCTGATGGGACAGAGCCCCTGGTACAACCTCCGCCAACCCAGACTCTTCTCTATCGAGAGTATCGAAGTATTCCTCCACTAGCTCTGGCTTATTGTGCAAAGCTTCAGGGCTCCGGATATAAGGGTGACCAACCTTATCACATAGGTTACATTTAATGATGTTACGGTCCCTTGCCAGATGCCCCCGTTCCTGGCACAAAGAGCACTTCTGTTCTGGACATTTAGAGTAGAAATGTCCCTTGACTCCACATTTATGGCACAGCTTAGGTTGGCCAGGGTAGAAGACGGTAATTCTATCTCTACCAATAAAGGCAGAGTAGGACAAATGCTGGACCACATTCCCACACACACTCAACCTCATTGACACCAACCACCCACCCGTCCAGATTCCTCTATCATCCACAATCTTTTTTAGGGGTCACTTCACCAAACCTCCTCAACCAGACCCTTAAATACTCGGGGGGGTATAGACTCATTCCTTGTCAGGATAGTCACATTCCTAATTAAGGGCTGTCATGAGACAACTTTGGGGACAAGCCCCTTCCAGTCTGGCTGGCCTCCATATACACACTCAAACCGCTCCCAAAACAGATCCAGCGATTCTGGAAGCACACATGACAAATCATATTCAAAGGAACCAGCCGGACTGATAAGAGTATAAATATCCTCTGCCTTAAATCCCATGGCTAGGATCTTATCCACAACCTCCCTCCTGATAGGTGGGATACCTCCTCCTTCCCGCCTGAGCTGTATCACATTCCTGCGTTTAATGGAAGAAGGTACATTAGGTGAAAGTCGCACAACTGGCTCCCTTCCACCACCAGCAGCATGACTTTGCCCTGACACTGCCTTAGAATAATTCCTAACTGGGACAGATGACACATTAACTGGTTGCATAGGAATATTAACTGGCTGCATAGGAACCTCTAAAATCTGGATTGGTAAATTACCCACCACTTGATCCTCCTTCCTCCCCTCCAGCACAACAGTCCCGCTCACCATAGTCCCAGAGGTACCACAGATACCAGCAGTCCCGTCATCAAGTAAAGTCTTCTGTTTAGAAAAAACACCAGCTGTTTCAGCGTTCATACGGCCCTCCTGCTCTGCAGTTTCAATGTTCATGCGCCATTCCTCCTCTGCAGTTTCAATGTTCATGCAACGTTCCTGCTCTGCACTGTTAGTGTCCATGTCGGACTCCTCACAACCAGCAGAAACTTCTCTGTCTGGATACATGCCATCTCGCCCTGCATTCCCTGCAGATTGCAAGGATCTGTTGGCAGGTGCAATCTCAGGAAAGTCCTCCACACATTTTCAGCAAGCACTCCTTTACCATGATCTTCATCTGACGAGTTGGTGCCACTCAAGGGAGTTTCCATTTCTGTAATGGCCTGCAGAAATCCACCATTTTCCTCAACCTCCTCCTAAAATGACCCAGGCTGCTGGGGAGGGAGGGGGGCAGATAGTGACTCAGGTGCAACAGATCCTGAGACAGGGGTAGTACTGGGGCCACCATGTAAAGGCACATCCTTACCCCCCATCCATACTGCGGCCGTTGCTCTGGTATCCACCCTCTGGCTGGTACTGGCACTTTCCTTCATCTGTTGGAATCTCTCCTCATTCTCACATTTTTCTCTGAACACACCGCTACTTTCCTTCAGAGAGGCGACCAACTTCTCCTGCTTTTTCAATGCCTCCTCCAGAGACCAGTTTGGAGACTTCCCTCTTACTGTTTCCAGACTTACTGTGCAGGGATTTCTTTTTCCTGAGCTCTTCTTTCATGACAGCAAGTTTCTGCTCCTCCTTAGCAATGAGGCAAAGTCTGTTCACCACTTTATCCTGGAAGACTGGTAAGGACTCCCCTTGCATAGGGACAGGCCCAGGATCCATTGCAGCTTGAGCATGGAGTAGGCCTCAGTGCCTCTGGGGAGCCTCCACCTTCATCTCCCCCCACCCACTGTATGGGGGCTGGGGGAGAAGCCTGCAGGACAGGCCCAGGGTTGATGCTTCCTCCTACAAACAAAGCCTGTGGAATGCCCAGGAAAAAATTCCAAGCCTACCACCAGCTCACAGACAACCAAATTGACCTGTCTAACAGTATGCTTTAAAAAACAGGGGTTTAGTCCGCACGCATTTGCAAATGCACGCGTAAGCCACAGAGCCTCGTCACGGCACCCTGATATCTGTGGTCCTAACACTAAAATATGTGTGTCCCCACAGTGGAGGCACATGCATTCTGATGGATAAATGCGGGCAGGTGGACTGAAGGGAAGCCCACCTCTTCTTAAAGGTACAGGAGCACACCAAACACCCAGCAGATAGCACTATGGCTGCAAAGGTGCTGGTGCGTTGCTGGACCAATACACACACCAACGTGATGTCTCATCCAACTGAGACCAAAGCAGAGTGAGCCAACAGCACCTTTGCAAAACAGCACCACCTGGTGGAGAAGCTCCTCTGGTGCAGAGACTGATGAGACTGGCTCAGTGATCTCTGTACAGCACTGCGGTATATATCAGAGATATATCAATGTATAATATGAGGATGTGTGTCTGGGACCAATGCTAAATGTTTCTCTTCTATCATAGAAGACGAGGACAATGGTAGTGACCATGGGGACATTATGTACGAGAATGTGGACACTATGAATCCACCCAGATTTAGAGATCTACCGGATCCACCTGATAATATGGCTAATAAAAGAGAACATCGGCTCCTATCAAGTAAGACATGATGTTACATTTCTATTATGGTACTCACTAGGAATATTTAGTAAATTAGACCTGAAACTATAATTTCCTGCCAGGAATAAAAAACTGCTGAAAAAAATCCATAAGAAATAAAGACTAGTAATAGATACATTTTACATTTTGCATAACAAGAATACTATAACATATTTCTCTCCATCCTTCCCAGGGTCTGAAAAGTATCTTCTCTTCCTTTCTATCCTACTTGGTCTTCTGTTTATTGCTACCACCATCGGAATGTCGGTGAAATGTAAGTTTTTACTTTTACCTATATGCCATTTTAATGGGGGTTTCACACTTTACAGGTTTGCTGTTCCATATTGTCATGATCTGTTTCCCTATAAAGAGTTTTATATAATCTGCAGTTCTGAAAAATGTTTGAAGCACTCTTGGTGTACTGCTGAATTTAAAGGACAAGCCACTATGAAAGTGTATTGTTTTCAATTTCATCATCCAGGACCTCTCATAACAAAAGGTTTAGAAGGGCTTAGAATAGCCATTCTCAACAAGGGTTCAGTGGAACCGTAGAGTTTCTCCAAAGGTTGCTATGGGTTCCTTGAACATTGGCTGAATGACGTTTTATTATATGGCACCTGCATGGTTCCCAGGTCAACTCCATTTGACAGAGCCATCTGAATGAACCCAAAGATCTCTTTAGCGGTCTATAAGGGTGGCATTCTGACTGCTACTTGTAAGGGCATTTTTCCTATTGACCCCTAATAAATTGATTTTTGCAGGGATTTCTTGAGAGCTGAAAATTATTTAAGGGGTTCCTCTGGGGTAAAAAGGTTGAGAAAGCCTGGATTAGTTGACTCATACAACACACATCCAGCCATTCTCAAACTTTCCTATTTCTGGGTCCACCGGACCTGTGACATCATTCTGTGTTCTTCAAGCTGCTGCAATGTGTGGTTTGGAGAAGCCCTTCCAGGAGGATCTTCTGCTCATCCTATCCCCTTGTAGCACTTTGTCCCATTTTCATAGCTGCTATGGATTCTGAGCTAGCATGGTCAATAGTGAACCTCCCTGCCCTGTTTGACTATGCTGTTCAGTAGAAGATGAATAGATAAGTAGGTGTGATTGATAGCACTTGTCTCTGGCAGCGCCATCACTACTAATCCTGGGAAAAGGAGAGTGTCAGCCCAACACTGTCTGCAAGACATACAGTGGGGCAAAAAAAGTATTTAGTCAGCCACCAATTGTGCAAGTTCTCCCACTTAAAAAGATGAAAGAGGCCTGTATTGTCATCATAGGTATACCTCAACTATGAGAGACAAAATGTGGAAACAAATCCAGACAATCACATTGTCTGATTTGGAAAGAAATTATTTGCAAATTATGGTGAAAAATAAGTATTTTGTCAATATCAAAAGTTCATCTCAATACTTTGTTATACATCCTTTGTTGGCAATGACAGAAGTCAAACGTTTTCTGTAAGTCTTCACAAGGTTGTCACACACTGTTGCTGGTATGTTGGCCCATTCCTCCATGCAGATCTCCTCTAGAGCAGTGATGTTTTGGGGCTGTCGCTGGGCAACACGGACTTTCAACTCCCTCCAAAGGTTTTTTATGGGGTCCGAGATCTGGAGACTGGCTGGGCTAGTCGAAGCCAGTCCTTCCTTGCCCGGGCAGTGTGTTTGGCATCATTGTCATGCTGAAAGACCCAGCCACGTTTCATCTTCAATGCCCTTGCTGATGGGAGGAGGTTTGCACTCAAAATCTCACGATACACGGCCCCATTAATTCTTTCATGTACATGGACCTTTGCAGAGAAACAGCCCCAAAGCATGATGTTGCTCCCATGCTTCACAGTAGGTATGGTGTTCTTTGGTTGCAACTCAGCATTCCCTCTCCTCCAAACATGACGAGTTGTGTTTCTACCAAACAGTTCTACTTTGGTTTCATCTGACCATATGACATTCTCCCAATCCTCTTCTGGATCATCCAAATGCTCTCTAGCAAACCTCAGATGGGCCCGGACATGTACTGGCTTAAGCAGGGGGACACGTCTGGCACTGCAGGATCTGAGTCCCTGGCAGTGTTGTGTGTTACTGATGGTAGCCTCTGTTACGTTGGTCCCAGCTCTCTGCAGGTACCGTATATACTCGAGTATAAGTCGTCCCGAGTATAAGTTGAGGCCCTAATTTACCACAAAAAAATGGGAAAAACTTATTGACCCGAGTATAAGACGAGGGTGAGAAATGCACAGCTACTGTAAGTGGAAAAGAGGGTCAACAATGCCCATTTGCAGCCTCACTGTGCCCATTTGCAGCCATAGGTCCCCCGAACTTCAAACTCGGTAGTTAAGGGTTCCTAGATGCCCCCTAGCTGCAGCCAAAATTTGGGGTCTCTGAACCCAAAGGGTCCCAAAATTACATTGCTGCAGATGGACACAGTTGACCGAATTTGGGGCCCCGTATCTTGGGGCCACTTAGTGCTAAGAACCCCAAATTTGGTGTGCAAACCCAGTGGAACTAGCACCATAAAATTTCCAAAGCTGGGGTTTTTAGCACCAAGTGGCCCCGAGATACAGGGGCCCAAATATTGGTTCAGAAAATGTCAAGCACTTTTATGTAGCAAAGAATGACATTTTCCGAACCAGTTTTGGGGCCCCGTATCTCGGGGCCACTTAGTGCTAGGAACTCCATCTTTGGATATGTTGTGGGTTTGCACACCAAATTTGGGGTTCCTAGCACCAAGTGGCCCTGAGATACGGGGCCCCAAAGTCGGTTCGGAAAATGAAATTTTTTTACTGCAGAAAAGTGCTTGACTCCAGTATAAGTCGAGGGGGGCATTTTCAGCACAAAAAAATGTGCTGAAAAACTCAACTTATACTCGAGTATATATGGTAATTCACTAGGTCCCCCCATGTGGTTCTGGGATTTTTGCTCACCGTTCTTGTGATCATTTTGACCCCACGGCGTGAGATCTTGCATGGAGCCCCAGATCGAGGGAGATTATCAGTGGTCTTGTATGTCTTCCATTTTCTAATTATTGCTCCCACAGTTGATTTCTTCACACCAAGCTGCTTGCCTATTGCAGATTCAGTCTTCCCAACCTGGTGCAGGTCTACAATTTTGTTTCTCGTGTCCTTCGACAGCTCTTTGGTCTTCACCATAGTGGAGTTTGGAGTGTGACTGTTTGAGGTCGTGGACAGGTGTCTTTTATACTGATAACAAGTTCAAACAGGTGCCATTAATACAGGTAATGAGTGGAGGACAGAGGAGCCTCTTAAAGAAGAAGATACAGATCTGTGGAGCCAGAAATCTTGCTTGTTTGTAGGAGACCAAATACTTATTTTCCACCATAATTTGCAAATAAATTCTTTCAAAAATCAGACAATGCGATTGTCTGGATTTGTTTCCATATTTTGTCTCTCATAGTTGAGGTATACCTATGATGACAATTACAGGCGCCTCATCTTTTTAAGTGGGAGAACTTCCACAATTGGCTGACTGAATACTTTTTTGCCCCAATGTACATAGGTGCGGTTATGATGTCAGCACGCCCAACATGAGCATTCGAGGCAGTGCCGACTGGGCTTGCATGAAGAACAGACAAAATTCCAGCATTATGAAGGTAAGGCCACCGACAGGGTGGTACAGGCAGCCTGCCTATCTTTGGCCTAGGTCCCATTGGGTCAATAGGGGGCTCAACATGCCAGAAGCTGGCTATACTCTGCAGTCACTGTAGGTATTTCCTCACTTCCAGGTGTGTGGAATACCAGCTCTCCCTGCCATGTGCTGTCGTTCCTCCTGCTAGATCCAATGGCTTGCAGTGATGCATGAGCCAGTGGGAGGAACCACAGTGTGTGGTAGTAGGAGAAAGTATTCTGGAGGATACAAGCCACTAGAAAGGTAACTATGCATGTTATTCTTTTACAGCCTAGTCTTCTTTTACAGATATTCTTGTGACACCTTCAGGTTTTTGGTTGTGTCAGTTACTGATTTAGTGCTCGGGCATGTCCATGTTTTTGGCAGTTTGGAACTAATGGTGTCTCTGGTTGTGTTTGAGTATTTTGTGGAACGTGTGCAGCGTGTACTGTGAGTAGGCTCAGACCCAATGTGGACAGCTTTATAGCCACACCCAATTTTTACAGTGGCACATTCTGCACACCACACATTGTAGCCACTCTCACTAAGCTCCCAGGAGACAGTGCGGCGCCAGGGAAAGGCAATAAACACGCCTACTCCCATGGGAGGAGAGACAGGAAGTGCCACAATAAAGTACAATATAAAGGTAATTACAGCGATAAAAAAAACTTTTGTGCGGCATTTGAACATCTATGCAATTAACTGAAGGGGGTAAGATTAAGTTAAAAATTTGAGTGGAACCCCGCTTTAAAAAAATCAATTTTTATAATATATTTTTGTTATCTTTGGTTGCCTTTTAAAAGTGCCATTCTAAGAGATACAGTTGGCTCATAAGTTTACATACCCTGGCATAATTTATTTTTTATTGCCCATTTATCATAGAATATGAATGATAACACAAAAACTTTTCTTTCACTCATGATTAGTGTTTGGCTGAAGCCATTTATTATCGATCAACTGTGTTTACTCTTTTTAAATCATAATCACAACAGAAACTACCCAAATGACCCTGATCAAAAGTTTACATACCCCAGTTCTTAATACCGTGTATTGCCCCCTTTAACATCAATAACAGCTTGAAGTCTTTTGTGGTATTTGTGGATGAGGCTCTTTATCTTCTCAGATGGAAAAGCTGCCCATTCCTCTTGGCAAAAAGCCTCCAGTTCCTGTAAATTCTTGGGCTGTCTTGCATGAACGGCACATTTGAGATCTCCCCAGAGTGGCTCAATGATATTGAGGTCAGGAGATTGAGATGGCCACTCCAGAACCTTCACTTTATTCTGCTGTAGCCAATGACAGGTCGACTTGGCCTTGTGTTTTGGATCATTGTCATGTTGGAATGTCCAAGTACGTCCCATGTGCAGCTTCCTGGCTGATGAATGCAAATGTTCCTCCAGTATTTTTTGATAACATGCTGCATTCATCTTGACATCAATTTTAACCAAATTTCCTGTGCCTTTGTAGCGCACACATCCCAAAAATATCAGCAATCCACCTCCGTGTTTCACAGTAGGAATGGTGGACCTTTCATCATAGGCCTTGTTGACTCCTCTCCAAATGTAGTGTTTATGGTTTTGGCCAAAAAGCTACATTTTGGTCTCATCACTCCAAATGACTTGGTGCCAGACGGTTTGAGGCTTGTCTCTGTGCTGTTTGGCGTATTGTAAGCGGGATACTTTGTGGCATTTGCGTAGTAATGGCTTTCTTCTGGCGACTCGACCATGCAGCCCATCTTTCTTCAAGTGCCTCCTTAATGTGCATCCTGAAACAGCCACATCACATGTTTTCAGAGTCCTGTATTTCACCTGAAGTTATTTGTGGGTTTTTCTTTGCATCCCGAACAATTTTTCTGGCAGTTGTGGCTGAAATTGTAGTTGGTCTACCTGACCGTGGTTTGGTTCCAAAAGAATCCCTCATTTTCCACTTCTTGATTAGAGTTTGAACACTGCTGATTGACATTCTCAATTCCTTGGATATCTTTTTATATCTCTTTCCTGTTTTATACATTTCAGCTACCTTTTCCCGCAGATCTTTTGACAATTCTTTTGCTTTCCCCATGACTCAGAATCCAGAAATGTCAGTGCAGCACTGGATGAAAGATGCAAGGGTCTGCCAGGAGTCCAGAAACTCATTGACCTTTTATACACACACACACTAATTACAAGCAAACAGATCACAGGTGAGGATGGTTTCCTTTAATAGCCATTCAAACCCCTTTGTGTCAACTTGTGTGCATGTTATCAGGCCAAAATCACCAGGGTATGTAAACTTTTGATCAGGGTCATTTATGATTTAAAAAGAGTAAACACATGCAGTATGTTATCAAGTCAACCTGTCATTGGCTACAGCAGAATAAAGTGAAGGTTCTGGAGTGGCCATCTCAGTCTCCTGACCTCAATATCATTGAGCCACTCTGGGGAGATCTCAAACGTGCCGTTCATGCAAGACAGCCCAAGAATTTACAGGAACTGGAGGCTTTTTGCCAAGAGGAATGGGCAGCTTTACAATCTGAGAAGATAAAGAGCCTCGTCCACAAATACCACAAAAGACTTCAAGCTGTCACTGATGTTAAAGGGGTCAATACACAGTATTAAGAACTGGGGTGTGTAAACTTTTGATCAGGGTCATTTGGGTAATTTCTGTTGTGATTATGATTGAAAAAGTGTAAACACAGTTGATTCATAATAAATGGCTTCAGCCAAACACTAACCACGAGTGAAAGAAAAGTTTTCATGTTATCATCCATACTTTCTTTAAAATGACCAAGAAATCATAAATTCTGCCAGGGTATGTAAACTTTGATACTAAGCCAAACTATCATGGATAATGGTAAACGAACGCCTTATGGCAATCCTGAAGGATAAGATGACCGGATTCAACAAAACATGGGATCCTTGGATAAAATACCTCACCAACACGTAGGTTGCCGAATGATTGCGACACCTGCGGTGTGGCAGGAGCCTACCCCCTACCACCTCTCCCCTTCCCCCCCCCCTCTAACTCCCTCCCTGGTCTGTTCTTCCTCCTTTCACTTCTCTTTTCTTTCTCTCTTCCCAGGTTCTCGATGACACTATTATGCATTAACGGGTTGATGAATCGTTTGTGCTCGGCAAATATAGTAGTGTAAAATGTTTAGATGTCGGGTAGCACACAGGCTACAACAACACAATAAGCTAATGATTGAGTCCATTACAGTGCTAAAATCCTTACATTGGTGATGTACATGAACACTTGTATTCCCCCGGTCTGGTTCGGGAGCTTTACTGATAATGAATAAAAGATGGATGCCAATAAATGGATATAGCGTTGAGGAGACTGCACCCTTGCCTAGCCACAGCAAGCTTCCAGGGGGGTGGCGGGTGGGGGAATGCAGCGCCATCTGCACAAGATATGAATTCCACGAACCAGGCCGGGAGGAGGTAACTTTAAGTTAAAAACTAACCTGAAAGAGGTTACTCTCCCCCATAATTTTGTTCCCCCCCCTTCCCCCCTCCATTTTCTTCCCCCCCCCCCCTGTTTTTATTTCTTTTCTCTTATTTATTTTATTTTATTTTATTTCATTTTACTTTATTTTATTTCATTTTATTTCATTTTACGTTCCTTACCTCTCACCATAGTAAATGACATCTGTAACAATATGTTAAATAATGTCCTTGGTTGTTTACTTTATTTTCTGTAAACTTGGAAAACTGAATAAACACTATTGTTTAAAAAAAAAAAAAGGGAAAAGTCTGGGAACATGGGGGTAGATGGAGGTAGATGTGTTAGAGGCTAGACGTGAGAGAGCAGAGTGGATCCACATGGGCACAGGCCAGATCAGGCCAAGCCGGAAAGTCACAAAAAATGCTAAAGAGCTGTTCATCCTGAGGAGGCAGGTAGCAGAACCTTTGAACAGATGGGCCGGATCATCGCCATCTTCACAACCGTCTCAGAAGAGGACAAAGGGGGCCTCTCTTTGCACAAAAGGTCATTGCTTCACCCTGCTGCTGTTGATGAGAGGGTTCTTAACCCACACAACGCTGCCATTTTACTTAAAACTGTTTTCATCCAGTTGCTAGAGTCTAGGACAGTTACAGTACAGGCCTATATCTTTAGGCCAGTGTTGCCAACCGTCAGTATTTTTACTGGCAGCCAGTAAAAAACAGGCAATTTTCTCCTGCCAGTAAATGCCAGTAAAAAGAAAAGGTTGCCAGTAAAAAATATGGCTGTGACGCTTGGCCCGGCACCAGCAAGTGCCTGCTACAGTTTGTTCGGGCAGCTCTGGTGGAGGCGGTGCCTGAACATATCCTGTGATGTCTTAGTGCAAGGGAGCCAAGCAGAGTGGCCAGAGCCTTGTGTGTGGGTTCTGCAGGATGGGAGCAAGGCAGGCCAGGAGGGGGACCATCAGTTCTGTTTGGACTGGAGGGACCACCTGGCTTGGAGAGAGACTGTCACTGTGACTCTGGAGGGGACGTGTCGTATCGGTGATCTGTGCTGCTGCACACTGCTGTCACTATCACTGTGAGAGTCAATTTTATGTGTGTGTGCCGCCCATTCTAATTTCTTGCCCTCCTGAGTCCTGTCCCTGAGCTACTTACTTACTATATCGAAAATAAAATAAGAAATATGTTTTTTGCCTTATTATCTATTTTAAATCACATTGCTAATTAAATATTGTACTTGTTTGTAGCCTAAATAGTGAAATTTGTACTTAAAACTGTAATTTTGTAACTTTTGGAAATGCCAGTAAAAACTTGCTTGTGCCAGTAAATCTTGGGTGTCCTGTCAGTAAATTTCAATCTGTTAGGTTGGCAACACTGCTTTAGGCACAGACACTATAACTCATCTAGTGCTGCAGTCTAACCTCCTTATTGATGTGCAGTTGTGGGGTTGGTGGCGATACCTCCTGGCTAACATATAAGGATACATATAGTGGCAATGTGCATACCAGTTGTGAATGCATGTACAAGAGGGTTAATTACCCTGTTTAGTGCAGGCCCCATGCATCCATACCAATGTGTACAAAAAAGGAAAAATGGAAAAAATTTGTACCAACTAAACACAAATAAAATTAAAAATAAAAATAAATAATAAGTGAATCCCAATAAACCTCACATATATATGTGTGCATAGCAATAACATGAAGAAATAAGCCTCATGGAGTCCATATATCATCAAAAAACCTAATGTCCAAAAAATAAAAAAATATATATACATTATGCCCAAAAATATATATATGTATAAAACCCCAGTCCAGTGACACATATGTGTAATCATAAAACATAATAGAAAAAATCAGCATAAAGATGAAACATTTTAAAAATATTGGTGACGCCCCAAATTGGCCAGCAAAAATCAAAAAAGTCCAAAGTGCTCAAGTGACTCTTGTGTTCAGAGAATCAAGTGACTTCTGCGCTCCCCCTGATGGATCCCTACTCACCAGCTCCCTGCACCCCTGCAGGGGTAATGGGCATGTATAGATAGCCTAGGATGGTTCCTGGTGTCTCTGCTGGTAGTCCGCATGTGAAGTCTGAGGTCTGTAGGGCTGATCGCGGCCGTTTACCATGTGATCGCTCCGTCAAATGACGGAGCGATCACATGTAAACAAACCGGCATCATGTCATGACGCCGGTTCCTCCGATATAGAGGGGGAGGGATCGGATGGCAGCAGCGCTGTGGGCTGGATGTGTAGTGCCCACAACGATGCTCAGTGACAAATGCAGTCACATCCATCCATCCATGCTCAGCCATCCCTCCATACTCAGCAATACCCTGCACTAATCTGCAATGCTCAGCAATACCCATCAATGCTCTGCAACGCTCTGCAATACCCTGCAATACTCTGCAATGCTCTGCAATACCCTGCAATGCTCTGCAATACTCTGCAATACTCTGCAATACCCCGCAATACCCCGCAATACTCTGCAATACTCTGCAATGCTCTCCAATACTCTGCAATACTCTGCAATACCCTGCAATACCCCGCAATACTCTGCAATACTCTGCAATACCCCGCAATACCCCGCAATACTCTGCAATACTCTGCAATGCTCTCCAATACTCTGCAATACTCTGCAATACCCTGCAATACCCCGCAATACTCTGCAATACTCTGCAATACCCCGCAATACCCCGCAATACTCTGCAATACTCTGCAATACCCCGCAATACCCCGCAATACTCTGCAATACTCTGCAATACTCTGTAATACTCGGTGATATCCTGCCATACTCTGCCATACCCAGCCATACTCTGCAATACTCGGTGATACCCTGCCATACTCTGCCATACTCCGCCATGCTCAGCCATACTTGGCTGTACTCGGCCTCTGTATGTGGCCAGGCTGTGGAAGTCTCACACATGTGGTATCGCCGTACTCAGGAGGGGTAGGAGAATCTATTTTGGGGTGTCATTTTTGGTATGTACATGCTACGTGTTAGAAATATTGTATAAATGGACAACTTTGTGTGAAAAAAAAAAGTGTTTTAATCACTTCCCGCCCACCGGCCGTCATACAACGTCCTTGACTTTGTGCAGAGATATCTGAATGATGGGTGCAGCTACAGGCATCATTCAGATATCAGCTTTTTTGGCGTTTGGCGCCAAAAAAATGGTGATTCCCTACACCATAAGAATGATCATAGTGGCTGTTCCACTGCTTGATCGTTCTTATGAGAGGCGAGAGGGGACGACCCCCCCTCCCGCCGCCCTCCGGTGCTTCTACCGACTCACCGCTACGATCGAAGCCAGGATCATTTTTATTTTTTTTTATTTCAGGCTTCCCAGCCTAGAGGTGAGATGTGGGGTCTTATTGACCCCATATCTCACTGTAAAGAGGACCTGTCATGCCATATTCCTATTACAAGGTATGTTTACATTCCTTGTAATAGGAATAAAAGTGATCAAAAAATTTATTTTTTGGAAAAAAGTGTCAAACTAAAATAAATAAAGTAAAATGAACAATTAAAAAAAAAAACATTTTTTTCCCCGTGTCCTGTGTGTTCGCATGCAGAAGCAAACGCATACCTAAGTCCCGCCTACATATGAAAACGGTGTTCAAACCACACATGCGAGGTATCGCTGCGATCGGTATAGCAAGAGCAATAATTTTGGCCCTAGACCTCCTCTGTAACTCAAAACATGTAACCATTTTAAAATTTTAAAGTGTCGCCTATGGGGATTTTTTAGTAGCGCAGTTTGGCGCTTATCCACGAGAGTGTGCAATTTTGAAGGGTGACATGTTAGGTATCTATTAACTCGGCATTACTTCATCTTTCACATTATGCAAAAACATTGGCCTAACTTTCCAAAAAAAAAAGCATTCTAAAAATTGCTGCGCAAATAACGTGCAAGATAAAAAGTTGCAACATTCGCCATTGTATTCTCTAGGGTCTCTGCTAAAAAAACATATATAATGTTTTGGGGTTCTATGTAATTTTCTAGCAAAAAAATTATGATTTTTACATAGGAGAGAAATTTCAGAATTGGCCTGGATGTTCCAGAACGCCTGAAGGTGCTCCGTGCATGTTGGGCCTCTATATGTGGCCATGATGTGTAAAAGTCTCACACATGTGGTATCACTATACTCGAGAGTAATAGCAGAATGTGTTTTTGGGTGTAATTAGTGGTATGCATATGCTGTGTGTGAGAAATAACCTGCTAATATGACAATTTTGTGAAAAAAAAAGAAAAAAAAAATCTTGATCTTGCAAAGAATTGTGGAAAAAAAATGACAACTTCAAAAATGCTCACCATGCCTCTTTCTAAATACCTTGGAATGTCTTCTTTCCAAAAAGGGGCCATTTGGGGGGTATTTGTACTTTTCTGGCATGTTAGGGTCTCAAGAAATGAGATAGGCCACCACTACATCAGGTGTGATCAATTTTCAGATATTGGCACCATAGCTTTTGGACTCTATAACTTTCACAAAGACCAAATAATATACACCAATTTGGGTTATTTTTACCAAAGATATGTAGCGGTATAAATTTTGGCCAAAATATATGAAGAAAAATTACTAATTTGCTAAATTTTATAACAGAAATGAAGAAAAATGCATTTTTTTACAGAATTTTCGGTCTTTTTTCTTTTATAGCGCAAAAAATAAAGAACCCAGCGGTGATTAAATACCACCAAAAGAAAGCTCTATTTGTGTGAAAAAAAGGACAAAAATGTCATATAGGTACAGTGTTGCATGACTGAGTAATTGTCACTCAAAATGTGAGAGCACCGAAAGCTGAAAATTGGTCTGGTTATTAAGGGGGTTTAAGTGCCCAGTGGTCAAGTGGTTAAAGTGACTCTTCACCCTACCAGTGTTTATTTAAAGGGGAACTCCATTAGCTACATTACGATGCCTTTGCGCAACACCGTTTTCTCAAAGAGACTACATCCCTATTGTGCACCAATGTAAGGGCCCCAACTAGCCAGCAGAAGAGTTCTTCATGTGCTTGGGGTATCTGCTCAAAATGTATTTGCCTAAATTCCTCAGAGTAAAAGTGATTGTGAAGTCTATTTTTTTCCCTGAAAAATAACAAACATGTTATATTTACCTTCTCTGTTGCAGTGGATTTGCACAGAGCAGCCTGGATCCTCTTCTCGGGTCTCTCTGCGGAGCTCCTGGCCCCTCCTTCCCATTCAGTGCCCCCACAGCAAGCAGCTTGCTATGGGGGCACCGGAGCTGAGTCACAGATCCCTGTGTCCATTTAGAGACAGAGCCCCGACCTAGCCCCATCCCCTCTCTCCCCTGACTGGCTAGCTGACTTTGACAGCAGTGGTTGCCAATGGCGCCACTGCTGTGTCTCAGCCAATCAGGAGGGAGAATCTCAGATGGCTGAGGCACTCGTGGACATTACTGGACAAAGAGGGACCTCAGGTAAGTATTAGGGGTGCTGGGGAGGCTGCTGCACACAGAAGGCTTTTTATCTTAATGCATACAATGCATTAAGATGAAAAACCTTCTGACTTTACAACCCCTTTAAACCCTGACTTTTCTTACTGAGAGCCCACAAGTGAGCTAGCCCAGTGTTTGTTCTTTCTTTCTCTTCTTATTGGCTCACTTGGGGAAGATTTCTCAGTTTTGGAGCTCACGTTTGAATTTCCAGTCCTGCAGGATGGGTGGGAGATGTTTAAAGTGGTACTGTATTGTGTTATATTGTTTGTTTCATGTTGGTGTTTAGCCAAGTGGAAGACTCAGCCTATTGTTCTCTTTTGCCTGTTTGCCATTCCTTGACATTAAAGAGGAAGTAAACCCTGATGGGTTTACTTCCTCTTTGTTTCCCTGCAAAGGTAAAGCATAATGGGCTACTACAGTCAGGTCCATAAATATTGGGACATCGACACAATTCTAATCTTTTTGGCTCTATAAACCACCACAATGGATTTGAAATGAAACGAACAAGATGTGCTTTAACTGCAGACTTTCAGCTTTAATTTGAGGGCATTTACATCCAAATCAGGTGAACGGTGTAGGAATTACAACAGTTTGTATATGTGCCTCCTACTTTTTAAGGGACCAAAAGTAATGGGACAATTGGCTGCTCAGCTGTTCCATGGCCAGGTGTGTGTTATTCCCTCATTATCCCATTTACAAGGAGCAGATAAAAGGTGCAGAGTTCATTTCAGGCGTGTTATTTGCATTTGGAATCTGTTGCTGTCAACTCTTAATATGAGATCCAAAGAGCTGTCACTATCAGTGAAGCAAGCCACATTAGGCTGAAAAAACAAAACAAACCCATCAGAGAGATAGCAAAAACATTAGGTGTGACCAAATCAACTGTTTGGAACATCTTTAAAAAGAAAGAACGCACCGGTGAGCTCAGCAACACCAAAAGACCCAGAAACCACGGGACCACGGAAAACAACTATGGTGGATGACTGAAGAATTCTTTCCCTGGTGAAGAAAACACCCTTCACAACAGTTGGCCAGATCAAGAACACTCTCCAGGAGGTAGGTGTCAAAGTCAACAATCAAGAGAAGACTTCACCAGAGTGAATACAGAGGGTTCACCACAAGATGTAAACCATTGGTGAGCCTCAAAAACAGGAAGGCCAGATTAGATTAGAGTAAAGCCTTCACAGTTCTGGAACAACATCCTATAGACAGATGAGACCAAGATCAACTTGTACCAGAGTGATGGGAAGAGAAGAGTATGGAGAAGGAAAGGAACTGCTCATGATCCAAAGCATACCACCTCATCAGTGAAGCATGGTGGTGGTAGTGTCATGGCGTGGACATGTATGGCTGCCAATGGAACTGGTTCAATTGTATTTATTGATGATGTGACTGCTGACAAAAGCAGCAGGATGAATTCTGAAGTGTTTCAGGCAATATTATCTGCTCATTATCAGCAAAATGCTTCAGAACTCATTGGACGATGCTTCACAGTGCAGATGGACAATGACCCGAAGCATACTGCGAAAGCAACCAAAGAGTTTTTTAAGGGAAAGAAGTGGAATGTTATGCAATGGCCAAGTCTATCACCTGACCTGAATCCGATTGAGCATGCATTTCACTTGCTGAAGACAAAACTAAAGGGAAAATGCCCCAAGAACAAGCAGGAACTGAAGACAGTTGCATTAGAGGCCTGGCAGAGCATCACCAGGGATGAAACCCAGCGTCTGGTGATGTCTATGCCTTCCAGACTTCAGGCTGTAATTGACTGCAAAGGATTTGCAACCAAGTATTAAAAAGTGAAAGTTTGATGGATGATTGTTAATATGTCCCATTACTTTTGGTCCCTTAAAAAGTGGGAGGCACATATACAAACTGTTGTAATTCCTACACCGTTCACCTGATTAGGATGGATTGTTTCATTTCAAATCCATTGTGGTGGTGTATAGAGCCAAAAAGATTAGAATTGTGTCGATGTCCCAATATTTATGGACTTGACTGTATGCATTGATTAGTAGCCCATTATGTGTCACTTACCTGACACAGGAGCCTGCAATGTCACCGCTGTCCCTTCTTCCACGAAGCGTCCATCTTCCTTCCGGGTATCGTGACTCCCGCGCTGTGATTGGCCGGAGACGCAATGACGTCAGTCCCGCGCACGCGTGCGGGAGCCACCACTAACGGCATGGTCGCCATTAGAGACGGCACGCTCAGTGCGCCTGCGCTCCGTTGTCTAAGGCGCATGCGCCGTAGACATCGGTGTCTGTCTTTTTTGCAAATATCTCCTAAACCATGTAGGTTTAGGAGATATTTCAAGCACCTACAGGTAAGCCTTAATCTAGGCTTACCTGTAGGTGAAAGTGGTCTGTAAGAGTTTACAACCACTTTAATACAAGTTAAACATTTATCCCATTAGTGTGTATGTGTTTTTCCTTTGTATGACAGCCATGGAGTCACCTGGCCAAGGTATTTTGGTGATGGCAACAGGGGCAACACTCTGCTCAGGGCTCAGTAGTTAACACTTGGCCAGCACTTTATATGTGTTTGAAGTCTGACCATTGTGTTATGTTAAAAAGGGTTTACCATGCTTTACTAGAAGGGAACCAAAATACTCAGCGGTTCCTGAGACTCAAGGTCCAAGTTCCTTCCCTTCTGTATCGATTCTTTTGGATGTCTAAGCTTCTCAGTGTATTGCTGGGCTTGAAGGACACAAGAATGTGATGTTTGCTAAAGATTCCCCTATCCAACATTCAGGATACACACTAGATGACTGTAATACTTTGTGTGTTCTGTTTCTCCACGCCTTCTAAGATGTCTGTGTTTTGCTTCATTACAGAACAAGGCCAATTAAATGTGTCTAACTCCTACTAGCTATACCATATCCTTCATAGACATATTGTAGTGGTTTGTACGTGAACTACAATTGTGGACTTTTCATGTGTTGGAGTTGCAGGCAAACGCCTTTCATGATTTGAAGATGTGTATTTCTTTGTCTGCAGACATTTCTGAATCTCGGGAATTAAAGCATCTGTCTAATGCCGCGTACACACGGTCGTACTTTTCGTCTACAAAAGTCGGACAGCCTGTCCGACAGACTTCCGGCAGACTTTCGGTGGACTTGCGGCGGACTTGCGGCCTACTTTCTAACGAACGGACTTGCCTACACACGACCACACAAAAGTCTAACGGATTCGTACGTGATGACGTACACCGGACTAAAATAAGGAAGTTCATAGCCAGTAGCCAATAGGTGCCCTAGCGTGGCTTTTTGTCCGTCGGACTAGCACACAGACGAGCGGATTTCGGGGTCCGTCGTAGTTACGAAGTAAAGTTTTAAAACATGTTTCAAATCTAAAGTACGTCGGATTTGAGGCTAAAAAAGTCAGTTGAAAGTCCGGAGAAGCCCACACACGATCGGATTACCAGCCAGCTTTAGTCCATCAGCGTCTGTTGGACTTTTGTAGACGAAAAGTAGGACCGTGTGTACGCGGCATTAGCGTTTTGCGGAGATGAATGACAGTCTTTCACAGAGGCTGCAGAGTAAAGAGGACCTGTTAACCTCCACGAAGAATGACCTGGAGACCACACAGAAGAACCTGGAGCAGCTGGTCCGGGGTATGAACACTCTGAATGCTTCTCTCCTTCAATGTACAGGAGACAGAGACACTCTGCAAGTACAGAAAGAAAAAGCCATTCAGGATCACCAAACTTTGGAGAGATCATTCAATGAAACCAAGCTTAGAGTCACCCAGATGGAGCAAGGTATTTCTTATAAGACCCCCAGTGAGAACAAGGAGGGCACGTTGACAACATGGGCAAACAGCAGTATAGTATGTGAGGCAAAGTTTCTCAACCTTTTTTGGCAGCAACTTTTAAAAGAATGCCAAATCTGAAGGCCCCCCCAGTCTAAAATGTAAAAAAACACATGAATGTTACTTATTATTAGAAAACTTAAGCCTGGGACAATGCACACAACCACCTTGATGAAATAAACTTTCCATCAGAACCCCCCCCGCCCCCTTCACATCAGAGGTCTCCCCTTCACATCAGAGTCCCTTCTTACCATCAGAGATCTCCCCATTACATCAGAAGTCTCCCCATCACATCATAATTCCTTCTTTACATCAGAGGTCCTCATCACATCAGAGGTCCCCCATCAATCAGAGGTCCCCCCATCACATTAGAGGTCCCCCATCACATCAGAGACCCTTCTTCGCATCAGAGGTCCCCCCATCACGTCAGAGGTTCCCTCATCACATCAGAGGTCCCCATCACATCAGAGGTCCCCATCACATCAGAGGTCCTCCATCACATCAGAGGTCCCCCATCACATTAGAGGTCCCCCATCACACCAGAGACCCTTCTTCACACCAGAGGTCCCCCATCACATCAGAGGTCTCCCCATCACATCAGAAGTTCCCTCATCACATCAGAGGTCGCCATCACATCAGAGGTCTCCTATCACATCAGAGGTCTCCCATCACATTAGAGGTCTCCCATCACATCAGAGGCTCCATCACATCAGAGGCTCCATCACATCAGAGGCCCCCTCATCACATCAGAGCTCCTCCTTTACATCAGAGGTTCCCTCTTCACATCGGAGACCCCTCTTCATCTAAGAGGTCTCCGCATCACGCCAGAAACCCCTTAACGTCCGAGGCCCCTATCACATCAGAAGTCCTCCTTTACATCAGAGGTTCCCTCTTCACATTAGAGACCCCTCTTCAAATAAGAGGTCTCTGCATCACGCCAGAAACCCCTTAACGTCAGAGGCCCCCATCACATCAGAGGTTCCCTCATCACATCAGAGGTCCCCATCACATCAGAGGTCTCCCATCACATCAGAGGCCCCCATCACATCAGAGGCCCCTCATCACATTAGAGGTCCTCCTTTACATCAGAGGTTCCCTCTTCACATTAGAGACCCCTCTTCTAATAAGAGGTCTCCGCATCACGCCAGAAACCCCTTAACATCAGAGGCCCCCATCACATCAGAGGTCCTCCTTTACATAAGAGGTTCCCTCTTCACATCAGAGACCTTTCTTCACATCAGAGGTCCCCCCATCACATCAGAGGTTCCCCCATTACATCAGAGGCCCCTCATCACATCAGAGGTCCTCCTTTACATCAGAGGTTCCCTCTTCACATCAGAGACCCCTCTTCAAATAAGAGGTCTCCGCATCACGCCAGAAACCCCTTAACATCAGAGGCCCCCATCACATCAGAGGTCCTCCTTTACATCAGAGGTCCCCATCACATAAGAGGTCTCCCATCACATCAGAGGTCTCCCATCACATCAGAGGCCCCCCAACACATCAGAGGCCCCTCATCACATTAGAGGTCCTCCTTTACATCAGAGGTTCCCTTTTCACATCAGAGACCCCTCTTCAAATAAGAGGTCTCCGCATCACGCCAGAAACCCCTTAACGTCAGAGGCCCACATCACATCAGAGGTTGCCTCATCACATCAGAGGTCCCCCCATCACATTAGAGGTCCTCCATCACATCAGAGACCCTTCTTCACATCAGAGGTCCCCCCATCACATCAGAGGTTCCCTCATCACATCAGAGGTCCCCATCACATCAGAGGTCCCCATCACATCAGAGGTCCCTCATCACATCAGAGGTTCCCATCACATTAGAGGTCCCCCATCACATCAGAGACCCTTCTTCACACCAGAGGTCCCCCATCACATCAGAGGTCCCCCCATCACATCAGAAGTTCCCTCATCACATCAGAGGTCACCATCACATCAGAGGTCTCCCATCACATCAGAGGTCTCCCATCACATCAGAGGCTCCATCACATCAGAGGTCCCCTCATCACATCAGAGCTCCTCCTTTACATCAGAGGTTCCCTCTTCACATTGGAGACCCCTCTTCAAATAAGAGGTCTCCGCATCACGCCAGAAACCCCTTAACGTTCGAGGCCCCTATCACATCAGAAGTCCTCCTTTAAATCAGAGGTTCCCTCTTCACATCAGAGACCCCTCTTCAAATAAGAGGTCTCTGCATCACGCCAGAAACCCCTTAACGTCAGAGGCCCCCATCACATCAGAGGTTCCCTCATCACATCAGAGGTCCCCATCACATCAGAGGTCTCCCATCACATCAGAGGTCTCCCATCACATCAGAGGCCCCCCATCACATCAGAGGCCCCTCATCACATCAGAGCTCCCCCTTTACATCAGAGGGTCCCTCTTCACATCAGAGACCCCTCTTCAAATAAGAGGTCTCCGCATCACACCAGAAACCCCTTAACATCAGAGGTCCTCCTTTACATCAGAGGTCCCCATCACATAAGAGGTCTCCCATCACATCAAAGGTCTCCCATCACATCAGAGGCCCCCCAACACATCAGAGGCCCCTCATCACATTAGAGGTCCTCCTTTACATCAGAGGTTCCCTCTTCACATCAGAGACCCCTCTTCAAAAAGGAGGTCTCTGCATCACGCCTGAAACCCCTTAACATCAGAGGCCCCCATCACATCAGAGGTTCCCTCATCACATCAGAGGTCCACATCACATCAGAGGTCTCCCATCACATCAGAGGCCCCCCTTCACATCAGAGGCCCCTCATCACATCAGAGGTCCTCCTTTACATCAGAGGTTCCCTCTTCACATTAGAGACCCCTCTTCAAATAAGAGGTCTCCGCATCACGCCAGAAACCCCTTAACGTCAGAGGCCCCCATCACATCAGAGGTCCTCCTTTACATCAGAAGTTGCCTCTTCACATCAGAGACCTTTCTTCACATCAGAGGTCCCCTCATCACATCAGAGGTTCCCCCATTACATCAGAGGCCCCTCATAACATCAGAGGTCCTCCTTTTCATTAGAGGTTCCCTCTTCACATCAGAGACCCCTCTTCAAATAAGAGGTCTCCACATCACGCCAGAAAACCCTTAACATCAGAAGCCCCCATCACATCAGATGTCTTCCTTTACATCAGAGGTCCCTATCACATCAGAGTTCTCCCATCACATCAGAGGTCTCCCATCGCATCAGAGGTCTCCCATCACATCAGAGGTCTCCCATCACATCAGAGGCCCCCATCACATCAGAGGCCCCTCATCACATCAGAGGTCCTCCTTTACATCAGAGGTTCCCTCTTCACATCAGAGACCCCTTTTGAAATAAGAGGTCTCCGCATCACGCCAGAAACCCCTTAACGTCAGAGGCCCCCATCACATCAGAGGTCCTCCTTTACATCAGAGGTTCCCTCTTCACATCAGAGACCCCTCTTCAAATAAGAGGTCTCCGCATCACGCCAGAAACCCCTTAACGTCAGAGGCCCCCATCACATCAGAGCTTCCCCATCACTGGTCTAGTCTCCAAACTGCTGCCCAGGGGTTGAATGTGGCCCTTTGCTTGCCTTTATCTTGCCCTTAAGGCACTGTTCCACCAACTGACACCAATGATGGAGCACCATTCCCCCTACTGAAACCATCTATGGGGCACGATTCTTCTCATGGATATCACCAATGGGGGGCTATTCCTCCCATTGAAAAAAATGATAGGGCACTGATGCCAGGGCATTTTCTACTCCCACGGGCCACAGTCCGCCCCCGCCCCCCCAAAGCCTAAAGGACTGTAAATTGGCTATTTGCTTAGAAAGTTTGGAGACCCTTGGTCTAAGGCAGGGATATGCATTTAGAGGACCTCCTGCTGTTGTAAAACTACAAGTCCCATCATGCCTTTGCCTCTGGGTGTCATGCTTGTGGCTGTCAAAGTCTTGCTATGCCTCATGGGACTTGTAGTTTTGCAACAGCTTGAGGTCCACTAATTGCATATCCCTGGTCTAAGGCATATATGGGAGTGATGAGCAAATCCCAATGAAACTTTCTGGATAGCTTAGATGTTAAGGGTTTCAGTTTCACAATTAGGCTACTTTCACACTGATCCGCAGCAAAAGCGTCGTAAAAACGCATATGTGTATTAGCCACGATTTTACAGCATTTGCGGTGCGTTTTTCATTGGACGTGTGACTCAAAAAATGCATCCAAGATGCAACATGGGTGCATTTTTGTTGCGTTTTCAATGCATTTTAATAACCAAATAAGCCCCAAAAATGCAGCAAGCAGAATTTTTTACACTGCAACAGAAGCACAACAGATCAGTGTGAAGACATACATAGAATTTAAAGGGATGCATTTTTCGCAGACAGCAATAAAAACCTGCATGTTGTGCTGCACTGCAACTTATGTCCTTTTGCAAGGTGCATTAGGTTGGCATTTAAATGCATTGCATGGCACGGCATCAACACATTTTACAAGCTTTGCGGTAAAGCAGACATTAATGGTCTTGCCAAAGTGTGAAAGACCCTTTTGGGTAAAAATGAAGTGCAAGGAGGGCTAAGAGAAAAATGTAGGTTTATTTGGGGCAAAAACCCACCAAAATGTAGTGTCAATTCCCAGGTACCTAAAAACAATGTATTGAGGAAATTTTGCTTTTCAATGAAACTGTAACAATCTGTTTGGAATTTATTGCTATTCCATCCCAGATCTCTGTCCTGAAAATTGGATTATGGTTGGTAAGAAATGCTTGTTGATCAATGAAGGAACAAAAAGTTGGACTGAAAGTGAGAGACAATGTCTTCAGGTGTCTGCCAACCTTCTCACTGTACAAAGACAGGATGAAGCTCTTAAGGTAAGTGGTGCACTGGCATTTCAGCTGCTGAAAATTACACCACCTTGCTTATGGTGTGTTTTTTATCTGTCAACAGTATATGAGTCATGCGATTCAAAAAATTCATCAAAATCGCAACACGGGTGCATTTTTTGACGTTTTCAATGCATTTTAATGGGGAGGTACAGTTTTGGTGCAGTTTGTTTTACTGACCAAATAGGCACCAAAAATGCAGCAAGCAGGATTTTTAACACCGTTTCAAAAGGTGCCGATAATGGCCAACAATAAATTCATATTCATTTAAATTCATGACATTATTTAAAAAGTCTAATATAATACAATTATTTACAAAAATATATATATATTTTTTTTAAAAACGTCAATTTTGGTTTTGGTTTCGGCCAAGTTTATCCTGGATTTTGGTGCACCACTAATATACTGCAATTCGTTATTTATTTTCCCTGGTTGTTCTGGCTTAGAATTGGTATCAGTTGGTATATTGATGCCAGGCCCTGCAAGCTATTTGTAATCACGCAAAACTGAAAGCTTTGTCGCATAAATTGTTACTGCGTCATCAGTAGGGATGGTCTGGATGTCCGAGTCGAGCGTAAGTTCAACTCGTACATCACATAACAAACGAACATTATGGGGCGTCGGCGGCAAATTCGAGCGCCGCGGAGCGCCCCATAACGCACTGCGGGATCGCAGTGCATTGACAGCTGCTGATTGGCCAAAGCATGCACCTGACCTGCATGCTTTGGCCAATCACAGCGCGATCTGCTGGGAGAGCTGAAAAGTGGGTGTGTCAGGGGCTACTCCAATAAATGCCCCACGACAACAAAAATTGTTGTGGACTATCTCGGTACCCGGGGATTTACACAAGGTAGATATAAAAATATAAATTTATTGAAAAAGAGAACATAAGTAAAGGACATTGAATACAACAATAAGTAAAGTGGTTATTGCATACGGTTACAGGTGATTCAAAAAGAGAACAGGTAAACCCCCACAGGTATATGGGGAGAAAAGATGTAGGTCCAAACGTAGTCCTTCACATGTTTCGTGACAGTAGTCGCTTCTTCAGGAGAGGTCGACCATAAACATCGACCATAAACATCTATAGAAAAATACAATCTTATAATTATGTAGTCACAGATAATACGCACAATAAAAAAAACAGAATATACAGTTTACGTAGATACAATAAATCTGATAATATTGGAGTGTTATAGTCAGGCATGGCTTACCAATGGGAACCCAAGGAAGGGCACTGCTGGGAGAGCCATGATTGGCCAAAGGCAGGGTGCCTTTGGCCAATCATGGGGCTAAGTCCATGTCCCACACTGTTAGGCTGCTTACACGGTGGCCGTATGTAGTGTGAATAAATAAAGTGGTGCTGCGCTAATCCTAGCAAGAGCACAAATAATAATAATAATAATAATAATAATAATAATAATAATAATAACATGCTCCTAGTGGGCTTAATTGAACACACTAAGGTATAAACAACAAATAGTAATTTGTAAAACAATTATGAATAATAAGTGATCATTCTTGCGTAAAAAAACAACCGCTAAAAAATAAATAATATACCGTAAAAGTGCACTAATGCTGTATGTAATAATTAATAGCAGTGACTCTCCATAACCAAAATATCAGTATACAAATCCCAAGATTGTAGCAGCAATGTAGGAGTACCAACTCCTGTATAAAGTGCAAAAAATACAATATATAAGTGAATTACAGCGTATAACATACATGAAACACACAAAGTGACTTTGTGTGACAATAAAATCAGCGTGATAATAAAGCATGTGTGTTTCATGTATGTTACACGCTGTAATTCACTTATATATTGTATTTTTTGCACTTTATACAGGAGTTGGTACTCCTACATTCGCTGCTACAATCTTGGGATTTGTATAGTGATGTTTTGGTTATGGAGAGTCACTGCTATTAATTATTACATACAGCATTAGTGCACTTTTATATTATTTATTTTTTAGCGGTTGTTTTTTTTACGCAAGAGTGATCACTTATTATTCATAATTGTTTTACAAATTACTATTTGTTGTTTATACCTTAGTGTGTTCATTTGAGCCCACTAGGAGCATATTATTATTATTATTATTTGTGCTCTTGCTAGGATTAGCGCAGCACCACTTTATTTATTCATCTATCTGTTAGCAGGGTCTGGTTGTACCCTGTTCGGTGCAGGCAGCTTTTCCTATTAGCTTTGTTTAACACACATGATAGTGCAGGAATAATTATATACATGTATGTAGTGTGATACTGTGGAGATACTTAGAGCTTGAGCTAGACTAGGCAAGTTAGTTGGTGGTGTGCAGGCAGATTAGGTGTCTATATATATACACAATATATATATATATATATATATATATATATATATATATATATATATATATATATATATATATATATACACACACAGTGTAGTGTGTGTGTGTATATATACAGGGTTGCTGATAAGCTAGTACAACCGGCCCTCCTGTAGTGGGCCTGAGCCTTATCAGTCCAGAGGGTTGCCGAGCAGATGCAGGAGGGGAGAGCCAACTGTACTGCCTTGTGAATCCTGTGGAACCCCCTGCAGCGCTGATAGCTTTCTCCCTCCGGCTGCTGTGCACGAGATCAATGTTACTTACTTGCCGACAGTTCCTTCAGTTAGAAAGCTGTCCCATTGCTGGCTTTGTCCCAATTTTGGAGCAGCTGCATGGACAGCTGCAGAGTCTCTCTCTGCTTTGAAATCTTTACTGCTGCCTCTTCCTAAAGCTCCCCCTGTGATCGCCAGTGTTATCTCTTAAAGAAGAAAGATCGAGGTAAGAAGGTCTCTGCCTGTTCCACCCTGAGTCCTGAGCTCTCCTCTCCTGATCTCCACATTGTGCTCTGTGTCTGTGTGCTTTGTAATCTGCAGTGCTGGCTGCAATGGCTGCATGCAGGGCCGGTGATACCACTAGGCAAACTAGGCAGCCGCCTAGGGCGCCCTGCCACTGGTGTTCCTACTCTCTTCTCTCTGCAGCGAGCAACTAACTCTCCAGCATATTCGCACATAGTGTCCGAGGCGCAGCGGCGGTGGAGAATTATCGTTTTATCTCTGGAGTTGATCTCCTTTTTAATGCATGCCAATATTCTGTTTGCTTTGTTAGCAGCAGCTTGGCATTGCATGCCATTGCTGAGCCTATCATCTACTAGGACACCCAGATCCTGTTCCATCCTAGATTCCCCCAGAGGTTCTCCCCCCAGTGTATAGATTGCATTCTTATTTTTGCCACCCAAATGCATTATTTTACATTTTTTCTACATTGAACCTCATTTGCCATGTAGTCGCCACCCCATTAATTTGTTCAGATCCTTTTGCAAGGTTTCCACATCCTGCTGAGAAGTTATTGCCCTGCTTGGCTTAGTATCGTCCACAAATACAGAGATTGAACTGTTTATCCCATCCTCCAAAATAAAGAGGATTGGTCCCAGCACAGAACCCTGGGGGACCCCACTACCCACCCCTGAACATTCCGAGTACTCCCCATTTATCACCACCCTCTGAACTCACCCTTGTAGCCAGATACACCACGTCTATGGGCCTTCCTTTATCTAGATGGCAACTCACCTCCTCATAGAAGGTTAATAGATTGGTTTGGCAAGAACGATTCTTCATGAATCCATGCTGATTACTGCTAATGATATCATTCTTATTACTAAAATCTTGTATATAGTCCATTATCATCCCCTCCAAGATTTTACATACTATTGATGTTAGGCTAACTGGTCTGTATTTCCCAGGAATGTATTTTGGGCCCTTTTTAAATATTGGTGCTACATTGGCTTTTCTCCAATCAGCTGGTAACATTCCAGTTAGTAGACTGTCAGTAAAAATTAGGAACAATGGTCTGGCAATTACTTGACTGAGTTCCCTAAGTACCCTCGGATGCAAGCCATCTGGTCCCGGTGATTTATTAATGTTAGGTTTCCCAAGTCTAATTTTAATTCTGTCCTCTGTTAACTAAGGAGGTGCTTCCTGTGGCGTGTCATAAAGATAAACATGGGACTCGAACATGAATAATCAAAAGTGCTAATTTTAAAGGTTTATATGCAAGTTATTGTCATAAAAAGTGTTTGGGGACCTGGGTCCTACCCCAGGGAACATGGGGACAACATGGGGACAAGGTGCTTTGGGGGGCTACCCCAAAGCACCCTCCCAATGTTGAGGGCATGTGGCCTGGTATGATTCAGGAGGGGGGGCGCTCTCTCTTCCCCCCCTCTTTTCCTGCAGCCTGCCAGGTTGTGTGCTCGGATAAGGGTCTGGTATGAATTTTTAGGGGGACCCCACTCCATTTTTTTTTACATTTTGGCACAGGGTTCCCCTGTGGGGAAATCCCATGCTGTTTTTATCAATAAACTTTTATGTGTATTGCCGGACCGACAATTCATTATAGCCGCGAGTAGCTTTAAATAACTTTTATTCCTTTAGAAATGTCATTTTGCTGTCAGACTGTTGTAAACAGGGGAAACATGCGCCCCTTTACAGGCATACTATAGACACCCCCCAGATAAGAAATTTAAAGGAATATTACACTTTTATTGTTTGACTTTAAGCATTATTAAAATCACTGCTCCCGTAAAAACGGCCGTTTTAAAACTTTTTTTTGCATTGATACATGTCCCCTGGGGCAGGACCCAGGTCCCCAAACACTTTTTATGACAAAAACTTGCATATAAGCCTTTAAAATGAGCACTTTTGATTTCTCCCATAGACTTTTAAAGGGTGTTCCGCGGCTTTCGAATTTGCCGCGAACACCCCAAATTGTTCACTGTTCGGCGAACGGGCGAACAGCCATCCCTACTCCCCATCCTTTGTAACCAGAAGTCCTTCCTCATTCTTTATGGGACCAATATGGTCTGTCCTCCCTTTTTTACTGTTTACATACCTAAAGAATATCTTGGGATTTTTTTTTGCTCTCCTCTTATTTGAGTGATTTATACTGAAGCCAATTGACCTGTGATCGCTGTTTCCTAAATTGCCCCGTATTTCCACATCCGTGATCAGGTCTGTATTGTTGGTAATCAGTAGATCCAGTAAGGCTTTATTTCTAGTTGGTGCGTCTACTATCTGACCCATGAAATTGTCCTGCAAGACATTAACCACTTCAGCCCCGGAAGGATTTACCCCCTTCCTGACCAGAGCACTTTTTACAATTTGGCACTGCGTCACTTTAACTGCTAATTGCGCGGTCATGCAATGCTCTACCCAAACAAAATTTGCGTCCTTTTCTTCCCACAAATAGAGCTTTCTTTTGATGGTATTTGATCACCTCTGCCGTTTTTATTTTTTGCACTATAAACGGAAAAAGACCGAAAATTTTGAAAAAAAATAATATTTTCTACTTTTTGTTATAAAAAAAATCCAACAAACTCAATTTTAGTCATACATTAGGCCAAAATGTATTCGGCCACATGTCTTTGGTAAAAAAAATGTCAATAAGCGTATATTATTGGTTTTTCGCAAAAGTTATAGCATCTACAAACTAGGGTACATTTTCTGGAATTTACACAGCTTTTAGTTTATGATTATCTCATTTCTTGAGGTACTAAAATGGCAGGACAGTACAACACCCCCCCCAAATGACCCTATTTTGGAAAGTAGACACCCCAAGGAAATTGCTGAGAGGCATGTTGAGCCCATCGAAAATTCATTTTTTTTGTCCCAAGTGATTGAATAATGACAAAAAAAAAAAAAATTTACAAAAAGTTGTCACTAAATGATATATTGCTCACACAGGCCATGGGCATATGTAGAATTGCACCCCAAAATACATTTAGCTGCTTATCCTGAGTACGGGGATACCACATGTGTGGGACTTTTTGGGGGCCTAGCTGCGTACGGGGCCCCGAAAACCAAGCACCGCCTTCAGGATTCCTAAGGGCGTACATTTTTGATTTCACTCCTCACTACCTATCACAGTTTTGAAGGCCATAAAATGCCGAGATGGCACAAACCCCCCCAAATGACCCCATTTTGGAAAGTAGACACCCCAAGCTATTTGTTGAGAGGCATGTTGAGTCCATGGAATATTTTATATTTTGACACAAGTTGCGGGAAAATAACAAACTTTTTTTTTGCACAAAGTTGTCACTAAATGTTATATTGCTCAAACATGCCATGGGCATATGTGGAATTACACCCCAAAATACATTCTGCTGCTTCTCCTGAGTATGGGGATACCACATGTGTGGGACTTTTTGGGAGCCTAGCTGCGTACGGGGCCCCAAAACCAAGCACTGCCTTCAGGATTTCTAAGGGCGTAAATTTTTATTATATTATATTTTGCCACAAGTTGCAGGAAAATGACAAACTTTTTTTTTTTTGCACACAGTTGTCACTAAATGATATATTGCTCACACAGGCCATGGGCATATGTGGAATTGGACCCTAATTCCGGGGCCCCGAAAACCAATCATCGCCTTCAGGATTTCTAAGGGTGTAAATTTTTGATTCACTCCTCACTACCTATCACAGTTTTGAAGGCCATAAAATGCCAAGATGGCACAAACCCCCCCCAAATGACCCCGTTTTGGAAAGTAGACACCCCAAGCTATTTGCTGAGAGGCATGGTGAGTATTTTGCAGCTCTCATTTGTTTTTGAAAATGAAGAAAGGCAAGAAAAAAAAAATATTTTTATTTTTTCAATTTTCAAAACTTTGTGACAAAAAGTGAGGTCTGCAAAATACTCACTATACCTCTCAGCAAATAGCTTTGGGTGTCTATTTTCCAAAATGGGGTCATTTGGGGGGGTTTCGTGCCATCTGGGCATTCCATGGCCTCCGAAACTGTGATAAGCAGTGAAGAGTGAAATCAAAAATTTACGCCCTTAGAAAGCCTGAAGGCGGTGCTTGGTTTTCGGGGTCCCGTACGAGGCTAGGCTCCCAAAAAGTCTCACACATGTGGTATCCCCGTACTCAGGAGAAGCAACAGAATGTATTTTGGGGTGTAATTTCACATATTCCCATGGCATGTTTGAGCAATATATCATTTAGTGAAAATTACTTTGAACCCCCAAACATTATATATTTTTTTAAAGCAAATGCCCTACAGATTAAAATGGTGGGTGTTTCATTTTTTTTTTCACACAGTATTTGCGCAGCGCTTTTTCAAACGCATTTTTTTGGGAAATAACACACTTTTTTAAATTTTAATGCACTAAAACACACTATATTGCCCAAATGTTTGATGAAATAAAAAAGATGATCTTAGGCCGAGTACATGGATACCAAACATGACATGCTTTAAAATTGCGCACAAACGTGCAGTGGCGACAAACTAAATACATTTTTAAAAGTCTTTAAAAGCCTTTACAGGTTACCACTTTAGATTTACAGAGGAGGTCTACTGCTAAAATTACTGCCCTCGATCTGACCTTCGCGGTGATACCTCACATGCATGGTGCAATTGCTGTTTACATTTGACGCCAGACCGACGCTTGCGTTCGCCTTTGCGTGAGAGCAGGGGGGACAGGGGTGCTTTTTTTTTTTTCTTTATTATTTTTTTGCTTTAATGTAATGTAATAATGTAATGGTTTAAGATGAACAGCAAACACAGCACTAGGATCTTTAAGCCGACCCGGCAGTACTATGCGGTAGGATTACTTTAGGATGCGTCCTCCAACCGAGTCACCAGGCCCCTTTCCAGACCAGCACTCTGCATGATCCTTCCATGACGGGTCCTCCCCTGGGATCTCCTCAGTTGTCCAGCTTCTTCACTCAGGATAGACAGCTCAGGACCATTCCTCTGCTGCTGTGGTAGGCCCCAGACAGGCTTCTGGGCCCACCCACACGCTGCAGCTACGTGGGCCTCCCGTACGGAGGACCACGCGGTAGTACTCCTAGCACATACCTGTCGGCCAGGAGGGCCAGGAGGTGGAACAAAACGAACGCTAAAACATGGCGTCTGTCCCATAGATACCCTCTCCCAGAATGCAACTCGGAGGACCACCTCTACCGAGTTATCTCCGGGACAGAGGAGCACTCATACACTTCAGCGTGTTGCCTTTCCAACACCGACCCATGGGGACAACGACACCTACAGGCACAGTGTGAAACTACACGCAACTCAGCCAAGCTGGAACAGAGGGAAATCTGACTATGTATGAACAGATAACCCACTAAATTTACCTATAAGCAGTAGATTGAAAATCTACCAGCGCTACACCTATATGACCCTAACCATTTTATTTCCTGTTCCTTATTTCAGCCTTTCCCCTTTCTATCCAAAACGCCATTGCAGCCCAAGCATGCATTTAGAATTCCAGGTTTAGTTATACTATTTGTATGGATGTTTGTGAAGGTTCTCGTTGATCCAGGCCATTGCATATCTAGTTATAGGTGGTCACATTCAACTGGACTTGTTCTATAATGTTAAAGACATTTCATAGCTTCTCCAATCCACATCTTCAGTTATAATGGGTAACAGGAAGATCCCCCACATTTATACTGATACAGGTAGCACCAACCCCTTCATCCAATCACCGTTGAATGTGTAATTTCTGATTGTTCAAGACCAGGATGGGAGGTGTGAAAGTTGTGGTGCCAACTTGTCCTAGTTACATAACCCCATTGTTGGTGTCAGGAAGCCTACAGTAGGTGTTAGTTCTTCAGTTTACATGGCTGAAGATATGAAGTGTTGTCAGATCTCCGGGGCACTATTTTGCTTTGTATCTTTTAGGTCATTTTGCGGTAAAAGCAAGCATAAACCTCGGTAGTATATTATTACACTTTACTAAACAAGAATGTTGTACATACAAACTACTTACAATTGTTGGAAAACAATACAAAGTATTACAGACAAACATACAACACATGCACATGCTACCTAACGTTCCTAGCAAATGAGGAGGGCAATGCTCTGTATATAATCAGGTTACACTAAAATGTCACTTAGCTTAGGTTATAGTGATAAAAAAAAGAAGTCTGGTGTCTGAAATCTCCCTAGGCACCACATCCCTTGAATTTGAACATACTGTAGGTACAGGCAGGGCTGGACTGGGACAAAAATTTGGCCCTGGACTTTATCCAGACCGCCCCAGTTTAATTTTGCAAACACGCACAAAAACGGCATATAAACTATACGCAATTGCGCAAAAAAAAACATAAGTAAAAACATTCCATTGTAAGTATAAACTGCTTCTTTTTTTCTCTCTTTATTTAGAGAAAATGATGTATTTCAACATTACAGATGCCTTTAGAATGACAATCCGTTGAATGGCAGGTGTCATAAATAAAGAAAACCATTATAACTGAGAATATATATTTCAACTCCTCGCTCACTTATTTTATTATTTCACTTATTCTACTCTGTATTTTTCTCCTCCTTCCTTCTCATATAACTGCGTGAAGTGGGAGGGCTAACGTCATGCAGGAACATTGCTACAGCCTCATTGGCTGGAATTTCAGAAACTGACATTTCTGCACAGCCATTGGCTGCCTTTCAGCAACGCAGCGGCGCTGAGGTTGAGCCGGGTTGCGCTCTATGAATTGAGGTGATGGACAGTGCAGATGACAGGTCTCCCCCAAACCCATCCCCCCCCCCCGACCGGCCGGCCAACCTTGATGGCCATCCAAGCTCCCTCCCCCGGTTCTCAAATTAATGGCTGTGTGAGCCACACAGCCATTACTTTGACAGGCTGTCACTGAAACCGGCCCACTGAGCCATCAGCCCACCGGGAAACTCCCGGTAGTCCCGATGGCCAGCACATGCCTATATACAGAGATAGAAGATGGGATTTTAACCGGTTCCCGACCGCCCCGCGTACATTTACTCCGGCACAATGGCACCGCTGCGCGAAACTCCGTATATATACAGGGTTTCCTGTAAGAGCCGCCAGAGGGCATGCGCGCGCCATCAGAGGGGTGCACGCCCGCTGTGCGTGGCCGGAGGTCGCGATCGTGTGCTGTCAGAGAAGAGGAGACATGTCGTTTGTTCCTAGTAAGTAGGAACAGCGAAATGTCTCCTCTCCTACTCAGTCCTATCCCCATACAGTTAGAACACAGTGAGGGAACACACATTTAACCCCTTGATCACCCCTTAGTGTTAACCTCTTCCCTACCAGTGACATTTACACAGTAATCAGTGCATTTTTATATCACTGATCACTGTATAAATGTCAGTGGTCCCAAAAATGTGTCAAAAGTGTCCGATCTGTCTACCACAATGTTGCAATACCGCTAAAAATTGCAATCACCTCCATTACTAGTAAAATGCCATAAAAATGCCATAAATCTTTTCTATAGTTTGTAGACGCTATAACTTTTGCGCAAACCAGTCATTATACTCTTATTGCATTTTTTTTTTTACCAAGAATATGTAGAAGAATATATATTGGCCTAAACTGATGAAGAATTGTGTTTTTTAAAAACTTTTTGGGGGATATTTATTATAACAAAAAGTAAAAAATATTGTGTTTTTTTTCAAAATTGTCGCTCTTTTTTGTGTATAGCGCAAAAAATAAAAACTGCAGAGGTGATCAAATACCACCAAAAGAAAGCTCTATTTGTGGAAAAAAAAGGACACAAATTTTGTTTGGGTACAACATTGCATGACCGCGCAATTACCAGTTAAAGCAACACAGTGCCAAATTGTGGGTAAAGGGGTTAAAACCTTCCAGGACTGAAGTAGTTAAAGGTGTCACACAAAAGAATTAATATAAAATTTTTATTATAAACATTAAAAATGTGTTCTTTTTTCACATAAAAACATCAAAGAATGATCATAAGGTACTGCTGCAAAGTATTCATCTCTACATGTTTCGCCAGACTATGGCTTCTTCAGGAGGTCCTAGAGAATACTGCATAGCAGTTCACTGCAAAAAGAGCAATCGTGTAATATAACTGCAAAACATTTAAATAACACATGGTCTAACATTAACATTGTACAATTATTTGTATATATTCCATACATATGGGTAGGTTAAGCCCTTTTATACAGGTAAGTACAAATATTTTATAGGCAAACTGGAGAAACACCCTCACCTAATTTTGGCACAAAAAATGCCCACTATGAATTCAACATCCACATAATTACACAGTTACATAGAAGGTGAGGTCGAAAAAAGACACAAGTCCATCAAGTCCAACCTATGTGTGATTATATTACATGGCAAGAGGACATCAGTAACCGCAGAGGGGGGAAAATGTTATAGTAATTATTTTGTGTGGCACCTATAAAATCCCATCTTCTATCTCTGTACCTATGTTTAGCTTATAGCGGCTTCACAATGTCTGTAGGCAACCAGGGCTCCAGGCTATACAATTGCAGAAATCATTAAAGTTCCTTCTTTGGTCTTCTTGTGTTTATGGAGCCCCCTTTTAGCTTATGTTGCTGGTGTTTTATTTAAAAAATGTGGATAGCCATTCCCACATGGGCGTGTCCTTTTCTGCATCAGTGTCTACGAGTGAAACATTTCCTAACTTAAAACTCTGATGGCACTGCTGTATCATACATGCATAGGGTCAGATATATCAAAAGGTCAAGCTATGGTTGACCCTTATTAACATCGCTTATGGACCTATTGTTTGACATGAACTCCTCTAAAACAATGAAAGCAACTTAAAAATGAATACGTGGCTGATCAAATCGTTTACATTGGCCAAATATACAGTACAACAATAGTATCTATTTAAGAATGCATGAGCAAACATTTCCAATCAGATTTGTTTGAGAATTACTCAAGTAAGCTAAAACAAACAGATTTTATATGTAAGTCTGAGAAAATCACCAAACTTGTTTATATATATATATATATATATATATATATATTAGGGATAAGCCGAAAACCCCCCTGTTCGGTTCGCACCAGAACATGCGAACAGGAAAAAAGTTTGTTCGAACACGCGAACACCGTTAAAGTCTATGGGACACGAACATGAATAATCAAAAGTGCTAATTTTAAAGGCTTATATGCAAGTTATTGTCATAAAAAGTGTTTGGGGACCCGGGTCCTGCCCCAGGGGACATGGATCAATGCAAAAAAAAGTTTTAAAAAGTGCCGTTTTTTCAGGAGCAGTGATTTTAATAATGCTTAAAGTCAAACAATAAAAGTGTAATATCCCTTTAAATTTCGTACCAGGGGGGTGTCTATAGTATGCCTGTGAAGGGGCGCATGTTTCCCGTGTTTAGAACAGCCTGATAGCAAAATGACATTTCGAAGGAAAAAACTCATTTAAAACTACTCGCGGCTATTGTATTTCTGACAATACACATAGAAGTTCATTGTTAAAAACGGCATGGGAATTCCCCAAAGGGGAACCCCGAACCAAAATTTAAAAAAAAAATGATGTGGGAGTCCCCCTAAATTCCATACCAGGCCCTTCAGGTCTGGTATGGATATTAAGGGGAACCCCGGCCAAAATTTAAAAAAAAAATGACATGGGGTTCCCCCTAAATTCCATACCAGACCCTTCAGGTCTGGTATGGATTTTAAGGGGAACCCCGCGCCAAAAAAAAAACCCGGCGTGGGGTCCCCCCAAAAATCCATACCAGAACCTTATCCGAGCACGCAACCTGGCAGGCCGCAGGAAAAGAGGGGGGGACGAGAGTGCGCCCCCCCTCCTGAACCGTACCAGGCCACATGCCCTCAACATTGGGAGGGTGCTTTAGGGTAGCCCCCCAAAACACCTTGTCCCCATGTTGATGAGGACAAGGGCCTCATCCCCACAACCCTGGCCGGTGGTTGTGGGGGTCTGCGGGCGGGGGGCTTATCGGAATCTGGAAGCACCCTTTAACAAGGGGACCCCCAGATTCCAGCCCCCCCCTGTGTGAAATGGTAAGGGGGTACTTACCCCTACCATTTCACTAAAAAACTGTCAAAAATGTTAAAAATGACAAGAGACAGTTTTTGACAATTCCTTTATTTAAATGCTTCTTCTTTCTTCTATCTTCCTTCATCTTCTTCTTCTGGTTCTTCTGGCTCTTCTGGTTCTTCCTCCGGCATTCTCATCCAGCATCTCCTCCGCGGCATCTTCTATCTTCTTCTCCTCGGGCCGCTCTGCACCCATGGCATGGGGGGAGGCTCCCGCTCTTCTCTTCTTCTTCATCCTCTTCTCTTCTTCCTTCTTCTCTTCTTCATTTTCTTCTCCGGGCCGCTCCGCATCCATGCTGGCATGGAGGGAGGCTCCCGCTGTGTGACGGCGTCTCCTCATCTGACGGCTCTTAAATAACGGGGGGCGGGGCCCCCCAGTGACCCCGCCCCCCTCTGATGCACGGTGACTTGACGGGACTTCCCTGTGACATCACGGGGAATGCCACAGGGAAGTCCCTTCATGTCCCGTGCGTCAGGGGGGGCGGGGTTACCGGGTGGCCCCGCCCCCCGTTATTTAAGGACCGTCAGATGAGGAGACACCGTCACACAGCGGGAACCTCCCTCCATGCCAGCATGGATGCGGAGCGGCCCGGAGAAGAAAATGAAGAAGACAAGAAGAGAAGAAGAGAAGAAGAAGAAGATGAAGAGAAGAGCAAGAGCCTCCCCCCATGCCATGGGTGCGGAGCGGCCCGAAGAGAAGAAGATAGAAGACGCCGCGGAAGAGATGCTGGACGAGAACGCCGGAGGAAGAACCAGAGGAGCCAGAAGAACCAGAAGAAGAAGAAGATGAAGGAAGAAGCATTTAAATAAAGGAATTGTCAAAAACTGTCTCTTGTCATTTTTAACATTTTTGACAGTTTTTTGGTGAAATGGTAGGGGTAAGTACCCCCTTACCATTTCACACAGGGGGGAGGGCCGGGATCTGGAGGTCCCCTTGTTAAAGGGTTCTTCCAGATTCCGATAAGCCCCCCGCCCGCAGACCCCCACAACCACCGGCCAGGTTTGTGGGGATGAGGCCCTTGTCCTCATCAACATGGGGACAAGGTGTTTTGGCGGCTACCGCAAAGCACCCTCCCAATGTTGAGGGCATGTGGCCTGGTACGGTTCAGGAGGGGGGGCCGCACTCTCGTCCCCCCCTCTTTTCCTGCGGCCTGCCAGGTTGCGTGCTCGGATAAGGGTCTGGTATGGATTTTTGGGGGGGACCCCACGCCGTTTTTTTTTTGGCGCGGGGTTCCCCTTAAAATCCATACCAGACCTGAAGGGCCTGGTATGGAATTTAGGGGGACTCCCACGTCATTTTTTTTAAAAATTTTGGTTCGGGGTTCCCCTGTGGGGAATTCCCATGCCGTTTTTATCAATGAACTTCTATGTGTATTGTCGGCAATGCAATAGCCGTGGGTAGTTTTAAATGGGTTTTTTCCTTCGAAATGTCATTTTGCTGTCTGACTGTTCTAAACATGGGAAACATGCGCCACTTTACAGGCACACTATAGACATCCCCCAGGTACGAAATTTAAAGGGATATTACACTTTTATTGTTTGACTTTAAGCATTATTAAAATCACTGCTCCTGAAAAAACGGCCATTTTTAAAACTTTTTTTTGCATTGATCCATGTCCCCTGGGGCAGGACCCAGGTCCCCAAACACTTTTTATGACAATAACTTGCATATTAGCCTTTAAAATTAGCACATTTGATTTCTCCCGTAGACTTTTAAAGGGTGTTCCGCGGCATTCGAATTTGCTGCGAACACCCCAAATTGTTCGCTGTTCGCCGAACTTGCGAACAGCCAATGTTCGAGTCGAACATGAGTTCGACTCGAACTCGAAGCTCATCCCTAATATATATATATATATATATAAAGTGAGTACACCCCTCACATTTTTGTAAATCTTTTATTCTATCTTTTCATGTGACAACACTGAAGAAATGACACTTGTCTACAATGTAAAGTAGTGAGTGTACAGCTTGTATAACAGTGTAAATTTGCTGTCCCCTCAAAATAACTCAACACACAGCCATTAAAGTCTAAACCACTGGCAACAAAAGTGAGTACACCCCTTCTGGTTCTTCCTCCGGCGTTCTCATCCAGAATCTCCTCGCGGCATCTTCTATCTTCTTCTCCTCGGGCCGCTCCGCACCCATGGCATGGGGGGAGGCTCCCGCTCTTCTCTTCATCTTCTTCTTCTTCATCCTCTTCTCTTCTTCCTTCTTCTCTTCTTCATTTTCTTCTCCGGGCCGCTCCGCATCCATGCTGGCATGGAGGGAGGCTCCCGCTGTGTGACGGCGTCTCCTCGTCTGACGGTTCTTAAATAACGGGGGCAGGGCCACCCGGTGACCCCGCCCCCTCTGACGCATTTTGCTGTCAGACTGTTCTAAACACGGGAAACATGCACCCCTTTACAGGCATACTATAGACAACCCCCAGCTACGAAATTTAAAGGGATATTCCACTTTTATTGTTGGACTTTAAGCATTATTAAAATCACTGCTCCTGAAAAAACGTCCGTTTTTAAAACTTTTTTTTGCATTGATCCATGTCCCCTGGGGCAGGACCCGGGTCCCCAAACACTTTTTAGTGTGTACACCCCTCACATTTTTGTAAATATTTTCTTCTATCTTTTCATGTGACAACACTGAAGAAATGACACTTTGCTACAATGTAAAGTAGTGAGTGTACAGCTTGTATAACAGTGTAAATTTGCTGTCCCCTCAAAATAACTCAACACACAGCCATTAATGTCTAAACCACTGGCAACAAAAGTGAGTACACCCCTAAGTAAAAATGTCCAAATTGGGCCCAAAGTCTCAATATTTTGTGTGTCCACCATTATTTTCCAGCACTGTCCTAACCCTCTTGGGCATGGAGTTCACCAGAGCTTCACAGGTTGCCACTGGAGTCCTCTTCCACTCCTCTATGACGACATCATGGATCTGGTGGATGTTAGAGACCTTGCACTCCTCCACCTTCCATTTGAGGATGCCCCACAGATGATCAATAGGGTTTAGGTCTGGAGACATGCTTGGCGAGTCCATCACCTTTACCCTCAGCTTCTTTACCAAGTCAGTGGTCATCTTGGAGATGTAGACTAGGCAGAGAGGGTTCCACCGCTCAGGTAGGCTCAAATCAGTGGAAAGAAAAAACGAGCAACATCCTTCAAAGGGAGAGTCCCAGGTGCTGGCTGATGCAAAGTAAGGCAGAGAAGAACTGAGAGATCTGGAAGCCGCACACCGGTCTGATGATAAGTGCCTTTATTGATAAAAAAGCTGGATCATGGAGGTATACAAAACACTATAGCAAAAGTGTACAGGAATCACTGACGCGTTTCGCACTCACAACGAGTGCTTACTCATAGCTCCGCTATGAGTAAGCACTCGTTGTGAGTGTGAAACTTGTCAGCTGATCCCTGTACACTTCTGCTATAGTGTTTTGTATACCTCCATGATCCAGCTTTTTTATCAATAAAGGCACTTATCATCAGACCGGTGTGCGGCTTCCAGATCTCTCCGTTCTTCTCCATCTTGGAGGTGTGTTTGGGGTCGTTATTATGTTGGAATACTGAGCTGCGGCCCAGTCTCTGACGCAAGGGTAATATGCTCTGCTTCAGTATGTCACAGTACATGTTGGCATTCATGGTTCCCTCAATGAACTGTAGCTCCCCAGTGCCGGCAGCACTCATGCAGCCCCAGACCATGACACTCCCACCACCATGCTTGACTGTAGGCAAGACACACTTGTCTTTGTACTCCTCACCTGGTTGCCTCCACACACGCTTGTCACCATCTGAACCAAATAAGCTTATATTGGTCTCATTACCATAGGACATGGTTCCAGTAATCCATGTCCTTAGTCTGCTTGTCTTCAGCAAACTGTTTGCAGGCTTTCTTGTGCATCATCTTTAGAAGAGGCTTCCTTCTGGGATGACAGCCATGCAGACCAATTTGATGCAGTGTGCGGTGTATGGTCTGAGCACTGACAGGCTGACCCCCACCCCTTCAACCTCTGCAGCAATGCTGGCAGCACTCATATGTCTATTTCCCAAAGACAACCTCTAGATATGACGCCGAGCACGTGACCTCAACTTCTTTGGTGGACCATGGCGAGGCCTGTTCTGAGTGGAACCTGTCCTGTTAAACCCCTGTAAGGTCTTGGCCACCGTGCTGCAGCTCAGTTTTAGGGTCTTGGTGATCTTCTTATAGCCTAGGCCATCTTTATGTAGAGCAACAATTCTTTTTTTCAGATCCTCAGAGAGTTTTTTGCCATGAGGTGCCATGTTGAACTTCCAGTACCGGTATGAGAGAGTGAGAGCGATAACACCAAATTTAACACACCTGCTCCCCATTCACACCTGAGACCTTGTAACACCAATGGGTCACATGGCATTGGGGGGAGGGAAAATGGTTAATTGAGCCCAATTTGGACATTTTCACTTAGGGGTGTACTGACTTTTGTTGCCAGCGGTTTAGACATTAATGGCTGTGTGTTGAGTTATTTTGAGGTGACAGCAAATTTACACTGTTATACAAGCTGTACACTCACTACTTTACATTGTAGCAAAGTGTTATTTCTTCAGTGTTGTCACATGAAAAGATAGAAGAAAATATTTACAAAAATGTGAGGGGTGTACTCACTTTTGTGAGATACTGTATATGTATGTGTATGATGCAACCCAGGTAAACATGTTGAAAGCCCCACTCCTGTTCAACAATTGTTCTGGTTTGAAGTAGATGGTTTCTTTCAATCCTTGTGTGAATGAGTTGTCCTTTCTGTCCAAAATGTGCTCCTCACTGTCTCACTGCACCCCATTGACAATATTTGTTTAAAAATGTGACTATAATTCTTCATTTCAGAGTTTCTTCTCAAATAAAGGAGATTATTGGCTTGGAAAGGAGATAAAATGGTATCAGTGGAGTACATGGAATCAGTGGACTTGGCCATTAGGAGATCCAGAGTAAGTGTCAATCTTCCAGATGCAGTCTGTCAGTAGCCTTAATAATACTGCAGCCTTTGCTCTTCTGAATCCTCCATAACATCTGATCCTGCCAGTAAGTCTGTTTTTTTTCAACTTCCTTTAACTGACCAAGCTGTCCCACAAAAAAAGAAGTAAGAGAGTTAAAGTTATTTTTGATTGAAAATGTATACTTTATTTTGCATTAAAATATACAAAAAACAAATACTTCAACGGGGTACATTCCACCCTGTACTGCGTCGCATGACGTCGTCCACGTCGTCACCCTGTACGCTACATGACGATACAGTTTTAAGCATACAATAAATTACATTCATCCTGCAGTATGATGCCTAACGTATTGTGCGGAGTAATAATAACCCGAAACATCACATCATGCATGATGCCGCATTACCCCGAAGGCATTAAACTATGCATTTCAACAGGCAACGGGCTTGATGGGGAGTGGGGAATAGTCATAGGGGAAGGGGAATTCACAGGCCCGAAGCTTTATTGAAAAGACAAAGACACACAGGGGAAAGTGGGGGAAGGGGAAATCAGCAGACCTCCTTCTCCTCCTAAAAGTCCATCAAGTTATAGCCTCTGAGCAGACTGTGAACCAGTCTGCGACAGTCCTCAATGGTCATCCTCTCCCTCTGGTGGATGAGGCGCTTTCTGGTGCACCATAAAGTGTCCTTAAAGCAACAAAGCACCCGCCAGGTGCTGTCAATGTCCTCCTGGGAATGAGTTCCACAAAAGAGTTCAACACAACGAAGTGTGTGATGGCAGTCTGTGGCACAAAGTCTTTAAGTTCAGGTTCCAAGGCCCTCAACAGGTCCTGTGCAAAGGGGCACTCCCAGAAAACATGCAGAGCAGTTTCCTCCTGGATGATGTAAAAAGGGCAGTGCCTGTATCTGCAACCCCCCTCGGATTGCCATCCATGCCAGATCTTTGTGCCTGTTGGTGAGTCCCTTTGAAGAAACATTCCTCCAGACCACTTTGCAAGTGGCTGAAGGGAGGCCTGGAACAGTCAACAATGTCCATTGCTCTAATCAACTTGTGGATAGTCTTTGGCTTCCACAAGTCGGGCTTAACTCCATGCAGCCCCAGCTCCTTGATAAACTTAAAAGTATCCAAGTAGTACCAAGGAGTGTCCCAGTTGTAGGGGATGGAACTGTCCCATTTGTCCCATTCAAGAGACCTCCAAAGAGGCAGGAGGTAAAGTTATACCCAACTCACATTTTTTTTTTTTACCATTGTTTTCTGGCTTCTTTGTTGTCCTGTGCACACTCACCCATCCTCCACTGATCCACATCACAGCTACTAGTGTAGAGCGAGCAGTGCCATTATTTCTGGTCTCATGATACACTTGTAGTTCACCCCCTTAAGACCCCTTTCACACTGAGGCGTTTTAGCACTAGAAATAACCTCTAAATATCGCCTGAAACCTGCCTCCCCATTCATTTCAGTGTGTCTTTTCACACTGGGGGCGGTGCTCTTGCGGGACGTTAGGAAAAGTCCTGCAAGCAGCATCTTCGGTGCAGTTTGGGAGCGCTGTATTTAGTGCTCCCAAAACGCCCTGCCCATTGAAATGAATGGGCAGCTCTGCCAAAGTGCCCAAAAAGCACTTTGGAAGTGCCACAACACAGGTGTTTTTAATTCCTTCTTTGGGGTTAAAAGCGCTCCGCTAGTTGCCAAAAGGCGCTGCTTAAACAGCGCTAAAGCACCCTTAAAACGTGCTGCACTGATGCGCCCGTGGCCCTAGTGTGAAAGGGGTCTTAGGGATGAAGATAACTGGGATCCCCCACCCTCCACAGCCAAGTACAAAGAATTTTCACAGGCACTCCTGAATCAAAGGACACTCTTCATATATACAGTCTCTATGTACAGCTCCACTTCTTCCTCCAGCACACAATTGCTTGCAGAACCCAGCTGGATCACTGTGTAAAGATCTGACAGTCACTCAGTCAGATTAACCTCTTGCCAACCAGCCGCCGCAGTTGTACTGCGGCAACATGGCTCGGCTGCGCGAATCGTCGTTATGTTACGTCAGTAACATAGACGGCCACTAAGGGGGCACGTGCTCGCTGCCGGAGCCGATGTGAGTGCCCGGCAGTCTCGATCACCGCCGGGCTCCCGCGATTGCTCGGGGCACACGGAGAACCCGGAACTGTGCGTGTAAACACACAGTCTCCGGGTTCCCTGAGGGGAGAAACTGACAAATCGTCTGTTCATACAGAGTATGAACATTTTTACAGTAATCAATCCATTTTTAATCGCACTGATCACTGTATTAATGCCAATGGTCCCAAAAATGGGCCAAAATTGTCCGACGTGTCCGCTTTAATGTCGCAGTCACGATAAAAATTGCTGATCGCCGCCATTACTAGTAAAAAAAAAAATTATTAATAAAAATGCCATAAAACTATCGCCTATTTTGTATTCGCTCTAACTTTTGCGCAAACCAATCAATATTCCCTTATTGCAATTTTTTTTACCAAAAATATGTAGAAGAATACGTATCGGCCTAAACTGAGGAAAAAAATATTTTTTTATATATTTTTTGGGGATATTTATTATAGCAAAAAGTAAAAAATAATGCCTTTTTTTCAAAATTTTCGCTCTTTTTTTGTTTATAGCGCAAAAAATAAAAACCGAAGAGGTGATCAAATACCACCAAAAGAAAGCTCTATTTGTGGGAAAAAAAGGACGTCAATTTTGTTTGGGAGCCACGTCGCACGACTGCATGGTTGTCAGTTAAAGCGACGCAGTGCCAAATCGCAAAAAGTGCTCTGGTTTTTGGCCAGCCAAATGGTCCGGGGCTTAAGCGGTTAAAGGAAAAAGCCCATTGCAGGCAGGAACCGGAGGCCCTTTGGTTGTGTAGAAACAAATAAAAAGTGTCCAGCTTGTATTACTCTTCCTGTGGCTACTGATCCCAACACCACCTCCTCAGGCACTGCCATCCCACCTGGCTGCAGCTGCCCCTTTCACTAGCCCTCCAGGCTAACTTCTCCACCACATTCCTCCCAGACTGACACTCACCAGCCTATCTGGCTGACTCCTAGGAGATCTCCCAGTAGTGCTGACCTGCTCCCGCCATCCTTTATCCTTGCTCCTGTGCTTCCAGGAAGGGCTTCCTGTGTGTTTTATGGCAAGATCCTTCCAGCACCCAAGACCCAGCCCAAAGTCACCCCCCCCAGACTAGGGGTGACCACTGAGGGCCACCAACAGCCTCCTCAGCACTTCATATTCCACCCAACTGTCCCCTGCTGGCATGACTGTCTATTTATGAGGTGGCCTGCCCCCTGACAGCACTTTACTGGGGATTGGCTGAGGTCCTCATAAATATCCCAAACAGCTCCTCCTAACCCCCACCCACCAGCTCTAGAAGTTTCTACAACCTTCTAAACCGGGGGGGGGGGGAGGCAGCAGAAGGGCTGTAGGGATGAATCATCCAGCCCTGAACTCCCACTGAAACCCTGACACAGATTTAGCAGCTCAGGCTCAGCCCCGAGCTGAACAACATGTTTCTACACTCACAAACTATAGTACATCTAGCACACTAGAGGGTGCTACACGCTCTATAAATGCTACACTTTCCACAGAGTTGAATGTGTCTGCAGGTGGAGATCTAGTCCATCTTGGGGGCAAGCAGGGAAGCGTGTTTGTATACACAAGGGGTCACAGGGAACAAATGTGGCCACCTTAAAACAGGAAGTCTGAGAACCACAGAACAAAGTTTCCATTCGAAAGATGAAACAATGGAAAATAGAGATAGAAGGTGCATTCTATTTATATTTAGACATGTATTTATTTTATGTACAGTGGGTATAAAAAATAATCCCCCCCCCCCCGTGTGATCTCAGTCAGGTGTAGCTAATCACCTTCTCAATGGCACACAAAGCCATTTGACGTTCAACTGTGAACAGCTGGTCATTTTGATCAGTCAGCATGGAACTCAGCATGGAAAGAGCTTTCCTAGAGCATTTCAGTCCCTAGTAGTGCAACGGAAGCAAACAATCAACTATAGGTGACAAGGCGTGGTCACCAGGATCTCCGGGATAAAGTTGTGTACAGGAACAAGTCAGGAGATGGATACAAAGGCTTTATCAATGTCTAGAAGCAGAGTGAAGTCTATTAATAAGAAGTGGAAGGTATTTGGTAGAACACAGACCCTCCCTGGATCAGGGCGTTGCTCCAAACTAGATGTAAGAGCCAGGAGGACACTGGTCAGAGAGGAGACCAAGAGGCCTCCAGCAACTCTGAAGCAGTTGTAGGAATTAATGACAAAGAGCAGTCATTGTGTGCATGTGACAACAATATCACAAATTCCCCACAAATGTGGCTTGTATGGGGGGAGGGATGCAAGAAAAAAGCCACTCTTCAAGAAAGGCCACATGAATTCACCACTGAGCTCTGCCAAAACGCACCTTGAAGATTCTGAGGTCACATGGAAAAAGGTGTTATGTCGGATGAGTCTAAACTTGAATTATTTGGCCTCAAAACCAAACAATATGTCTGGCGGAAATCCACCCAAATATCATCATTCCTACAGTAACGCGTGGAGGCGGTAATATCATGTTATGGGGGGTGGTAATATCCTGTTATGGGGGTTTCTCTGCAGCAGGGACTGGATCACTTGACAGGATAGAAGAAAAATTAATGGGACAAAATACCGTCTTGAGGAAACTCTGCTGCCCCCTGCTGGCAAAAAGTTGTCAATGGGAAGAAGGTTTACCTTCCAACATTATAATGACCCAAAGCACACAGCAACAATGAGCACACAGTGGTTGGAGGAGAAGGCAGGAAATGTTCTTGCATGGCCTAGTCAGAGCCCAGACTTAAACTCCATTGAAAATCTGTGGAATGATTGAAGACTGCAGTCCACAAACAGTTACATCAAATTTACCTAAACTTGAGCAGTTCTGCAAAGAAGAGTGGGCCAATTTTGCAAAGTCTAGATGTGCAAAGTTAATAGAGAAAAATCCCAAGAGACTAAAGGCTGGAATTAAAGCAAAAGGTGGTTCAACAAAATACTGACATAAGGGGTGATCCTTTTTCCAACTCAGTGATTCTGTTTTTAAACTTTTTTTTTCCCTGACATGTTGGTGTTATATCTTTCACTAGGATGGTATAAGTTGCACTGAGGACATACAGCTGGATAAAATAAAAACTATTCCTGTCTTCATTTTAGGCTGCAAAGCAACAAAATTTGAGGGGGGGGGGTGATTATTTTCTATACCCACTGTAAATATATGATGATATACAGTATCTGACAAAAGTGAGTACACCCCTCACATTTTTGTAAATATTTTATTATATCTTTTCATGTGACAACACAGAAGAAATGACACTTTGCTACAATGTAAAGTAGTGAGTGTACAGCTTGTATAACAGTGTAAATTTGCAGTTCCCTCAAAAAGACCCAACACACAGCCATTAATGTCTAAACCGCTGGCAACAAAAGTGAGTACACCCCTAAGTGAAAATGTCCAAATTGGGCCCAAAGTGTCAATATTTTCCGTGGCCACCATTATTTTCCAGCACTGCCTTAACCCTCTTGGACATGGAGGTCACCAGAGCTTTACAGGTTACCACTGGAGTCCTCTTCCCCTCCTCCATGATGACATCACAGAGCTGGGAGAGTGTTTCACCGCTCAGGTGGATCCAGACCCAGGTGTAAAGTTAATGTGAAGCCTTCAGAGTTGAAGAGTCCCAGGTGCTGGCTAAATGCTGAATAGAGCAAGGTACCGCGATATCCGGAAGACACGCCGAGGCAACATGACAGCTACCTCGGCGTGGACCAGGTAAGATACCGATGCCTCGTTCTAAGGTAAGTATTTTATAATAAGCTAGTATGCGGTGCATGCTAGCTCATTATGCCTTTTGCTTTACAGGTGTAAAAAAAAAAAAAAAAAATTTCAGCGGGTATACAACCGCTTTAAAGCAGAGTTCCACCCAAAAGTGCAACTTCCACTTATTTGTCTCCTCTCTCCCTCGGGTGCCACAATTGGGGGAGGGGGGGGCAGAATACCTGTCCCACTTCCAGGAGTCCGCGCCGCGGTCCATGATGTCACTGTAGGGCTCCCTCCTCCTCCCCCTGCCTCTGGTCCAGTAGGAGAGAGGAGCGGAGCCTCGCACATGCACAGTAGGGTTCCCAGCGTGAAGCCGTAAGGCTACACTGCCGGGTTCCCTTACCTGCAATGGCGGCGGCAGCACCTGACAGCTGATGGAAACATCAGCTGCGATGCCGACATCGCTGGACTCCAGGACAGGTAAGAAGTCTTTTGTGGTATTTGTGGATGAGGCTCTTTATCTTCTCAGATGGTAAAGCTGCCCATTCCTCTTGGCAAAAAGCCTCCAGTTCCTGTAAATTCTTGGGCTGTCTTGAATGAACGGCACGTTTGAGATCTCCCCAGAGTGGCTCAATGATATTGAGGTCAGGAGACTGAGATGGCCACTCCAGAACCTTCACTTTATTCTGCTGTAGCCAATGACAGGTCGACTTGGCCTTGTGTTTTGGATCATTGTCATGTTGGAAGGTCCAAATGCGTCCCATGCGCAGCTTCCTGGCTGATGGATGCAAATGTTCCTCCAGTATGTTTTGATAACATACTGCATAAATCTCCTGTGCCTTTGTAGCTCACACATCCCAAAACATCAGCGATCCACCTCTGTGTTTCACAGTAGGAATGGTGAACCTTTCATCATAGGCCTTGTTGACTCCTCTCCAAATGTAGTGTTTATGGCTGTGGCCAAAAAGCTCAATTTTGGTCTCATCACTCCAAATTACTTTGTACCAGAAGGTTTGAGGCTTGTCTCTGTGCTGTTTGGCGTATTGTAAGCGGGATACTTTGTGGCATTTGCGTAGTAATGGCTTTCTTCTGGAGACTCGACCATGCAGCCCACCTTTCTTCAAGTGCCTCCTTATTGCGCATCTTGAAACAGCCACACCACATGTTTTCAGAAAGTCCTGTATTTCACCTGAAGTTATTTGTGGGTTTTTCTTTGCATCCCGAACAATTTTCCTGGCAGTTGTGGCTGAAATTTTAGTTGGTCTACCTGACTGTGGTTTGGTTTCAACAGAACCTCTCATTTTCCACTTCTTGATTAGAGTTTGAACACTGCTGATTTGCATTCTCAGTTTCTTGGATATCTTTTTATATCCCTTTCCTGTTTTGTACAGTTCAACTACCTTTTCCCGCAGATCCTTTGACAATTCTTTTGCTTTCCCCATGACTCAGAATCCAGAAACCTCCGTGCAGCACTGGATGAAAGATGCAAGGGTCTGTGAGGAGTCCAGAAACTCATTGACCTTTTATACACACACTAATTACAAGCAAACAGATCACAGGTGAGGATGGTTACCTTTAATAGCCATTCAAACCCCCTTGTGTAAACTTGTGTGCATGTTATCAGGCCAAAATCACCAGGGTATGTAAACTTTTGATCAGGGTCATTTGGGTAGTTTATGTTGCCATTGTGATATAAAAAGAGTAAACACAGTTGATTGATAATAAATGGCTTCAGCCAAACACTAACCATGAGTGAAAGAAAAGTTTTTGTGGTATTGTTCCTATTCTCTGAAATATGGCCAAGAAATCATAAATTCTGCCAGGGTATGTAAACTTATGAGCACAACTGTATATGGAGAATTACAATCATGTAAAAAGAGTAATTTAGTAGAAGATTTCATCTTGAAAAACTGCTTTTTAGATCATCATAACATATCCATTCTTTTAACAGACCCCGGAAATGCTGGAAGATCAGCAATGGAGAGTTTGCGACTGATGTCTGTCAGAACCATAACAAGTGGATTTGTGAAAGGGACATTCTCTTAGGGAAGTATATTTCCAAAACATCGGACAACCCTTTGGGCTTCAGACTGAAGGAAACAGAGTATCAATGTAAAAAAAGATTGAGATAGATAAAAAGCAACAATGTTGGCAGGAAGTGAAATCCCATATTACCAATTCCTGCCCAGCAGAAACAGTAAATTGTTAGCACTGTATGACCCGTACACACGGTCGGATTCTCAGACGGAAAATGTTTGATGGGAGCTTGTTGTCAGAAATTCCAACTGCGTGTAGGCTCCGTCGGACATTTTCCATCGGAATTTCCGTCACACAAAATGGATCTCAAATTTTCCGACAACAAAATCCGTCGGAGATTCCGAGCGCGCGTACACAATTCCGACGCACAAAGTTCCACGCGTGCTCGGAATCAAGCAGAAGAGCCGCACTGGCTATTGAACTTAATTTTTCTCAGCTCGTCGTACTTGTTGTACGTCACCGCGTTCTTGGTGATCGGAATTTCCGACAAGATTTGTGTGACCGTGTGTATGCAAGACAAGTTTGAGCCAACATCCGTTGGAAAAAAACCATGGGATTTTGTTGTTGGAATGTGCGATCGTGTGTACAGGGCATTAGACATAATTTTGTGACTCTAAGCCAGGGATATGCAATTAGCGGACCTCCAGCTGTTGCAGAACTACAAGTCTCATGAGGCATAGCAAGTCTCTGACAGCCACAAGCATGAAACCCAGAGGCATGATGGGACTTGTAGTTTTGCAACAGCTGGGGGTCCGCTAATTGCATATCCCTGGTCTAAATCCTTCAAAGTTTAAAGCTGTTATGAGTTTTCACTCCATAGCATGAGAGGACATTGGCAAACAATGAAGATTGTATCTTCCAAAAAGACATGAGGCTGCAATTTATGGGTTAGTTATCTATTTGTAGTATTATGGTGAACAAGTCATGTGACTCTGGTAATCCAGGAGGTCCAATTTTGTGTGCACTATGGCAGAGTTTGTGAAGGTTTTAGCACGGCAGCAATTCAAGAACAGAAACCTGCTGATGTGGGCTGTCAGCCTTGATGTCCATGTCCTAAACTCAATATCTCTCAGTGATTCAGACCCTGTCGGTGCTTAACAACTTGTGTCCAAAAATGCTTTGACTAAGTCACTTACAAAAAGACATTATCGAAAACTGATGAAGAGACAGACAGTAGAACATGGAAATCCATTTAACCCAATAAATTACATTTATTGCCTATTTTTTAATGAAACCTGGATGTTATAATATTGTTTGTATGGCTTTTAAAGGAAGAAATAAAGTGGATGTTATTGCTTTATAATGTTTTCTGAATGTCTTCTTTTGATTGTAAATGTATGTTTGCAACAGCGGTGGACCAGTACATGGTCTGTGTCAGAAACCATGAATCAGACCGAGACAGAAGTACAGTTAATCACACTTGTTTAATAATAATAAAAAGGTAAACAGAGTAAGTAAGCATAGTCAATACATAGCCAGAGTTCAGTAACCAGATCGGGTAGTCAGCCAATGCCAATGTCAGAGAGCCAGAGATCAACATAGTAGTACAATAAGCAGGATTAGGAGCCAGAAGGGACGTCAGCCGAGCAAGTCTTAAACAGGAACGCAGGAGAAAGTCTCTGAGATGTGACCAAAGGCAGAGATGAAGTGAGCTGGACGGCTTTAAGTAGCCAGGACTGACGAGCAGATCATCAACAGGTGAGTCACTGTGGAGAGATAAAAGCTGGCAATTAGCCGACAGCTGAGCGGCCAGCTCAGAGAAGGAAGGGCTGAGCCCAGCCCTGACAGTCTGGCATCACTGGAAGTGATCTGGGATGTGTTGTCCTTCAAGGGGGTTATGTAGCTGATGAAGGTATGATGTAGTTGAGCCTTGTTAGGGTCCTGGCTGCTGCCTCTCTAGTAGAGACAGGAAGACACTCCATAAGATCCAGAGCCCCCCCCTGTCCGCAGTCTCCGGAGCGGACTGTTTTGTGTGAGAGCGGTCACTAATGATGTCAGAAAACTAATATGGGAGTATTCTCCCCAAGATAATTTGACACAGGAGGAGAGAACTGCGTTGCAAAAACTACGCCAGAATGTAGATTTGATCCTTAAGGCTGCGGACAAGGGGGGTGGGGGGGGAGATAATTCTGATGGACAGGACTAGATATTTGAGAATGTGCCAGCAAATACTGAATAACAGACCCCTACCCCTAATGAAGGAGATCAAAAGAGACTCTTCAAAATTATAGATCGAGCTCATTGTGACGACCTGATCGAAAGAAACTTCTCAAAGTAGATTGCCCTAAAGTGCCCGTGTTCTACGCATTATCTAAAGTCCACAAGTCCATGGATGACCCTACCGCATCCTATCTGCAACTCGGTAGGAACTGTGTATACCCTCATTGACCATATCCAAGAACTGTGGCTCTAGTGTTAAGACATCCAGTTAAGGAACTATACCAGCTGTCCTCCTGTAGGATTATTTGTTCAGTATTACTGGACCCCACATACACCCCATCTACTGGCAGTACTAGCCAGAGAGCAGGGTCAAATAATCGTATGGTGAGTGTTTATTGTTTGATGTGTTACCAGTTTCAATTACCAGTTTCTCTATTTGTCTGACATTAATAATCATTTATATTTCATTTATTTATTTTTTTTCCATAACAAAACAACACATAGAAAATGATTTAAATAACCACATTTTGTTGCTTTGCAGCCTGAAATGAAGACGGGCACATTTTTATTTTAACCAGCTGTATTTACTTAGTGCAACTTGTAACGCCCAAGTCTGAAAGATATAACACCAACATGTCAGAGAAAATATAGAGTAGGAAAAGGGACCATCCCTTCTTCAAAATGACTTGTACGCCCAATCAGGTGTAGCTCATCACCTTCTCAATGGCACACAAAGCCATTTGGCTTTCAACTGTGATCAGCTGTGGTCATCTTGATTAGCTCAGCGTGGAAGGAGCTTTCCTGGAGCATTTCAGTCCCTAGTAGTGCAACGGAAGCAAACAATCAACTATGGCATGTGGCAAGGCATGGTCACTGAGATCTCCGGGATGAAGTTGTGGCCAGGAGCAGGTCAGGAGATGGGTACAAAGGCTTTATCAATGTCTAGAAGCAGAGTGACGTCTATTATTAAGAAGTGGAAGGTACTTGGTAGAACACAGATCCTCGCTGGATCAGGACATCGCTCCAAACTGGATGGAAGAGCCAGGAGGACACTGGTCCGAGAGGAGACCAAGAGGCCTCCAGCAGCTCTGAAGCAGCTGCAGGAAGTGATGACAAAGAGCAGTCATTGTGTGCATGTGACAGCAATATCACAAATTCCCCACAAATGTGGCTTGTATGGGGGGGAGGGGTGCAAGAAAAAAAGCCACTCTTCAAGAAAGTCCACATGAGGTCACCACTGAGCATGAAGATTCTGAGTATACCCTCATAGGCCATATCCAAGAACTGTGGCTCTAGTGTTAAGACATCCAGTTAAGGAATAGAGTTTTGTTAGTTATTTCTTCTAACATAGACATTTTCATCTAAAAACATATATCTATAAAAGAATCCTTAATTAGATATATATATTATTATAAAATTACTAAAACATAAACCAACAAAACATACACAAAAAAAGACAGCTGTATTTCTGATTTCTTATCTTATATCGGTGGAACTAGATGGACTTGTGTCTTTTTTTCAACCTAACTATGTAATTAAAATGTGCTGAGTGTAGCGCTAAATGTGTAAATAAGTGGGAATAAACTAGCCCAAACTATTCATGGAGGGCCCACAAAACCAGTGGAAAAGTGTGGTTCAAAATTGCATATAAACAAACACAATCAAAAATAAACTAAGTGTCATACACTGTCATATAAATTGATACTATTAAATATGACAGTGTATGACACTTAGTTTATTTTTGATTGTGTTTGTTTATATGCAATTTTGAACCACACTTTTCCACTGGTTTTGTGGGCCCTCCATGAATAGTTTGGGCTAGTTTATTCCCACTTATTTACACATTTAGCGCTACACTCAGCACATTTTAATTTTTTATTTCTCTTTGTCTAAGAGGAGTGTTAGCTGCTTGCTGTGTAATCATCCTCTAGTATTGGTGCAGCGCTGTACTTACCCTCCATCGAACCTAACTATGTAACCATATTATCTAACAAAGAATAAAATAGCACTTATCTTTGTGCACACATAATATAATTTTAAAAGGTCAATAAAAAAAAAAAAAATACAAAAAAAAAAAAAACTTACCAGACCCTATAGATACCAATCTACTACTCTAGATTTCAAGCCGTCCCAAAGTACCCCTTAACTTTTCCATGTAGTGTATTGAAACGTTGTCATTATTTCACAAAGTTGATCTTATCCACCATGCATAATCTAAATATAATATGTAATCAAAAGGAAACTGCGCTCAGAGAACTTAATAGCAGCTAGCACATCAATAGACCTAAATTTGCATAACAGAAATATAATATTAGTGCAGTGCTTGAATGTAAAAAAAAAAAACAAAAACAAAAGAAAATGCAAAGAAATATGAAATTAGAATTTGTGTATTCCTAAGTAGACATGTGCACACTGAAATATTTTGTTTTGGAATTTCGTCCGAAAAATACATTTATTTGGTTACTCCTGAAATTCGTTTTCATGTATTTCTATTCATAAAAAAAAATACATTCGCCCGAAAATCCGAATGAATTAAGGTCGAATCTGTCAATTGAAGGCTTATGGTGTCTGTCGGATGTGCTAAGAAGATTTGACGGAGCAGAGATGTACGCTGCGATCGCACATTTCCAGTCGAATGCTCCGCCCACAAGCTATAGTAGAATTCTAATGTTGTATGACCAGTGGCGGTGCATCCATAAGGGCGCCCTCAGGCCCCCCTCTCTCTCCTGCCACCCCCTCTATCACGGATAGATAGATTCATGCAATACAATGCATGAATCTATCTATGGCCGCTGCTGCCACCCCCTGTTCAGGCCCCCTCTTCGGGCGCTAGGCGCCTGAATTACAGCGGCGGTGGGGTATTTTTTCTTTTAAGCACCTGATTAGGGCCATAGGATCTAATAGGCGTCAAAAAAGGTAAACAACGAGCGCCATGCTTGCCGTTCGCAGTTCACCCAGCTGTGTCAGAAAAGCGAATGAATATTCGCTTTCCTAAGGGCTCTTTCACACAGACGTGTCCGTGTACGGAGCCCGCTCTGCTCAGGGGGGATTGCTCCGTTGATCCCTGCTGAGCAGGCAGATGACAGGTCTGTCTCTGCACACTGAGCCGGGACGGACCTGTCAGAGCTCCGCTCTCCCCTATGGGGGATCGGATGAAGACGGACCGTAGAGTCCAATCCGCAGACAGATGGAAAAGTAGGGTTTTTCCTCCGTTACACTTTTTCGGATCGGAGCGGGTCGGATGTCAGCAGACGTGTCACCACTGACATCCGACCCTCCATAGAGGTCTATGGAGCGTCCGTTCAGGTCCGCCTATCAGGTGTCCAATCATAGCAGAGGATGGGAAAAGAGGATGGGAGAAGACATTGAAGAGCATCAAGGATCATGGAGGACACCACTGGCCGCAGTCACCCGCTGCCCCACCAAGACAGGGTAAGTGCCGGGCAGACGGCAGGCGGGCGGGAGGGCACAGTGGAAGCATTTGATGGGCACAGTGGGAGCATTTGATGGGCACAGTGGGAGCATTTGATGGGCACAGTGGAGCATTTAATGGGCACAGTGGAAGCATTTGATATGGCACAGTGGGACCATTTGATATGGCACAGTGGGAGCATTTGATGGGCACAGTGGCAGCATTTGATGGGCACAGTGGGAGCATTTGATGGGCACAGTGGGAGCATTTGATGGTACAGTAGGAGCATTTGATGGGCACAGTGGGAGCAAATGATATGGCACAGTGGCAGCATTTGATGGGCACAGTGGGAGCATTTGATGGGCACAGTGGGAGCATATGATATGGCACAGTGGCAGCATTTGATGGGCACAGTGGCTGCATTTGATGGGCACAGTGCAAGCATTTGATATGGCACAGTGGGAGCATTTGATGGTACAGTGGGAGCATTTGATGGGCACAGTGGGAGCATTTGATGGACACAGTGGGAGCATGTGATGGGCATAGTGGGAGCATTTGATGGGCAAAGTGGGAGCATTTGATGGGCATAGTGGCAGCATTTGATGGGCACAGTGGGAGCATTTGATGGTACAGTGGGAGCATTTGATGGGCACAGTGGGAGCATATGATATGGCACAGTGGCAGCATTTGATGGGCACAGTGGAAGCATTTGATATGGCACAGTGGGAGCATTTGATGGTACAGTGGGAGCATTTGATGGGCACAGTGGGAGCATTTGATGGGCACAGTGGGAGCATTTGATGGGCACAGTGGGCACATTTGATATGGCACAGTGGCAGCATTTGATGGGCACAGTGGGAGCATTTGATGGGCACAGTGGCAGCATTTGATGGGCACATTGGCAGCATTTGATATGGCACAGTGGAAGCATTTGATATGGCACAGTGGGAGCATTTGATGGGCACAGTGGGAGCATTTGATGGGCACAGTGGAAGCATTTGATGGGCACAGTGGGAGCATTTGATGGGCACAGTGGGAGCATTTGATATGGGCACAGTGGCAGCATTTGATGGGCACAGTGGGAGCATTTGATGGGCACAGTGGCAGCGTTTGATGGGCACAGTGGCAGCGTTTGATGGTACAGTGGGAGCATTTGAAATGGCACAGTGGCAGCATTTGAAATGGCACAGTGAGAGCATTTGATATGGCACAGTGGGAGCATTTGATGGTACAGTGGGAGCATTTGATGGGCATAGTGGCAGCATTTGATGGGCACAGGGGCAGCATTTGATGGTACAGTGGGAGCATTTGATATGGCACAGTGGGAGCATATGATATGGCACAGTGGCAGCATTTGATGGGCACAGTGGGAGCATTTGATGGGCACAGTGGGAGCATTTGATGGTACAGTGGGAGCATTTGATATGGCACAGTGGGAGCATATGATATGGCACAGTGGCAGCATTTGATGGGCACAGTGGAAGCTTTTGATGGGCACAGTGGCAGCATTTGATGGTACAGTGGGAGCATTTGATGGGCACAGTGGGAGCATTTGATGGGCACAGTGGGCACATTTGATATGGCACAGTGGCAGCATTTGATGGGCACAGTGGGAGCATTTGATGGGCACAGTGGGAGCATTTGATGGTACAGTGGGAGCATTTGATATGGCACAGTGGGAGCATATGATATGGCACAGTGGCAGCATTTGATGGGCACAGTGGCAGCATTTGATGGGCACATTGGCAGCATTTGATATGGCACAGTGGAAGCATTTGATATGGCACAGTGGAAGCATTTGATGGGCACAGTGGGAGCATTTGATATGGGCACAGTGGCAGCATTTGATGGGCACAGTGGGAGCATTTGATGGGCACAGTGGCAGCGTTTGATGGGCACAGTGGCAGCGTTTGATGGTACAGTGGCAGCGTTTGATGGTACAGTGGGAGCATTTGAAATGGCACAGTGGCAGCATTTGAAATGGCACAGTGAGAGCATTTGATATGGCACAGTGGGAGCATTTGATGGTACAGTGGGAGCATTTGATGGGCATAGTGGCAGCATTTGATGGGCACAGGGGCAGCATTTGATGGTACAGTGGGAGCATTTGATATGGCACAGTGGGAGCATATGATATGGCACAGTGGCAGCATTTGATGGGCACAGTGGGAGCATTTGATGGGCACAGTGGGAGCATTTGATGGTACAGTGGGAGCATTTGATATGGCACAGTGGGAGCATATGATATGGCACAGTGGCAGCATTTGATGGGCACAGTGGAAGCTTTTGATGGGCACAGTGGCAGCATTTGATGGTACAGTGGGAGCATTTGATGGGCACAGTGGGAGCATTTGATGGGCACAGTGGGCACATTTGATATGGCACAGTGGCAGCATTTGATGGGCACAGTGGGAGCATTTGATGGGCACAGTGGCAGCATTTGATGGGCACATTGGCAGCATTTGATATGGCACAGTGGAAGCATTTGATATGGCACAGTGGAAGCATTTGATGGGCACAGTGGGAGCATTTGATGGGCACAGTGGGAGCATTTGATATGGCACAGTGGGAGCATATGATATGGCACAGTGGCAGCATTTGATGGGCACAGTGGGAGCATTTGATGGGCACAGTGGGAGCATTTGATGGTACAGTGGGAGCATTTGATATGGCACAGTGGGAGCATATGATATGGCACAGTGGCAGCATTTGATGGGCACAGTGGAAGCTTTTGATGGGCACAGTGGCAGCATTTGATGGTACAGTGGGAGCATTTTATATGGCACAGTGGGAGCATATGATATGGCACAGTGGCAGCATTTGATGGGCACAGTGGGAGCATTTGATGGTACAGTGGGAGCATTTGATGGGCACAGTGGCAGCATTTGATGGTACAGTGGGAGCATTTGATGGGCACAGTGGCAGCATTTGATGGGCACAGTGGGAGCATTTGATGGTACAGTAGGAGCATTTGATGGGCACAGTGGGAGCATATGATATGGCACAGTGGCAGCATTTGATGGGCACAGTGGGAGCATTTGATATGGCACAGTGGCTGCATTTGATGGGCACAGTGCAAGCATTTGATATGGCACAGTGGGAGCATTTGATGGGCACAGTGGGAGCATTTGATGGGCACAGTGGGAGCATTTGATGGACACAGTGGGAGCATGTGATGGGCATAGTGGGAGCATTTGATGGCACAGTGGGAGCATTTGATGGGCATAGTGGGAGCATTTGATGGGCAGAGTGGCAGCATTTGATGGGCACAGTGGGAGCATTTGATGGTACAGTGGGAGCATTTGATGGGCACAGTGGGAGCATTTGATGGGCACAGTGGGCGCATTTGATATGGCACAGTGGCAGCATTTGATGGGCACAGTGGGAGCATTTGATGGGCACAGTTCTAGCATTTGATGGTACAGTGGGAGCATATGATATGGCACAGTGGCAGCATTTGATGGGCACAGTGGAAGCATTTGATATGGCACAGTGGGAGCATTTGATGGTACAGTGGGAGCACTTGATGGGCACAGTGGGAGCATTTGATGGGCACAGTGGGCGCATTTGATATGGCACAGTGGCAGCATTTGATGGGCACAGTGGGAGCATTTGATGGGCACAGTGGAAGCTTTTGATGGGCACAGTGGCAGCATTTGATGGTACAGTGGGAGCATTTGATGGGCACAGTGGGAGCATTTGATGGGCACAGTGGGCACATTTGATATGGCACAGTGGCAGCATTTGATGGGCACAGTGGGAGCATTTGATGGGCACAGTGGCAGCATTTGATGGGCACATTGGCAGCATTTGATATGGCACAGTGGAAGCATTTGATATGGCACAGTGGAAGCATTTGATGGGCACAGTGGGAGCATATGATGGGCACAGTGGGAGCATTTGATATGGCACAGTGGGAGCATATGATATGGCACAGTGGCAGCATTTGATGGGCACAGTGGGAGCATTTGATGGGCACAGTGGGAGCATTTGATGGTACAGTGGGAGCATTTGATATGGCACAGTGGGAGCATATGATATGGCACAGTGGCAGCATTTGATGGGCACAGTGGAAGCTTTTGATGGGCACAGTGGCAGCATTTGATGGTACAGTGGGAGCATTTGATGGGCACAGTGGGAGCATATGATATGGCACAGTGGCAGCATTTGATGGGCACAGTGGGAGCATTTGATGGTACAGTGGGAGCATTTGATGGGCACAGTGGCAGCATTTGATGGTACAGTGGGAGCATTTGATGGGCACAGTGGCAGCATTTGATGGGCACAGTGGGAGCATTTGATGGTACAGTAGGAGCATTTGATGGGCACAGTGGGAGCATATGATATGGCACAGTGGCAGCATTTGATGGGCACAGTGGGAGCATTTGATATGGCACAGTGGCTGCATTTGATGGGCACAGTGCAAGCATTTGATATGGCACAGTGGGAGCATTTGATGGGCACAGTGGGAGCATTTGATGGGCACAGTGGGAGCATTTGATGGACACAGTGGGAGCATGTGATGGGCATAGTGGGAGCATTTGATGGCACTGTGGGAGCATTTGATGGGCATAGTGGGAGCATTTGATGGGCAGACTGGCAGCATTTGATGGGCACAGTGGGAGCATTTGATGGGCACAGTGGGAGCATTTGATGGGCACAGTGGGAGCATTTGATGGGCACAGTTCTAGCATTTGATGGTACAGTGGGAGCATATGATATGGCACAGTGGCAGCATTTGATGGGCACAGTGGAAGCATTTGATATGGCACAGTGGGAGCATTTGATGGTACAGTGGGAGCACTTGATGGGCACAGTGGGAGCATTTGATGGGCACAGTGGGCGCATTTGATATGGCACAGTGGCAGCATTTGATGGGCACAGTGGGAGCATTTGATGGGCACAGTGGGAGCATTTGATGGGCACAGTTCTAGCATTTGATGGTACAGTGGGAGCATTTGATATGGCACAGTGGAAGCATTTGATGGGCACAGTGGGAGCATTTGATGGACACAGTGGGAGCATTTGATATGGGCACAGTGGCAGCATTTGATGGGCACAGTGGCAGCATTTGATGGTACAGTGGGAGCATTTGAAATGGCACAGTGGGAGCATTTGATGGTACAGTGGGAGCATTTGATGGGCATAGGGGCAGCATTTGATGGTACAGTGGGAGCATTTGATATGGCACAGTGGGAGCATATGATATTGCACAGTGGCAGCATTTGATGGGCACAGTGGGAGCATTTGATGGGCACAGTGGAAGCTTTTGATGGGCACAGTGGGAGCATTTGATGGCACAGTGGGAGCATTTGATATGGCACAGTGGGAGCATTTGATATGGCACAGTGGGAGCATTTGATGGGCACAGTGGCAGCATTTGATGGACACAGTGGGAGCATTTGATGGGCACAGTGGCAGCATTTGATGGTACAGTGGAAGCGTTTGATGGGCACAGTGGGAGCATTTGATGGGCACAGTGGGAGCATTTGATATGGCACAGTGGGAGCATTTGATATGGCACAGTGGGAGCATTTGATGGGCACAGTGGCAGCATTTGATGGACACAGTGGCAGCATTTGATGGGCACAGTGGGAGCATTTGATATGGCACAGTTGGAGCATTTGATGGGCACAGTGGCAGCGTTTGATGGTACAGTGGGAGCATTTGAAATGGCACAGTGGGAGCATTTGATATGGCACGGTGGGAGCATTTGATGGTACAGTGGGAGCATTTGATGGGCACAGTGGCAGCATTTGATGGGCACAGGGGCAGCATTTGATGGTACAGTGGGAGCATTTGATATGGCACAGTGGGAGCATATGATATGGCACAGTGGGAGCATTTGATGGGCACAGTGGGAGCATTTGATGGTACAGTGGGAGCATTTGATGGTACAGTGGGAGCATTTGATGGTACAGTGGGAGCATTTGATATGGCACAGTGGAAGCATTTGATGGGCACAGTGGCAGCATTTGGTACAGTGGGAGCATTTGATGGACACAGTGGGAGCATTTGATGGGCACAGTGGCAGCATTTGATGGTACAGTGGGAGCATTTGATGGGCACAGTGGGAGCATTTGATGGGCATAGTGGGAGCATTTGATGGGCACAGTGGGAGCATTTGATGGGCACAGTGGGAGCATTTGATGGTACAGTGGGAGCATTTGATATGGCACAGTGGGAGCATTTGATATGGCACAGTGGGAGCATTTGATGGGCACAGTGGCAGCATTTGATGGTACAGTGGGAGCATTTGATGGGCACAGTGGGAGCATTTGATGGGCATAGTGGGAGCATTTGATGGGCACAGTGGGAGCATATTATATGGCACAGTGGCAGCATTTGATGGGCACAGTAGAAGCATTTGATATGGCACAGTGGGAGCATTTGATGGTACAGTGGGAGCATTTGATGGGCACAGTGGCAGCATTTGATGGGCGCAGTGGCAGCATTTGATGGTACAGTGGGAGCATTTGATGGGCACAGTGGGAGCATTTGATGGGCACAGTGGAAGCATTTGATGGGCACAGTGGGAGCATTTGATGGGCACAGTGGGAGCATTTGATGGACACAGTGGGAGCATTTGATATGGGCACAGTGGCAGCATTTGATGGGCACAGTGGGAGCATTTGATATGGCACAGTGGGAGCATTTGATGGGCACAGTGGCAGCATTTGATGGTACAGTGGGAGCATTTGATATGGCACAGTGGCAGCATTTGAAATGACACAGTGGGAGCATTTGATATGCCACAGTGGCAGCATTTGATGGGCACAGTGGCAGCATTTGATGGGATCAGTGGCAGCATTTGATGGGCACAGTGGCAGCATTTGATAGGCACAGTGGTGCATTTGATGGGCACAGTGGCAGCATTTGATGGGCACAGTGGCAGCATTTGATGGGCAGAGTGGCAGCATTTGATGGGCACAGTGGAGCATTTGATGGTACAGTGGGAGCATTTGATGGGCACAGTGGGAGCATTTGATGGTACAGCGGGAGCATTTGATGGGCACAGTGGGAGCATTTGATGGGCACAGTGGGCGCATTTGATATGGCACAGTGGCAGCATTTGATGGCACAGTGGGAGCATTTGATGGGCACAGTGGGAGCATTTGATATGGCACAGTGGGAGCATTTGATGGGCACAGTGGCAGCATTTGATGGTACAGTGGGAGCATTTGATGGGCACAGTGGGAGCATTTGATGGACACAGTGGGAGCATTTGATGGGCACAGTGGGAGCATTTTATGGGCACAGTGGAAGCATTTGATGGTACAGTGGGAGCATTTGATGGGCACAGTGGGAGCATTTGATGGACACAGTGGGAGCATTTGATGGGCACAGTGGGAGCATTTGATGGTACAGTGGGAGCATTTGATGGGCACAGTGGGAGCATTTGATGGGCACAGTGGGAGCATTTGATGGGCACAGTGGGAGCATTTTATGGGCACAGTGGGAGCATTTGATGGGCACAGTGGGAGCATTTTATGGGCACAGTGGGAGCATTTGATGGGCAGAGTGGCAGTATTTGATGGGCACAGTGGAGCATTTGATGGGCACAGTGGGAGCATTTGATGGGCACAGTGGGAGCATTTTATGGGCACAGTGGGAGCATTTGATGGGCAGAGTGGCAGCATTTGATGGGCACAGTGGAGCATTTGATGGTACAGTGGGAGCATTTGATGGGCACAGTGGGAGCATATGATATGGCACAGTGGCAGCATTTGATGGGCACAGTGGAAGCATTTGATGGTACAGCGGGAGCATTTGATGGGCACAGTGGGAGCATTTGATGGGCACAGTGGGCGCATTTGATATGGCACAGTGGCAGCATTTGATGGCACAGTGGGAGCATTTGATGGGCACAGTGGGAGCATTTGATGGGCACAGTGGGAGCATTTGATATGGCACAGTGGGAGCATTTGATGGTACAGTGGGAGCATTTGATATGGCACAGTGGGAGCATTTGATGGGCACAGTGGGAGCATTTGATGGGCACAGTGGGAGCATTTGATGGTACAGTGGGAGCATTTGATGGGCACAGTGGGAGCATTTGATGGACACAGTGGGAGTATTTGATGGGCACAGTGGGAGTATTTGATGGGCACAGTGGGAGCATTTTATGGGCACAGTGGGAGCATTTTATGGGCACAGTGGGAGCATTTGAAATGCACTGTGGCAGCGTTTGATGGTACAGTGAGGCTGCAATTGATGGGGTTTTTTTTCAGTATTTTTCAGTTTGTTTGCGGCCCCTCAAAAAAAAATTTTGAGCACCAGCCGCCACTGTGTATGACTAGTAATAATTATATTTATTAATTATTAATACTAGTCAAACAACATTAGAATTCTTCAATAGCCTATGGGCGGAGCATTTGACCGTAAACGTCCGCTGGCAGCGATCGTATGTTTTTAGCTGCTTCGTCGAATCATCAATGTCTCTATAATGTCGAATCTTTTCTCTCCATGTCGAAATAATCTCGGACTAATAGAGTTAGGTTAGGCACATTCAACCGCAGGTTCGATAGACACAGATCGCTATTGTCACCGTCGCGGCGAATCTTCTGCCTATCTATGACGAACTGTTGTCGCAACGATACGAAAATAAAGCATTTTTTTTATTTTGGATCTTTTGGATTTTGGATTCTGCATGTTTCTTTATGGTTTGTTAAAACTAACACGAAAATCTCCGAAATTCGGACGAAAAAGTCTAGTCCTAAGTCCTAAGTGCGTAGACCATATTGGAGTATTTTCCGATGGTGTGCTACCTATTGGACTGTTCTCAGAGGAGAAGTGTTCTCTTTGCCGATTTGGACACCTGAAGCATATAAAGCGTGATCCCGATACACGCTTGAGGGGGATATACATTATCCCTCCTCTGAAGAGGACGGCATCCTGTACTTTTCCTGGGTACATTTGGCATCATATTTCCAACCATGGACCTATCAGACAACACGAGGGAATAAGTGAGAGCTGATAGAGTCATTCACTCATTCTGTGATCGTTCTGAACGCGGTGACGTAAAACACGTACGTCGGGACTATAAACGGGGCAGTAGCCAATAGCTTTCATCTCTTTATTTATTCTGAGCATGCGTGGCACTTTGTCCGTCGGATTTGTGTACACACGATCGGAAATTCCGACAACAGATTTTGTTGTCGGAAAATTTTATATCCTGCTCTCAAACTTTGTGTGTCGGAAAATCCGATGGAAAATGTGTGATGGAGCCCACACACAGTCGGAATTTCCGACAACAAAGTCCTATCACACATTTTCCATCGGAAAATCCGACCGTGTGTACGGGGCATAAATGTTTAATAGACATGTGCAGAACGAAAAAAAAATGTGTTTTTGATTCAATTCGTTACTTACATAAATTTGTTTATTTTTTTCCGGAATTCGTTTTATTCGAAACGATTCGAATAGTTTTTGGATTCGAATGGTTTTTCGAATTGGAGTAGTTTTCCAATTTCCAAAGATAATAAAATCGAATAGAAAATAAGGGAATAGAATAGAAAATTGCTCAGAACCCCCAAACATTATATATATTTTTTTTAGCAGACAACCTAGGGAATAAAATGGCGGTCATTGCAACTTTTTATCTCACACGGTATTTGCGCAATAATTTTTTAAACGCCTTTTTTTGGGGAAAAAAAAACGGTTTCATGAATTAAAAAATAACAAAACAGTAAAGTCAGCCCAATTTTTTTGTATAATGTGAAAGACGATGTTACGCCGAGTAAACAGATACCTAACATGTCACGCTTTAAAATTGCGCACAATCATGGAATGGCACCAAACTTCATTACTTAAAAATCTCCATAGGCGACGCTTTAAAATTTTTTACAGGTTACCAGTTTAGAGTTACAGAGGAGGTCCAGTGCTAGAATTGTTGCACACGCTCTAACGCACGCGGCGATACCTCACATGTGTGGTTTGAGCGGCATTTACATATGTGGGCGGGACTTACGTGTGCGTTCGCTTCTGAGCGCGAGCTACCAGGGACAGGGGCGTTTTAATTTTTCTTTTTTTTATTATTTTAATTTTTTTTTACTTAATTTTTTTTATTTTTACATTTTTTTTTTGATTACTTTTAATCCTATTACAAGGAATGTAAACATCCCTTGTAATAGGAATCTATTGTGACAGGTCCTCTATATGGAGAGATGTGGGGTCAAGACCCCACATCTCTCCTCTAGGCTGGAAAGCATGAGATCGGAAAAAAAAAATGTCACCGATCTCATGCTGACAGCCGCGATTGCGGCTTCGGTTATTTCCGGGTACCCGGGCGTGACGTCATAACGATGCGCCTGGGCCTCTGACGGTCATAGAGATGACTGGTGACCATCTGTTCACCAGTCATCTCTATCGCCAACATCCGGCGCCGGCCGATTCATTCTCCGGGCCCCCAGTGGCACGGGAGAGCCCGGAGAAGCACCGGATGGCGGCGGGAGGGGGGCGTCCCCTCCCGTCACCTATAAGAACGATCAAGCGGTGGCACTGCCGCTATGATCATTCTTACCGTGCACAGAATCGGCGGCTGAAAAGAATGATATCTGAATGATGCATCTAGCTGCAGGCATCATTCAGATATCACCCCACAAACTAGAGGACGTCATTTTACTATAGGCGGGTATTGAAGTGGAAAAGTGTGATTTTTTTTTTTTACTGCACTTCTGTCTCAGTCTGATTCATGGTCCCTGACAAGTTTTCACTTATTATTGCTTTAGTAGTAAAATTCCAACCATGCTGAATATAAGACCAAGCTTCCTCCCATGATACATTAACCGCTTGCCGACCAGCCGCCGTCATTATACTGCAGAAGGTCGGCACGATCCTGCGAGCCGTCGTAGCTGTACGTCGGCTCGCGGTGTCGGGATAGCAGGCGCGGGCACTCAGCCGGAGGCGCGAGCACACGCCCACTGCACAGCGGAGGTGCCGATGCTCGTGGCCCACGGTCGCAATGACCGCCGGCCGCGAGCGATTGCGAGCACAAGGGACAGAGCACGGAAGTGTGTGTGTGTGTGTGAACACACCAATCCCTGTTCAGTTCTGAGAGGAGTGACAGATCGTGTGTTCCTACCCTGTTTCCCCTAAAATAAGACCTAGCGTGATTGTCGGTGATGGCTGCAATATAAGCCCTACCCTCCAAATAAGCCCTACCCTGTTTCCCCGAAAATAAGCCCTACCCTGAAAATAAGACCTACAAAGACTTTAACTAGGGCTTATTTGGGGGGTAGGGCTTATATTGAAGCCACCGCCGACAGTCACGCTAGGTCTTATTTTAGGGGAAACAGGGTATTAGCTAGGAACCACGATCCATCACTTCCTCTAACCAGTCCCCTCCCCCTTCAGTTAGAATCACCTCCCAGAGAACACATTTAATCCCTTGATCGCCCCCCTAGTGTTAACCCCTTCCCTGCCAGTGACATTTTTACAGTAATCAGTGCATGTTTATAGCACTGATCGCTGCATAAATGACAATGGTCCCAAAAATGTGTCAAAATTGTCCGATGTGTCCGCCATAATGTCGCAGTCCCGCTAAAAATCGCAGATCGCCGCCATTACTAGTAAAAATAAAATTAATTTAAAAAATGCCATAAAACTATCCCCTATTTTGTAGACGCTATAACTTTTGCGCAAAGCAATGAATATACGCTTATTGCGATTTTTTTTTTTTTTTTACAAAAATATGTAGAAGAATACGTATTACCTAAACTGAGGGAAAAAAAATGTTTTTTTTTTATATATTTTTTTGGGGATATTTTTAAAAATACATTGCGTTTTTTTTCAAAATTGTCGCTCTTTATTTGTTTATAGCGCAAAAAAGAAAAACCGCAGAGGTGATCAAATACCACCAGAAGAAAGCTCTATTTGTGGGGAAAAAAGGACGTTAATTTTGTTTGGGTGTCACATCGCACGACCGCGCAATTGTCAGTTAAAGCGACGCAGTGCCGAATCGCAAAAAATGGCCTGGTCATTCAGCAGCCAAATCTTCCGGGGCTGAAGTGGTTAAAAAGCCCAACCCATTTAGCTTTAAATCTTGATGGGGGAACAGAACCCATGTCTTCAAGGGGGATATGTAGCTGATGAAGACATGAAGTGGTTCTAAAGCCCAAATTTTTTTTTTACCTCAATGTATTTCTTGCATTTAGATAAAAAAATGTTTAGGCGTTAGCGTCCCCCCCACCCCACTTTTATTTACCTGAGCCCTTGTTCGATCCAGCGCCATGCACGTGTAGCCCTGTTATAGGGGGGGGTCATATGAAGTTGTCCTCTCCACCCAGGCTATGGCGCTAACCTGCAGGTAACCAAAGGAATATAAAGGGATTTCCAAGCTCTAACTTACCAACCAGCCAGCGACCAACCGAATTGACCTGTCTAACAATATGCATCAAGAACAGGGGTTTTCCATTGTACAGATCAGGTAAGTATAGACATGTTATTTCAAAAAAAAAAGTTTACCTTTACAATCGCTTTAAGCCTTTAGAACCACTTTATTAAAGTATATTTTTTTCCTAAAAAAATTGTGTTTTAAAAATGGCTGCGCAAAAATATTGTGCAACATAAAAAAAATGTAGCAGCCACCATTTTATTCTCCAGGGTCTCCTCTTTCAAAATGTATATAATGTTTGAGGGTGCTAAATAATTTTCTAATCGGTTGTCGTAAATTCTGATCGTGCGCACACAATTCCGATGCACAAAGTTCCACGCATGCTCGGAATCAAGCAGAAGAGCCGCACTGGCTATTCCAGGTCCAGGCATCTCCTTAGAACCTGCCCTTCTAAGTGTTCCCACCTTCATTTAATGAATGGGCACCAGTGGCGGCCCGTCCATAAGGGGCACAGGGGCGCCACCCCTCTAATCCATGTGCCCCTAATCTGGGTTTTATTTTTTTTAAAAGCACATGATTATAGCCTGAGGCTCTAATTGGCTCCAGAAAAGGGTGCAAAGCACCTCACTCTGAGCCCACCAAGCTGTGTGACAATAGCGAATTTATATTCACTATTGTTCTCCTGATTCTCCACCCCCCGGCCAATCAGGAAGCGGGTTTTGAGACGCGATTGGCCAGGGAGTCTTAGGACTCCTGGCCAATCGGGTCTCAGGATCCATTTCCTGTTCGGCCGGGAGGAGGAGCAGCAGCCCTCACCCCAGATCCTCGTCATCTGCCTCCTAAGGTTAGGAGGCCTCTGATCGACGCCTTCCCTTCTGTCTCCCATCCCATGCAGGGGGGGATCGCTGCCTTACGGTCGGTCTCCCACGGGGGGTAGGGTGGCGTTGGTTTGGCATCCCCCCAAAATGTTGAGCGCTGGCTGCCACTGGTGGGCACACTGACCTCCAGTGCAGTCTCTGCAATGTCCTTTGCCTCTTGGTGACTCTGCAAGTCTCTGTGTCTCTTCTGTACACCACTGCCTAACCTCAGCTGCTATTACTATATCCCCGTAAGTCAATCTGCACACTATATAAAATGCACTTGTTACCTTTCAAAAAGTGTTTCCCGGCACTAAACCTTTCATCCAATTTCTAAATGTCTGCATTTGTAAATTCCAAATTCAAAAGCCAATATAAAGGAATAGTGATGGTAAAAAAAAAGTACTTGTGGGTTCAACTAATATTTTTTTTTATAATCCTCCTTTAAGGGGGTGTGGCGGGGGGGTGTGTCTTATGCCTACATACTTTTGCTAATAGGTGTCCCTCGTTCTCATCTCAAAAAAGGTGTGAGGTGTGTATTACATATACCAATAGAGTTATACAGTAAGTGGTGACCCCAAAGGAGTCACAAGTGACTATATAAATCCTTTTATAGTGATAGAATACAAGTGGTAAAGCATATAATTATACTCAAATCAAATAATCAAATGAAGTGTCCATAACAACACACCTATAATAACGGCACACCTCCCAACTTTTTGAGGTGGGAATGAGGGACACCTATTAGCAAAAGTATGCAGGCATAGGACACACCCCCTTAAAGGAGAATTGTACAAAAAAAACAAGATTGGTTGAAAACACAAGTGCTTTTTTTTTACTACTATTAATCCTTTATATTGTTTTTTGGAATTTACAAATGCAGAAATGTAGAAATTGGATGAAAGGTTTAAGGCTGGAAAACACTTTTTGAAAGATATAAAGTGCATTTTATATACAACTATACAGATCAGACCAAAATAAGGGACAAGTGAGGAGGAAAGAGGGACAGAGGGAATTTGTTCCAAATCAGGGACAGTCCCTCCAAATCAGAGACAGTTGGGAGCTATGGATAGTAATCTTAAGGCAGTAAGCATCCAGTCCATTTAGTTAGTTCACATGTCCATACATGCTGTGCAAGTGATCACACATCCAATGGCAAGCTTCGTCAAACTATGCGCTCACCTTCCGGGGAGGCTCTGCCAGGGGTCTGAACTCACCTTCCCCTTAGGGGTATCAATCCAGTGGTCTACTGCTTCCCTGCAGGCACTTGGACTCTTGTTCCCTTATATGGTATACCTCCTCATATATATGTATCATAAGAGCAGCCCTCAAAAATTCCACTCCCCTTTTGCGAGTGGAATTTGAGGGCTGGCGACAATTGGCTGCCTGGGAGCAGGGAGGGGCAGGCACCGCCGGCAGGTGGGTTGAATAGGTGTCCTTCTCCCAGCGATCGCAGAGTGGAAGAGAGAGGAGAGCTGCCCGGATGATCAAGGCATGGGGAACACATCGATAACAGCTTTCATTCCAATTGTCGTGTGTCCCCCGCACTTGATGTAACATACAGCCCAGCCCCCTGGCTAGGAACTTTGACAGACAGATCACCCAGATGGGTGATCTGTCAATCAAAGTTCCCCGACCAGGAGGTGGGGCTGTATGTGACGGCAAGCAGTGGGAACACACGACAATTGGAATGAAAGCTGTTATCGATGTGTTTGCCGCACTTTGATCATCCGGACGCCAATCCTGTTCCTCTCCTCTCTTCCCCTGCACAGGCAGGCTTCATTGGTGGGCACAGGCTGCACAGTGCTAATTTTGAAGGCTTATATGCATGGTATTGTCATAAAAAGTGTTTGGGAACCTGGGCCCTGCCCCAGAGGACAAGGATCAATGCTGGCAGGACATTTCCTGACGTCCTGCCAGCGCAGCGCTCCAGTTTGAAAGCCCTCAGGCTTTCACACTGGAGACAATGCTGCAGCTGTTTGAGGGCGGATTGCAGGCGCTATTTTAAACACTATAGTGCCTGCAAAACGCCCTTGGTGTGAATGGGGTCTAAAGGTAAACAGACTGTGCACTTTGCCATGTGTAGTTGCACTCTCCAAGTGCAGTTGCTCCAGACCTAAGTAAATGAGGTGAAGCTTCACTTTGCAATGAGTACCCAATCACATGCAAAGAAAATACAAAACAGCCTTTTAGCTTACACATAATTAGAAGATGGAAGTCAGCTGAACTTCTGCTCATTTACTAAGCTCTGGAGCTTTGCATAGTGCACAGTCTATTTGTCTTTAGTAAATCAACCCCATAGGCTTTTATTGAGTTTATTTCAGGGGCTTTGGCAGAAAAAAACAAAAAAGCCACTAAAAGCCACTAAACTCACGTTTAGGAGCAGCAGTGTACATGAGGCCTTAGACCAGTGGTTCCCAACCTGGGGGTCGGGACCCCCTCGGGGGTCGAAAGACGATTTGCCAGGGGTCACCGAATCCTGGGCTGTTCCTGAAGCCCACACCGCTCTCCCAGACTTTTCGCGACCGCCCAGCTGGGCTGTTCCTGGAGCCCGTGGTCGCCCACCCAGCCTCTTCACAGCCGCCCATTCAGTTCATGGCATAGCTGGGGGTCAGAGACTAGAAGTCAGCTGACTGGTGAAGAATGTGAAGTGGGAGGGGCTGGAGGAGACCCTATCTCCTGATTTCGGCATAGGTGTCACTGCTGCGAGACACCACAAAGTCGGAGACACAGTGAGTAACACTGCCTGTGATTATAGTTGCCATTTAAAAGTCCCCACGACAGTTCTCAGATCAGCAGATGACCTTGATCAAGAGCACCTAAGTTGGATGATCAGAACTCCCCCGAGCATTGCCACTCATCCCAACTCCCCATCAGCATTGCCACTCATCCCAACTCCCCATCAGCATTGCCACTTATCCCAACTCCCCATCAGCATTGCCACTCATCCCAACTCCCAGCATTGCCACTCATCCCAACTCCCCACCAGCATTGCCATTCATCCCAACTCCCCACCAGCATTGCCACTCATCCCAACTCCCCACCAGCATTGCCACTTATCCCAACTCCCCACCAGCACTGCCACTCATCCCAACTCCCCACCAGCACTGCCACTCATCCCAACTCCCCACCAGCACTGCCACTCATCCCATCTCCCCACCAGCACTGCCACTCATCCCAACTCCCCACCAGCACTGCCACTCATCCCAACTCCCCACCAGCACTGCCACTCATCCCATCTCCCCACCAGCACTGCCACTCATCCCAACTCCCCACCAGCACTGCCACTCATCCCATCTCCCCACCAGCACTGACACTCATCCCAACTCCCCACCAGCACTGCCACTCATCCCATCTCCCCACCAGCACTGCCACTCATCCCATCTCCCCACCAGCACTGCCACTCATCCCAACTCCCCACCAGCACTGCCACTCATCCCATCTCCCCACCAGCACTGCCACTCATCCCAACTCCCCACCAGCACTGCCACTCATCCCAACTCCCCACCAGCACTGCCACTCATCCCATCTCCCCACCAGCACTGCCACTCATCCCAACTCCCCACCAGCACTGCCACTCATCCCAACTCCCCACCAGCACTGCCACTTATCCCAACTCCCCACCAGCACTGCCACTTATCCCAACTCCCCACCAGCACTGCCACTCATCCCAACTCCCCACCAGCACTGCCACTCATCCCAACTCCCCACCAGCACTGCCACTCATCCCAACTCCCCACCAGCACTGCCACTCATCCCAACTCCCCACCAGCACTGCCACTCATCCCAACTCCCCACCAGCACTGCCACTCATCCCATCTCCCCACCAGCACTGCCACTCATCCCAACTCCCCACCAGCACTGCCACTCATCCCAACTCCCCACCAGCACTGCCACTCATCCCAACTCCCCACCAGCACTGCCACTCATCCCAACTCCCCACCAGCACTGCCACTCATCCCAACTCCCCACCAGCACTGCCACTCATCCCAACTCCCCACCAGCACTGCCACTCATCCCAACCCCCCACCAGCATTGCCACTCATCCCAACTCCCCACCAGCACTGCCACTCATCCCAACTCCCCACCAGCACTGCCACTCATCCCAACTCCCCCCACCAAGGAGTAAGAGAAGGAATAAAAATAGAGAATGCATGGAAGGGAGCGGAAAAGAGGGGGAGCAACAAAGAAAAAGGGAGAGAAAGAATAAGAGAAAGAGCAAGAAAGACGGCTAGAGAGAGAGATGGGGGTGGTGGAGAAATTACGATAGTGAGAGATAAAAGGGAAATAAAGGAGAACAAAGAGAGAGAGTGGTACATCCTAAAATGTACCATAGGGGTTTTAATACTGTACGAGTGGAAGGGAATCACTGAGCGCTAAATATCCGTGGGTTAGGGGTGCAAATTACTTATCTTGCCTTGGGTGCTGACACACCAACGCTACGAAAATAATTTTACTGTTGGGGGTCCCCACAACTAAGGAAATTTTATCCAGGGGTCACGGCATTAGTAAGGTTAAGAACCACTGCCTTAGACAATAGTCCACCAAATAGGTGTCCCCATTAGAAGATTGAAAGACAAAACCAGAGGAAATTCCCAGCTCAACTCACCAAGCAGTCTGCTTACCAACTGAATTAACCTGTCCAACAGCCTGCGTTAAAAACAGCGGTTTAGTTTGCACACATTTGCAAAAGCATTCCTAAGCTGCAAGGCCTCTTCACGGCACCCTGTATCGCTTGCAGTCCTAACACTACAAAATGTATGAGCATCTCCACAATACAAGTACATGCATTCTAATAGATAGATAAGGAGCAGGTGGGCCTGGAGGTAGCCCAATCCTTCTTAAAGGCCCAGGAGCACATTGGACACCCAGCACATAGCACAATGGCAGCAAAGGTGTCCATGGTAAGATTGTCATCTCTTGTTATGGTGACACCTCCAATTTTGATTTCCTCTCACTTTCTTTCTCGGTGATAATGGTCATTAGTACAAATACTGCCGTGAATCTCCCAGTTGGGAGGGACATAAACCAGGTGGGGGGGGGGAGCCTTCCCCGTTCCTTCCAAAACCAAAGAAAAAAAAATAGTTTGTCTAGAGATACACTTTAATGTTTATACAATGAGGTACTGAGGTCTAAAACGAATGAATTTGTTTGTAACCACCTCAGACGGAGGAGGAGGAGGAGGTAAATGTTTTGTGTGTATGCCGGTAAGAGGCGGTGGAGGACACACAGCTGTGATCACATCATGGTGAGGAAAAGAGGAAGTCACACAACCGCGTGATCAGCAGTTTGGGTAGAGGAACAATATGAGGCATATCAAAGTGTGGACAAAATTAGAAACCTGGGCCCCAGAGGACCACCCTGGCCACAAAACACAGATAGATTAGATAGATAGATAGATAGATAGATAGATAGATAGATAGATAGATAGATAGATAGATAGATAGATAGATAGATAGATAGATAGATAGATAGAATTTTTTTTAACCTACTGTCACCAGTCAGTATACCTGATCACCACCACACCAGTCATATGATGACACTGTACAGCACTGGTGACAGTATGTAAAAAGATTGTGATAAAAAAAAAAACATTTTATTTAATTTTTTCATTTTCCCAAAAATTCTGACAAATGACTACAAATTCAAAAACTAACCATGCCTCCTGCTAAATATCAGTGGCGGCTGGTGCTCAAAATTTTTGGGGGGGCGCAAACAAACTGAAAAATTCTGAAAAAAAAACATCAATCGCAGCCACTGTCATCAAAATGCAGCCACTGTCATCAAAATCGCATCCACTGTTTAAAAAACTCAGCCACTGTGTCATCAAAACACATCCACTGTGTCATCAAAAACGCATCCACTGTGTCATCAAAACGCATCCACTGTGTCCACTGATCCCAGAAACCATGATTGTCTCCTTAATAGCAGCCAGCATCTCTTTGAACAAGGGGGAAGGGGGGCAAGTTATCAAAGAAGGATACTCACAGTGATTTGGGGGGCTGGGAGAGGATGCTTTATGTGCTAGGGTCCACTTTGGGAGCAGAGAGGATTTGTGCTGGGGGGGTCTAATTTTATATTCAACCCCCCTTCTAGCACAAATCCTCTCTGCTCCCAAAGTGGCCCCTAGCACATACAGCATCCTCTCCCAGCCCCCCAAATCACTGTGATTATCTTTCTTTGATAACTTGCCCCCCTTCCCCTGCAGTGTCATATTCAGACCTCAGATCAGCACGTCCTGTGTATGTGTCCATTCTCCTCCCCCTCCCCCTCTGTCTGTGTATAGGAGGTGTCTTCAGTCCGTGTGTTAGTGACACAGGAGGGGGGGGGATGGGGAAGAGAGGGACAGATACAGATGCAGCTGTGCTGTGCTGTGCTGGAGCTCACCCTCCTTGCCAGACAGCAACCCATCCCTCATATGGCTCTTACCTTCCTCCTGCAGCTCCGCTCGGCCAAAGAACGGAGCTGCCGACGTCACTTCCGGTTCTCGTCTGTTTCACAAAAGCCGGAAGTGACCTCAAGATTTGAAAAGCAATGCTCCCGCCCATAGAATCACACTGATTCTACGGGCGGAAGCTAATCGGCGTTTTCGTTTGCGCCACAAGGCGGGTTAAAAGCCCGCAAATGAAGCACCACGTCTGTAATCTCGTGATTGCATTGACGTGGCGCTTCCCATAGTGCACTGCGTCCGGCGCCACAGTGCACTTTGTTAAAGGACTTTTTTTTCTTTTTGTTCTTAAAGGGGCCGTTTTAAAAAAAAATTTTTTTAATTTTTTTTTTTACTACAGGAGGGGGGGGCGGCGCCCAGGCGCCCCTATGGACGGGCCGCCACTGCTAAATATCTTGGACTGTCTACTTTCCAAAAAGGGGTCATTTGGGGGGGGGGTGGTATATGTACTGTCCTGGCATGTTACGGATTGAGGATTGATCGATTCTCGGATATATATATATATATATCCCATAGTTTGTGGACTCATAACTTTCCTCAGACTAAATAATATACACTGATTGTGATTTTTTTTTACCAAAGACATGCAGCAGAATACATTTTGGCCTAAATGTGTGAAGAAATTAGATTTTATTGGATATGCTTTATAACAGAAAGTAGACGATAGAAAACCCAATGGTCATAGTTTGTATTTATCCATCTCCTGTCTGATCAATGATTAAAAACAATGCTATTTTGTACAGAGCCTTGAAAAAGTATTCATACCCCTTGAAATGTTCCACATTTTGTCATGTTACAACCAAAAATGTAAAGATATTTTATTGGGATTTTATGTGATAGACCAACACAAAGTGGCACATAATTGTGAAGTGGAAGGAAAATGATAAATGATACAAATAAATATGTGAAAAGTGTGGGGGGAATTTGTATGGCGCCCCCCTGAGTCAATACTTTGTAGAACCTCCTTTCTCTACAATTACAGTTACAAGTCTTTTTGGGGATGTCTCTACCAGCTTTGCACATCTAGAGAGGGACATTTTTGCCCATTCTTCTTTGCAAAATATCTCAAGCTCTGTCAGATTGGATGGAGAGCGTCTGTGAACAGCAATTTTCAAGTCTTGCCACAGATTCTCAATGGGATTTAGGACTGGACTGTGACTGGGCCATTCTAATGGGGCGTACACACGGTTGGACTTTTCAGCTACAAAAGTCCGACAGACTTTCGACGGACTTTCAACGGACTTTTGGCGGACTTTCTAATGACCGGACTTGCCTACACACGATCACACCAAAGTCCGATGGATTCGTACGTGATGACGTACACCGGACTAAAATAAGGACGTTGATATCCAGTAGCCAATAGCTGCCCTAGTGTCAGTTTTTGTCCGTCGGACTAGCATACAGACGAGCGGATTTCTGGGTCCGGCGGAGTTACGACGTAAAGATTTGAAGCCTGTTCCAAATCGAAAGTCCGTCAGATTTGCGACTGGAAAAGTCAGCTGAAAGTCCAGGGAAGCCCACACACGATCAGATTGTCCGTCGGATTTAGTCCGTCGGCGTCTGTCGGACTTTTGTAGCCGAAAAGTCCGACCGTGTGTACGCCCCATTACACATAAATAGGCTTTGATCTAAACCATTCCATTGTAGCTCTGGCTGTATGTTTCGGGTCGTTGTCCTGCTGGAAGGTGAACCTCTGCCCCAGTCTCAAGTCTTTTGAAGACTCTAACAGGTTTTCTTCTAAGATTGCACTATCATAAAAAAAAAAGAAAAAGCTTCCATTACAAATGGTTTTGTATAAACTATGAAAGTGTGCGTTACACAAAGTGTGGAGGGATTCAGGAATGCATTATGTACAGAGTTCTGGGTTCAGAAGTGTGCTATGAACAGAGTGCCTTGTTCAGGAGTGTGATATGCACAGGGAGTAGATTTCTGGAGTGCTTTATTTACAGAGTGCAAGGCTCGGGAAAGCACTAGGTACAGACTGCAGGTTTCTGGAGTGCCTTTTGCACAGAGTGCAGGGTTCAGGAGAGTTCTAGATACAGAGTGCAGGTCATCCATCCACATCTCACTATTGCCCCTCTCCTGTGCCCTCATCTCCCCACCCCCTCCCCAAAGCTCCACCATCTTCCACTTGTTTATCTTTGTAAAAGCAGCTCCTTTCTGTAGATGGCTCTTCTATCCACTGCAGCTAGAGCTTCCATGCACCTTTCAGTGCACTGGGTGCACACTCATTTTCAGATCAGAGAGATCAGAGGCTTCACCGGTCAGATCCAAGCTGTGATGTCGGATATGGGCGGGACTGCTACTTAGACCCGCCCCTCTGTCAAACAACCAGTGTAATGAAAGAGTCGCCAAAAGCTGACTGTTTTTTTTTTTCCATTCAGCCTACCATTTCGATTTTCAGGTAAATGTCAGCTTTAATGTCTCCCCACATCAGGGATCGGCCTTGGCACAGAGCAAAGCATTCACCAGGTGCCTTACGGACAGATGGCAGGAGTGCAGGGATGGTGTCAGCAATGGAGGCGCCCAGCTGTAGTACTTATCTTTTAGAACCCCTTTCACACTGGAGGCATTTTTCAGGCGCTATAGCATTAAAAATAGCGCCTGCAAAGTGCCCTGAAAAAGTGGCTCCATTCACTCCAATGTGAAAGCCCCGAGGGCTTTCACACTGGAGCGGTGCGCTGGCAGGGCGTCAGAAAAAGTCCTACCAGCTGCTTCTTTGAAGCGGTGAAGGAGCGGAGTACTCACCGCTCCTCCCCATTGAAATCGATGGGGCAGCGCTGCTATATCACCGGCAAAACACAGAGGCGGCGGCGTTTTGTGGGCAGATTTAACCCCTTTTCGGCCGCTAGCGGGGGTTAAAACCGCCCCGCTAGTGGCATAATAGCGCCGCTATAAAGATGGTAAAGCGGCGCTAAAAATAGCGCCACTTTACCGCTGACACCCGGGGTGGCTCAGTGTGAAAGGGGTCTCACTTTGATCTGAATGGACGATGACAGGTTCTCTTTACTGCCCGACACCCCTAGGTGCCTGATCCCTCTCTCAGATCTCCTGTAGGGGGCCCCGGGGCCCACACACTGGACAGATCCAGCCTCCAGAGAGATTAAGTATCTGCAACAAGAGATCCCACCAATACATACAGAGAGCTGAGGGGGGGAGGGGGGCAGCCTGACACATCATTCCCCCCCACCAGCACAGTGATTGGATGGAACATCACACAGCATGTAGTACCCAGGAAGTGATGTCCTCAGCACTGTACATAGTGATGTCATAATAACAAACCTCCCCAGAAAGCAGCTGACATACTGGAACCTGAAGTCCCTCCTGTGCATGTCTGATACCCCACCGTCCAATCAGAGCTCAGCCGCCTCTCACTATACACTCACCTTACATTCACCTGCAGTGTTCTCCCTGTGTATACCAAGAGAAGCCGCTCATGCTGGAAAGGACGTAGGGGAAGGGGCGGGGCTTAGATACAACCGGCTAGAGGGGAGGGGCTGCTGTGCTCTGTGTAAGGGAGGAGGGGGAGGAGCATTACATGTAATGAAGTACCATGTGAGTCGGCTCTTTCATTACACTGGTTGTTTGATAGAGGGGCGGGTCTGAGTAGCAGTCCCGCCCATACCCGACATCACAACTTGGATCTAACAGGTGAGGTCTTTCATCAGAACTGCACAGTGAACATCCAGCTGGCTCGCCAATCCCTGGATGTGCTGGATGTTCACACTGCTGCAGGCCCTATTCAGCCACAAGCTGACATATAAGCAACATAATTGTGCAGGACAAAGCCTTGCTGCCCAGCCACTCAGCAGCGCCCACTTCATATTGCGCTCATGGCACTTGCCATATGTGCCATACCCTGGATACGCCACTGCTGCTTTATACTTCTCCACAACTTTATCCCTGACCTGTCTGGTGTGTTCCTTGGCCTTCATGATGGTGTTTGTTCACTAAGGTGCTCCAACAAACCTCTGAGGGCTTCACAGAACAGTTGTATTTATACTGAGATTAAATCACACACAGGTGGACTCTATTTACTAATTAGGTGACTTCTGAAGGCAATTGGTTCCACTAGATTTTATTAGGGGTATCAATGTTATTTTGTATCTCTCTATCTCTTGCCTGACCAATGTTTATAAACAATGTTACTTTGTATCTCTCTATCTCCTGTCTTATTGATGTTTATAAAGAATGTTAGTTTGTATCTCAATGTTTATAAACAATGTTACTTTGTATCTCTCTCTCTCCCGTCTGATCAATGTTTATAAACAATGTTACTTTGTATCTCTCTATCTCCCGTCTGATCAATGTTTATAAACAATGTTACTTTGTATCTCTCTATCTCCTGTCTTATTGATGTTTATAAACAATGTTACTTTGTATCTCTCTATCTCCCGTCTGATCAATGTTCATAAACAATGTTACTTTGTATATCTCCATCTCCTGTCTGATCAATGTTTATAAAAAATGTTACTTTGTATCTCCCTATCTCCCGTCTGATCAATGTTTATAAACAATGTTACTTTGTATATCTCCATCTCCTGTCTGATCAATGTTTATAAACAATGTTACTTTGTATCTCTCTCTCTCCCGTCTGATCAATGTTTATAAACAATGTTACTTTGTATCTCTCTATCTCCTGTCTGATCAATGTTTATAAACAATGTTACTTTGTATCTCTCTCTCTCCCGTCTGATCAATGTTTATAAACAATGTTACTTTGTATCTCTCTATCTCCTGTCTGATCAATGTTTATAAACAATGTTACTTTGTATCTCTCTATCTCCTGTCTTATTGATGTTTATAAACAATGTTACTTTGTATCTCTCTCTCTCCTGTCTTATTGATGTTTATAAACAATGTTATTTTGTATCTCTCTCTATCTCTTGCCTGACCAATGTTTATAAACAATGTTACTTTGTATCTCTCTCTCTCCCGTCTGATCAATGTTTATAAACAATGTTACTTTGTATCTCTCTCTCTCCCGTCTGATCAATGTTTATAAACAATGTTACTTTGTATATCTCCATCTCCTGTCTGATCAATGTTTATAAACAATGTTACTTTGTATCTCTCTCTCTCCCGTCTGATCAATGTTTATAAACAATGTTACTTTGTATCTCTCTATCTCCCGTCTGATCAATGTTTATAAACAATGTTACTTTGTATCTCTCTATCTCCTGTCTTATTGATGTTTATAAACAATGTTACTTTGTATCTCTCTCTCTCCCGTCTGATCAATGTTTATAAACAATGTTACTTTGTATATCTCCATCTCCTGTCTGATCAATGTTTATAAAAAATGTTACTTTGTATCTCCCTATCTCCCGTCTGATCAATGTTTATAAACAATGTTACTTTGTATATCTCCATCTCCTGTCTGATCAATGTTTATAAACAATGTTACTTTGTATCTCTCTCTCTCCCGTCTGATCAATGTTTATAAACAATGTTACTTTGTATCTCTCTATCTCCTGTCTGATCAATGTTTATAAACAATGTTACTTTGTATCTCTCTCTCTCCCGTCTGATCAATGTTTATAAACAATGTTACTTTGTATCTCTCTATCTCCTGTCTGATCAATGTTTATAAACAATGTTACTTTGTATCTCTCTCTCTCCCGTCTGATCAATGTTTATAAACAATGTTACTTTGTATCTCTCTATCTCCTGTCTGATCAATGTTTATAAACAATGTTACTTTGTATCTCTCTATCTCCTGTCTTATTGATGTTTATAAACAATGTTACTTTGTATCTCTCTATGTCCTGTCTTATTGATGTTTATAAACAATGTTACTTTGTATCTCTCTCTCTCTCCTGTCTTATTGATGTTTATAAACAATGTTATTTTGTATCTCTCTCTATCTCTTGCCTGACCAATGTTTATAAACAATGTTACTTTGTATCTCTCTCTCTCCCGTCTGATCAATGTTTATAAACAATGTTACTTTGTATCTCTCTCTCTCCCGTCTGATCAATGTTTATAAACAATGTTACTTTGTATATCTCCATCTCCTGTCTGATCAATGTTTATAAACAATGTTACTTTGTATCTCTCTATCTCCCGTCTGATCAATGTTTATAAATAATGTTACTTTGTATCTCTCTATCTCCCGTCTGATCAATGTTTATAAACACTGTGTCAAACACTTTCCTTTTCTTTTCTTTAACAGAAGCAGCTTTTACAGCCGCTCTGTTTACACAGCAAATCCTGGCTGTATTTTTATGTTTAGAAATTGCCAGTAAGACGTGAGGAGGAAAGCAGGAAAGGGGCAGAAGGACAGAACATTGGAGTGCATTTCCATTGACGTTTGTTTGGATGTAGGGCGGTCAGTGTCCATAACTGGCTATAATTGGCAGAGTTGTGCCATGCTGAGCTATCTTAGAAATCTATTCATTGCACTTGTGTTTTCAGTGATTGTTGGGCTGCTCTACTGCTATTGGAATCATTATCATTCTGTCCTTCTAGACAATGTGAAGACACAGAAAACACATCTCAATCACCCCCCTACATGGATCCAGAGAGTCTGTTATGTAACAATATCAGCCAAATGATCAGGGGAACAGTGATAAGCATCTTGATGGTTACTGAACAGGGTGAATAGAAGATACAGGTAGAATGGTAGGACAGTATGAATAGTGTTGTACATACAATTACAGGAGATAAATATATCTCACTAATATACAGTAGATACTTAGGAGTAGCTTACACACTTGGCCACCAGGTGGCAGCACATTACATTATTACAGTATAACAGAGTTTCGAAAAGCTCATAGGCAAACAGGAGGTGTAGCACAGATTAGGACAAATACAGTTGCTTGTGCTTTCCTGGCAATAGGGTTTTGGCACCTCTTTCCCCTCACTGTCAGTTCAGTAGTGGATTGCAGGGATCCGCAGGAAAGATCCACAACAGGAAGGCTGGAGGAGTCTTTGTTCTAAAGGTTCAGGTGGCTGAAGGTAATGCCAACCCACTGGGAAGGCAATATTCTATAGCCAGTCAGCACAATGCCCACCATGACTGGGGCTTACAGGGAAGCTGCATGTTTTTGTGCTTCCATGCTGGATACAACATTGGGAGGCCCCGAATCTGTTGGCATCTCACATGCCCAACCACTGCTGTCCTATCAGGTATGGTTTATATGAACCTTGATGGGTAGGATGAGCTGAAACTTACTGTATATCTCCTGAGCACATTCGGGAATCCAAGCCATTGTGGGAGCCAAGGGGATTGTGGGAAATGGAGTCAAATAAGCCCACACCCCATTTCTGAGTAAAGTTAGTAAAGGGGCCCTCTTCTAAAATAATGCTGCTCTTCCCCTGAGAAGTAAGGCATGGGTAGGGGTTTACTTCCAAGGGGGAAATATATTGGCAGAAACACAATTCAAGTAAATATTTGGGAACGTCTGTACAAGGAGTATCATGTTTTGGTGAGTCTCTTTCCTACTTGTAAAGGGATGCAGGCACCGCAACTTTTCCTAGAGGAACTCTGAGACTTGTTCAGATGGTTCTATAGAGGACTGACTCTCCCATTAAAGAGTCACTCATGGTGGAGGAAAAGACATGGTGGAGCACACAGCTGGTTCTTCACAATAGAGAAAGGTAATATTCTGCAATAAAATGTGTTAACATCCTTGCACTGTATGTAGACCAGCCAGAGGTAATTGTTTTATCATCACAAAAGTGGAGTTATACTTTAATAGACAGAGTGCCATGGCAGTGCAGGAACATATGGAAGAAACAATGGTGGTGCAGAGAAATATAGAAGACATAATGGTGGTGCAGAGACATATGGGAGAAACAATGGTGGTGCAGAGATATATGGGAGAAACAATGGTGGTGCAGAGACATATGGGAGAAACAATGGTGGTGTAGAGACATATGGAAGAAACAATGGTGGTACAGAGACATATGGGAGAAACAATGGCGGTGCAGAGACATATGGGAGAAACAATGGTGGTGCAGAGATATATGGAAGAAATAATGGCGGTGCAGAGACATATGGAACGCACAATGGCAGTGCAGAGAAATATGGGATGATCGTCATGAAAATGGTAAATTAACATGAACAGAAATAGAAAGATCACAGAGGGTGTTTTTCAAGCATGCAGAGCACACGTTACTGTCATAGATTCCCTAAAACTAAAAGAACTGTCACCACTTCATACTTCATTGCCTTCTCTGAGCCATTACTAAAAGAAGAAGAGGAAATACTAGAAATATCACATGCTTGTCCTCAGGGTTTTTTTCTCAGAAAAAAGGTGCAGGAACTCAATCGCGACCCCCCCCCCCCCCCCCCCTGAAACCCCCTCACACACACATACACCCTCCAAACCTCATTACATAGTGGGTTAATAGTGTGGTTACATTTCATTAACAGTGGAAGGGTCTTAAGGGTCATTAAACACCAGGAGTGAATTACATACAGAATGCAGAGTTCAGGAGTGCATTACATACAGAGTGCAGAGTTCAGGAGTGCACTACATACAGAGTGCAGCGTTTAGGAGTGAATTACATACAGAGTGCAGAGTTCAGGAGTGAATTACATACAGAGTGCAGAGTTCAGGAGTGCACTACATACAGAGTGCAGAGTTCAGGAGTGCACTACAAACAGAGTGCAGAGTTCAGGAGTGCACTACATACAGAGTGCAGAGTTCAGGAGTGAATTACATACAGAGTGCAGAGTTCAGGAGTGCACTACATACAGAGTGCAGAGTTCAGGAGTGCACTACATACAGAGTGCAGAGTTCAAGAGTGCACTACATACAGAGTGCAGAGTTCAGGAGTGAATTACATACAGAGTGCAGAGTTCAGGAGTGCACTACATACAGAGTGCAGAGTTCAGGAGTGCACTACATACAGAATGCAGAGTTCAGGAGTGCACTACATACAAAGTGCAGAGTTCAGGAGTGCACTACATACAGAATGCAGAGTTCAGGAGTGCACTACATACAAAGTGCAGAGTTCAGGAGTGCACTACATACAGAGTGCAGCGTTCAGGAGTGCACTACATACAAAGTGCAGAGTTCAGGAGTGCACTACATACAGAGTGCAGCGTTCAGGAGTGCACTACATACAGAATGCAGAGTTCAGGAGTGCACTACATACAAAGTGCAGAGTTCAGGAGTGCACTACATACAGAGTGCAGCGTTCAGGAGTGCACTACAAAGAGAGTGCAGAGTTCAGCCTTCTCTCACAGCCGCTTACCTCTGCATTCCCCATCCACATCCCATTTTCACCCATCTTCAGCTCTGACCTCTCCATGTAACCCCCTCTTCCTTAAAAGCTCCACCATCGTCCACATATCTTACTTCTGTTGCTGTATTAAGCTGAAGCACCCAGCTGGCTCTAGTACCTCCACTGCAAGTGACTTCTGTGTTTATAGGTGATAGTGTTAGGCAGAGAGCCTGAGCCAGAGGTGGTGGAACTGAGTTCCACCAAGTTCCACCTGAAAAAAATCTCTGCTTGTCCTTATCACCAAGCATGTGATAAGGACACCACCACACTTCCTTTTCATACGTGTGAATGTGCATTATATACAAGGTATCTACTCTATCTACCTTTGGTTGAACTCAATGGACTTTTTTCTACCTATGTTACAATGTTACACTGCCCAGGCATGGTCTACCATTGTCGCTATCTGGAAGCTGGGCCACTATTGTCTCTATTAGGAAGCTGAGCTGAACCACCCTAGTCACTAATAGGAAGCCAGTCCACCCTTGTCACTATCAGGAAGGCGGTCCACCATTGTCACTATCAGGAAGCTGATCCACTATTGTCACTATCAGGAAGCCAATCCACCATTGTCACTATCAGGAAGCTGGGCCACCATTGTCTCAATTAGGAAGCTGTCCACCCTTGTCACTAACAGGAAGGCGGTCCACCATTGTAACTATCAGGAAAACAGTTTAACATTGTCACCATCAGGAAGTGGGTCCTCCATTTTTACTATTAGGAAACCAGGTTAACATTGTCACTATAAGGAAGCCGGTCCACCATTACTTTTTCTTTTTGTTTTAGGTCACTCTCTATCTAACTGCAACCCCTCCTCCCTTCCAAAAAAAAATATAAGGTACCACAGAGGCAGGTTGGGCTAGAATTTCACCTTAGGATCTAATGCTCAGCAATAATGGAGCAGATGGGCCTCAAGAGTGTATAGACGAGCACCAGTCACTTTTCAATGCAGAAAATAGAGTTTATTGATTTTCACCCAACACTCCTGGGGGGGAGAGCTAGGGCACAGTACACCCATGGATTTAGTGCTCTCCAGATAAGGGACAAAAAGTATTTACATTTTTCACAGGTAGAGGACCTTTAGGCCAAGTCAGTATTCTATTAAATCACCTGTGGCCTGCAAGACACAATTTTTTTCTGCTACCGACTCCTTGGGGAGAGGCCACACTACAGTCATAGACAAAGCTTTACCCAACTTTTTAAATTCCACAATTACGCTTAAGTGTGTCCATGGTGCAACCCCCTAGTGGTTGGCCAGGGAGATATAAATATTCATAATTAATTAGTGCAACCTTCCACACTATTGCCAGGAACACTCCCCAGCAGCAGACAGAAGCAAATAATAACCTGAGTCTAGGAGAGACCCAAGCCAAGAAAAATGAATTATCAGTCCTCAATCACCTGGTTTTGAATTAGAGACCAGGAAGAGATCCTCTGGGTGTAGGAGACAGAGAATGGAATCTATTGGGTATAATATTCCAACTCAGAATAGGTTCCATCCTCCGATGGATTAGAGGGGGGATGAATCAGATTTCAGACATAAAAATAGTTTTTTCAAGTGAGACCATTGGGAGCGACCTCTGGGACAGTATTACAGGAGCCCCTTAAAACCTATGAGATGAGGGAGGGTACCCCGGGTAGGAGTCCCTCAAAGGGACCGCAGGTGGATGGGGTGCAGAGGAATGCATATGAGAAGAGAGGAAAATATAATATATAGGCTATGATGTCAGGTAAATGTAGTTCTGTTCCTCTGTAATCATTGGAGAATCTGTTGATTTCTTTTGGCTGTTCTGGGTTTTACATGCTGCAGGTCTGATTGCTCTCCTCTGCCTTTTTAAGACTTCTGGAACATAGGAAGTTGAGCAAAGCAAATGAGCATGAATATTTATTTGCTGCAGCCAGTCCCTGGTAAGGTGTGCCCAGTAGGTGGCTGAAGAGCACATAACTATTCTGAGGCCTGGAGCAGCCCGGTTCTAGTCCTGGGTTTAACACTGCAGGAGGGTTCCCTACCCTGAGTGGCTCTGCCCCTCTGGGCAGACTGCTGGAGTTTGCTGCATGTTCATTGAGGTCCCAGCTGTGGCATAGCATTGCATTGCTTTATAAGTGAAGGAAAGAGCTATACTAAAACACATTTTAAATGAACGGATCAGAATAGGTAAATTCCTGTGTCAAGTTGTCACCACCCTCTATAGATAGATGATGTTGCTAAAGTACAGTTTAAGAGAATCCTAAGAAATTGTTCTAAACTCAAAGAATATTTGGTCCACACAGAGATTATTATGAACATGAAGATTATCTGCATGTCAGGACAGGAGGTATTTGTGCAAGAATATAGACAGTCAAAAGACCAATGTTCCGCTCACCCGACTGTTATGGACAAGAGTCTCTGATATCTGACAGGTGTCCCAGGTATCTCCGTAAGATTCCGTCTATAGGGGGATCTCGCACTGCACAGATCCTGTCTTCCAGGGTGCTCGATTGCCACACGGAAATCCAGGGGGCTTCACAGTATAGATAGACTGATAGCGCTATAATGTCGTGAGGCCGTCTAGGCACACCGTCCTGATACCTCAGCTAGAGATGTCTCCCACTATCCTCATGATGTGTGGTGTGCTTGCGCTGATGTGATGCGGTGCGTCATCCGTGACGTATAAAGCGTCACTGCCGACATGTTTCCCCCAGTCACATGGGTTTTTTCAAGGATCAAACAGTTCCTCCAATAGAGAGCCTTAGCGAGGGACACATCCGTGCTTCAGAGTAGATGAGAAGACCGCTGGATGGATGGGCTGGCTCCACAGACACAGGCTCATCAAGCAGCTGCCAACAGGCCGCGAGTGAGCCGGTCACTGACTGAAGAGACGGCCGGTCAGGAGAGGGCTGTGGGGCGCCTACAACACTTGTCCCAGGGAGAGCTCTGGTGAAGCCAACTGACAGAAGATGCTGTAGTTGTCAGGATAACATGTTTCGGAGGGCATGTAGGCACCCCACAGTTCTCCTGACCGGCCATCTCTTCTTTTAGTAAGCGTCTCATTCGCGGCCTGTCAGCAGCTGCTTGATGAGCCTGTGTCTGTGGAGCCAGCCCATCTATCCATCCAGCGGCCTTCTCATCTACTCTGAAACACGGATGTGTCCCTCACTAAGGCTCTCTATTGGAGGAACTGTTTGACGCTGTTTATTCAACTTCACTTATGAGTGTGTCAATTGTATTATTTTATATCCAATAAAAGATGTTATTGCATCACGAGCCTGTGCGCTCGTATTCCCTTTTGTTTTCACAGCTATCAATTTCCCGTTGATCACTGAGCTGCAAGGAGCATGATGCTGGCCAGATTGTTTCACATTAAGCATTCTAATTAAGGGATTCCTTAGAGTGTTATCACTTTGGATTGGACATTTCTAGCGCAAAGACTATTTTTGTTGTATTTTTTGTTTCAGCAAGAAGACATCACTAAAAACAGCAGAGTTCGCACCTTCAGACCCGGGTCCTGACAAAATGTCATCTCCCTTCCATGAAAAGAGAATAGCATACATGTTCGATATGAATGCTTTCTATCCCTGCAGAAAATGTAATATATGTAAAACCACGGAATGTACCACAAGAAAAATAGGTGGTTTTAAATTAAATGTCACTGGAAGGGAATTTCTGATGAAACATTTTATTATGTGTAATACTTCCTTTGTCGTTTACATACTGGAGTGCCCTTGTGGCCTCCGGTATGTAGGCCATACTACAAGAAAATTATAAATTAGGCTCAGAGAATATGTCCAAAGTATTAAAAAGGATCTGAAGAGTCACAGTCTGCCAAAACATGTCCCTGAGGTTCCTAATGGATGAAGTCAGGTGCTTGGCTAAGAATGGAGAGTGAGAGAGACCCTGCCTGCAGCTGCTCTCTGTAACTGATGCCCTGTAATGTTGAACTGGTTCACAGCTATATCAGCCAGCGGAGGGAGCTGCTGAGCAGGAAGAGTTTAGTAGACTGAGTCAGGCAGCACTGCACTGTGGGAACTGTAGTCCAGGGGAGGGAGACTTTACTGTAATCAGCTTTTGAACTACACTATATTGCCAAAAGTATTGGGACACCCCTCCAAATCATTGTATTTAGGTGTTCTAATCACCTCCATGACGCAGGTTTAAAAAATCAAGCAACTAGGCATGCAGACGGCTTCTACAAACATTTGTAAAAGAACAGGTCGCTCACAGGAGCTCAGTGAATTCAAGCTTGGTACTGTGATAGGCTGCACCTGTGCAATAAGTCCATCGGTGAAATTTCCTTGCTATTAAATGTTCCACGAAAAACTGTTAGTGGTATTACAGTATAACAAAGTTGAAGCAACTGGCAACAACAGCAACTCAGCTAGGAAGTGGTAGGCCACGTACAATGATAGACCAGGGTCAGCGCATGCTGAAGCGCACAGTGCACAGAAGTCGTCAACTGTCTGCAGAGTTAATAGCTACAAACCTCAAAATTTCCTGTGGCCTTCAGATTAGCACAACAGTGTGTAGAGAGCCTCATGGAATGGGTTTCCATGGCAGAGCAACTGTATCCAAGCCTTACATCACCAAGTGCAATGCAAAGCGTCGGATGCAGTGGTGTAAAGCACACCGCCACTGGACTCTAGACAAGTGGAGACGTGTTCTCTGTCTGTTTCAGTGAAGGGAACTCTTAAGGCTTCAGCATACAAAGACATTTTGGACAGTTTCATGCTCCCAACTTTGTGGGAACAGTTTGGGGATGGCCCCTTCCTGTTCCAACATGACTGCAAACCAGTGCACAAAGCAAGGTCCATAAAGACATGGAAGGGCGAGTTTGGGGTTTGGGAACTTGACTGGCCTGCATAGAGTCCTGACCTCAACCCGATAGAACACCTTTGGGATGATTTAGAGCGGAGATTGTGAGCCAGGCCTTCTCATCCAACATCAGTGCCTGAACTCACAAATGGGCTTCTGGAAGAATGGGCAAACATTCCCAAAGACTTCCTAAACCTTGAGGACAGCCTTGCCAGAAGAGTTGAAGCTATTATACTGTAGCTGCAAAGGGTGGGCTAACTCAATATTGAACCTTACGGACTAGTTAAAGTTCATGTGCTTGTAAAGGCAGGTGTCCCAATACTTTTGGCAATAAAGTGTACATTCACAGAAGAGAGGAGATTGCCAGGAAGAGGGAAAATAGCTACATTGTCTCAGGCCGTACAGAAAACAGCTGCCTCTTGCCACGAGGGAGACTAAAGAGTGCACATTGCTGTCCAGTTTGCACCATTATTGCTGCATAGCAGTTGCCTCAGTAAGATCCAAGGTGCTGAGTTTGGGAATGCTGACAGCCAGAGTCAACTAGGTGCAGAGCAGAGAGTTGACTAATTGTGCGGGTGAGCTGAGATATAACTGGGACTGGTGCTGCAGGGATTAACTATGTATTTATACATGGAGATCATATCCCCCCCTTATGTATTTATACACGGTGATCATATCCCCCCTTATGTATTTATACATGGTGATCACATCCCCCCTTATGTATTTATACATGGTGATCACATCCCCCTTATGTATTTATACATGGAGATCATATCCCCCTTAAGTATTTATACATGGAGATCATATCCCCCTTATGTATTTATTCATGGAGATCATATCCCCCCTTATGTATTTATACATGGAGATCATATCTCCCCTTATGTATTATAGATAGAGATCATATCCCCCTTATGTATTTATACATGGTGGTCATATCCCCGATTATGTATTTATACATGGTGATCATATCCCCCCTTATGTATTTATACATGGAGATCATATCCCCCTTATGTATTTATACATGGAGATCATATCCCCCCTTATGTATTTATACATGGTGATCCTATCCCCCCTTATGTATTTATACATGGAGATTATATCCCCCTTATGTATTTATACATGGAGATCATATCCCCCCTTATGTATTTATACATGGAGATCATATCCCCCCTTATGTATTTATACATGGAGATCATATCCCCCCTTATGTATTTATACATGGAGATCATATCCCCCCTTATGTATTTATACATGGTGATCATATCCCCCCTTATGTATTTATACATGGAGATCATATCCCCCCTTTTGTATTTGTACATGGAGATCATATCCCCCCTTATGTATTTATACATGGTAATAATATCCCCCCTTATGTATTTATACATGGAGATCATATTCCCCCTTATGTATTTGTACATGAAGATCATATCCCCCCTTATGTATTTGTACATGGAGATCATATCCCCCCTTATGTATTATACATGGTGATCATATTCCCCTTATGTATTTATACATGGAGATCATATTCCCCCCTTATATATTTATACATGGAGATCATATCCCCCTTATGTATTATACATGGTGATCATATTCCCCCTTATGTATTTATACTTGAAGACCATATCCCCCCTTTGTGTATTCATACATGGAGATCATATCCCCCCTTAAGCTCCTCTTCTCAAGAGAGAATAAATTCAGTTCCTCTAATCTCTCCTTATAGCTGAGCTCCTCCATGCCTCTTATCAGTTTGGTTGCCCTTCTCTGCACTTTCTCCAGTTCCCTGATATCCTTTTTTGAGAACTGGAGCCCAAAACTGAACTGCATATTTCAGATGAGGTCCTACTAATGATTTGTACAGATGATGGCTCTCTTTTTTTGCAGTCAACATAGTCTTTTAAACTCAAAACTGAATGACCCTGTGGTACTATGCCAGCCAAGTCTCTAAAGGTTAGAAACAATGGCTTAGATATACCAGAGCTCAGCTCTTTGAGGACCCATGGGTGTAAACTAAACTACTCTAGGTGCTTTATTAAATGTTATTTTGTCTAAGTGTTTCTAAGTGGATCATATCAAATTTGAGCCATTGTGGATCATTTAGGGCTATGTCAATACCATCCCCATTAAAGGCTCAGTTCACCTTTCCAAAAAAATATAATAAATGCAAATCTTTTTTTTTTTTTTTTTACAGGAGCCTACAGAACATTATACCTGTGATCAGTGGATCGTGGGTGCAATGTCAGGCTCCTGCACACACTGCCTAGAGCTCTCCGCCTGTATCTCTGTACAGGCAAACCGTTCCTGAGCTGTAGGCAGTGAATGAACTACCAGTGTGCTGATTATCACGCTCACAGTTTATTGATACTATAAGTCCATCTGCTATGGTGGTCTAGTTAGGTCTACTGTGTGACAATAAGGAAATCAACAACTTCTGCCCATAGTGAAGGTTATGAACGTTTATTTTGAAGTGAAGCATTACAAAGTAAAATAAAGATTGGAAATTAGAATTTATTGTGTGTGGAGATCATGAGACATGACAAGTGGATCAAGCATCTGACCTCTTCATCAACTGGGAGGGGTTTAAGCTCCAAGCCTCCTGGACAGTTGTCATGTAGGACCCTCCCAAACATCAACATTTTACAGATTAAATCATTCACTTAAGAATCTGCACAAGCAGCAAATCATTAATTACAATAGACGTTCATTTCTTTGTTCTCTCTAAACTACTTATCAGCTTGACTGACCTCCAGACTCCCAAATATAAAATACTGTAGAAGAAGACCAAATGTCTCAATGTTCCACAACAAGACATTCCAAGGATCTGGAGAACAACAATTAGTTCTAATAAAATCTTTCTGCAAAATCATTCTACCAAGTGAACCTGTTATTATAAATAGAATGTAACATTAGCATATAAGCATGCAATTTAATCAGTAAAGCATACAATAATTATTTTTCTTTATAGTATGATTAGAGCCATCAACGAAATTGGGTTAATGGTGATTCTAGCAATAGTTTTCTCCATCCCGTCATTGTATCTATATCCAATTATTGGCCAGTCTTCCCATTTTTATTTTTGGTACAATATGAAAGATGAGGTTGAGTCGAGTAAATAGATCCCAAATACGTCATGCTTTAAAATTGTGTGTGCCCAGTTTAGAGGAAACCATAAATGATGGTCCTGGAGTTACTACTATCACTCTGGCATGCTCAGCAATACCTAATGCATTTGGTCCATTGACATATGTAGGTGCCCCTGACATATTCGTCTATGTTCATATGTGCATGTATGCAGGGGGCCTTTAAATTTTGGGGGCATTTAGGAGACATCAGAGGTCTATTAGACCAGGGGTCTCCAAACTTTCAAAACAAGAGGCCAGTTTATTGCCCTTCAAACTTTAAGGAGGTTAGACTCGCCAGTGGAAGTAGAAACTGCCCTGGCATCAGTGGGAGTAAACAATGTCAAAGACTTGGTGGTCAATGGGAGTAAAAAAAATATCATTGGTGTCAGCGGGAGCAATAGTGTCCCATCACTGGTGTCAGTGGGAGAATTAGTTCCCAATCTCTGGTATCAGTGGGAGGAATAATGCCCCATTTTTGGTGTCAGTGGGAGGAATAATGCCCCATTTTTGGTGTCAGTGGGAGGAATAGTGACCCATCATTGGTGTCAGTGGGAGAATAAGTTCCCAATCTCTGGTGTTTATGGGAGGAATAATACCCCATTGTTGGTGCCATGGGAGAATTCGTCCCCAATCTTTGGTATCAGTGGGAGGAATAGTGCCCCTTTGTGGGTGTCAGTGGGAGTAATAGTGCTTCATCATTGGTGTCTTTTGGAGGAATAATTTGCCATTATTGGTACCAGTGGGAGGAATAGTGCTTCATCATTGGTGTCTTTTGGAGGAAAAATTTGCCATTATTGGTACCAGTGGGAGGAATAGTGTTCCACCTTTGGTATCAATGGTAATATTGCCTTGTATCAGTAGAAGGAATAGTGCCCCAAGGGCCAGATAAAAGCAAGAAAAGGGCCATATCTGGCCTGCGGGACACAGTTTGGAGATACCTATATTAGACTATAAGGTCTCCCCTGCCCTCCACTGAAACTAATGAAGCCCACTTTGTGCTCCATTTGCTTCTACACACAGTTTTCAGGAAAAGTGACAGCAGAAACTGGAAGTGATTAAATCCTTGTTGCTTCCAAGTTTTTACAAGCTGGGGGAGATCAGCAGATGGAGGTTCTCTGGTCTCCTTCCCATCTATCCAGCAACACCACACATGTTGGTCCTGGGCCTGTAGGTGGGACAGTGGAGCCTGGGAAATAAGGTGGGAGGGTAACCAGGTAGGATACCTAATCCAGGGACCATGGAAGTGATCTGGTGGCTGTACAGCCCCCTGGTCACCTCCATCTTAAAACCCACATTGGGGCTGTGATATTTAAAAGCATTCTTAGCTAATGTAGCAGCCAAGTGTGTGTGTAAAAACCCAGTTGCTGCCAAGTAAGCCTTATGTCGGTGGTGGAGGAAAAGTAAATGTTGCAGGCTCCTGGGCTGTCACCAAGTGCCAGAACAACCATGCGTTCTAAAGCATCTGAATTTGTTCCTGGTCAGTGACCCACTAGGTGGTAAAGAGAGGTGTAGGATGAAGATGACAGCCCCATTATGCAGAACTTTGTTAATAAATCATTATGTTCTTGTCCACTGCTTCCTCCTGTTGGCCAAGTATTGATCCAATCAGATTCTCCATCCTGTGGTGTCACCAGTATCTGAGTAGATTTCTCAGATCTGATCCCCCCCCAGATATCTTTATACAACCTTCCCATACACCTAACACAGCATGGAGTGGCTCAGTGAAGGTGGTGGTGAAGGTGTGGAAATGTCGGATCGGGTCACACAGATCATAAAAAGAGATCCGCCCGGCCTCATAATCCAGATCTATCCTGACTCTGTTACTGGAGACACCGTGGGGTAATTGGATCTCCTTCCCGTCATGTTTCACAAAGTAGTAATTTAACCCCCACCTCCTTAAACCCCAGGACTTCTTATTGTCCCCAATTCCTGACTGATCTCCTCTCCTGTCTATACTGGGATAACACATCCCAACTATACAGAATTCTGACCTCTCGATATCCACTTCCCAGTAATGCCTCCCTGAGGAGAAACTCTGACTGCTTATCACCTGAGAATACCGAAATCTCTCTGGTGTTTCTGGGCGATTCTGATGTAATAACCAGGATACAGTTTTCCGGTCATCTGATATACGTAGGTCATTAGAAGCTGTACTCACATCCAGTAATATGTCTGTAATCCCCAACACCCCAGATGTTAGCTGTATTATGTCAGATAGACCTGTGTGTAATGAGTGTGATATCTCCACCACATCCAGATCCCCTCCATCATGGAGGAGTTTATCATGTCTCTCTCTGTCCTCATCATCTCCATCCTCAGTATCACACAAGTAACCTGTGTCTGATTCCTGTAGGACAGTCAGTGGATCCGTCATGTTACACAGCTCCTCAATGTCCCCCATCTTCTTGGACAGGACCTCCTTCTTTATTTCCAGCTGTTGGATCATATCATTGACTGAGATGGAGACCAGCTCTGCCTGCCTGGAGAGCTCACTCAGGACTCTCTTCTCCAGGTCTTCCAGATGTCTCCTGAGGTCCACGAACAGGGCAGTGACTCTCTCTGTTTCATCATCTGCTTTTCCTTGTACTTTCCTCCCGTGTTCCTGCAGACTCTGGACTCTTTTCTCCATCTCCTCTCTCTCTGTCATCAGTTTTTGCAGAACATTTCTCAGTTTCTTTTTCTTCATCTCAGAGGCCTCATCCAGAGTCTCCACCTGGTGTCCCCGATGTTCTCCGGCTAAACTGCAGGACACACAGATACAGGTGGAGTCTTCAGTGCAGTAATACTTCAGTAGTTCCTTATGGACGGAGCATTTCCTGTTCTCTAGGGAAGTGGTGAGGTCACATAAGACATGTTCTGGTGACTTGCTGTGGACTCTCAGGTGATTGTCACACAGAGAAGCTTCACACATCAGACAGGATTTCACAGCAGGTACAGGAGTGTGAATACAGTAAGTACAGAAGACCCCGGACTCCTCCTGATCTGGCTGAGAAGACAGGAAATTCTCTGCTATGTTCCGTAGTGTTATGTTCCTCTGAAGGACGGGACGTTTCCTGAATGTTTGTCTACAGTCAGGACAGGAATAACCCCCAGACCCCTCCTGTGTATCCAACACACGACCAATACAGTCCCGGCAGAAGTTATGTCCACATTTCAGGGTTACAGGATCTGTATAAACGTTCAGACAGACGGAACATTCCAGCTCCTTCCTCAGATCAGCAGACGCCATCACTGAGAGCAGAAGAGAGAAAAGAAAGTAATGCCTGACACTCATTAACCAGTGTGACCAGTTCTGTACATTCCTACAGGGAGGGGCTGAGACTCATAGCCATAGCATTCCTTATACAGAGGAACACAGATAATATACGGGAGGATTCCTGACAATAATCTTCCTATCTGGGGAAAATAAAGGATATTTAATAATCTGTGGAAACACGGGGGTTGATTTACTAAAGGTACATATACTGTGCACTGCAAATGCAGTTGCTCCAGAGCTTAGTAAATGAGGTACAACTTCTAATTGCAAAGAACGTTCAATCACATGCAAGAAAAATAAAAAACAGCATTTTTGTTTGTACACGATTGGATGATAGAAACCAGCAGAGCTTCCCCTCAGATCTAGAGCAAATGCACTTAAAGTGCACCTCAAAGTGCACAGTATGTTCTCCTTTAGTAAATCAACCTCAAGTGTCAGGAATATTTGTTCCTCCTTTGTATTATTATTTGAACCTTTAATAAACTGATAAGGTTACCCAGAGGAAATGTATATATCTGAAGTAATACAAGAGATCTGGAGATTAGTGAGTGACACAAACATGATTTGGGTGTTGTGGGTCAGAAGTCAGTAAACGTCCCTTCCTGTTCTGAGAACATGTAGTGTAGTATGGGGAGCAGATCCCATCCAGCCCCCCTCCTAAACTCCATTATGTGTTATGGCAGAGAGGGGGCCATTTACACTCTGTATGTACTAACACAACAGTAGATCAGAGCAGTGTTTTTCAACCGTTTTCCAGTCAAGGCACCCTTTAGAACTGTGCTCAATCCTGGGCACACCGGTCTGAGGGCTTCAATCTCCCCAATACGGATAATAAACACTTGGAAGTTTTTCGTGATATGGTAGCTAATGAGTTGGACACACTCAAAATTAAGAAAGTACCAGACCCCCAAAATATTAAGAGAGGTGTCCAACAACTATAGGATAGTAATAATATCATTATACGACCAGCAGATAAGGGGGGATGGATTGTTCTGATGACCAAAAAACATTACACAGAAGAAATGGAAAGGTTATTATCTGATAGAACGACCTACCAGTTAATAAACAGGAATCCCATCTATAAGTTTAGGCGTGAGTTAGAGTCATTAATCAAAAAAGGCGTGAAGAAAAAGATTCTAAGTGAAAAATAGGTTGAATTTTTAATACCTTCGGGTTGTAGGACTCCCATGGTCTATTTTTTGCCTAAAATACATAAAAATGGCACTAGGCCACCAGGGAGACCGATTGTTAATGGCGTCAATTCATTGTCAGCCCGGGTTAGGCCAATATATAGACATACATTTACAGCCCCTTGTTGTTTCTACTAAAGCATATCTCAAGGATACAAAGAAAGTGTTGCAGATTATAGATGAAGTATCCATTACTGGACAGTGTTTCCTTGATACAGCGGGCATAGGTTCGCTATATACAATTATAGGCCATACGGAAGCTATGGAATTCGTTAAGTGGGCCCTGAGATCCTCTGACCTTCCGAGGAGACATAAAAAATTCATAATGGATAGTTTGGCATACGGGTTAGGGCATAACTATTTTTGGTATGCCAACCAGTATTACCATCAGATTACAGGGGTTGCTATGGGGTCTCGGTTTGCCCCTAGTGTGGCCAATATTTTTATGGCCCACTGGGAGGAAGAAGCAGCTTTTAAGGAACGACCCCATTGGTTACTTTGCTACAGACGCTACATAGATGATGTGTTTATGATTTCACAAGGAGAGGAGGCAACATTGAAACAATTTATGTCTAAATTAGATGGTAATAGTAAAAATATAGTATTGACATAGCATGTGGATAGAGAAAGATTGATATTCTTAGACTTAGAGATCTTCAGGAAAAGGTATTGCTTTATGCACAAAAAAAATCTTTAAACCTACAGAAAGGAATATTTTCATATCACTGGACAGTTGCCATCACAGGTCTTGGCTTTTGAACATCCCGAAAGGGCAGTTCATTTGCCTTCGGAGGAACTGTACAGATCCAGAGGATTTTTTGAGACAATCTAGTATCATAGAGAAAAGATTCCTGGAGAAAGATTACGATCAATCCAATATCAGGCATGAAATTGAAAAAGTCGACAGTATGGACAGAAGTACCTTGATTAAAGACAAAGATAAAACAGGGGTGGGGAGTAAGCCAGAGGACCAATTTAGAATCATTTTAGATTACAATGCCCAAACTAAGAAATTGGAGAATATTATCAAAAGGTATTCAGGTATCCTACAAAAAAGATAGAATATTAGGTCAAGTCTTACCACCCCAACCACGTTTTGTATATAAAAAAGCTCCTGCACTGAGGAACATCTTAGCCCCAGGAGTAGTAGATGCCCCTAAGCCCAATAAGCGATCTTTTTTCCATTGATGGTAGACTTTTATACTTGTGGTAAATGCAAACCACGTAAAACCTCTAAGTGTAATATAAGAAAGAAAAAGGAGTTTATAGCCTCGGCCACAGGGAAGACCCATGTAACTAAAAAATTTCATCACCTGCTCCACCAAAGGGGCCGTCTACATGTTGGAGTGTGATTGCGGTAAACAATACATGGGATGTACCTCCAGGGAGTTGCAGGTGAGAGTGAGGGAACATATGGCCAATATTTAAAGAGGCAAAAAATAACATAGTGTTCCGAAACACTTCAGGATAGCACATCAGAAAGATCCATCGAGAGTCAGATTTTGAGGGATGGAGAAGGTCGCAAAACACTGGCGAGGCGGTAACCATATTAGACAGATCAGCCAAGGAGAATCATTCTGGATCTATGAGACTAAGGTCCTTTTGGTATCCTTTTGGTATCAATATAGAATTTGATTTAAATTGTTTTATCAGTACGAAATATTTACCATTACTTTAATATGGAGTGGTCTTTAGAGATATATATGTAGGAGGTGGATATTAATGGGCAATATTTTAATATGGAGAGTTTTTTCAGGGATATTTTGTATGGGTGGGTGATATCCATAAATATATTTAGTCAATATTGTTGTATTTTATATACATATATTTTATTGCTTTTTATGGTTTTGTGAATCATTCTCATGGGTGTGGACATCTTGTGAGCTCACTTTGGGGGTTAGTATGTTTACATTTTAGTAATACATTCTCCTGTCTCTGATGCCCTTCAGTGGGTGAGGGACACACAGAGCGAGTAGATTTCCATAAAGTTAGTTAGTTCCTGGGTTTATATTTTAGTGATTTAGGAATAGGGCAGCCTGTAAGGGCGGAAGCTAATATCAGCATCGAATATATTTCAGTCCGGAGCCGCATTTTCGTTTTTTTTTCTTAGTCCTGAGTGATAGGTTCACATCTTAGATATGTCACTTCCTGTTCAGGAGAACGGCAGAAGTGCCCATGTTCCGTCAGATTAGGCGACCCGTCAGATTTCGTAATGGAAGTGACATATAGCATTTAGTCTAAAGTTGTCAAGTGGACATCTTTTTACATCCACTGAAATCTTGCATTTCATCCTTACTTTTACCATTAAACTGAGCTTATATCGTAAAATACAGTATTTCGAAGTTTGTGACACTGTTTTGATGTTGAATTTTAAAAGCAGCGGAAAGCCTGCGGATCTCACAGGTTTGTTAATCTGACAGAACACTGCTGTTTTCAAAATTCAACATCAAAACAGTGTCATGGACTTCTAAATACTGTATTTCATGATATAAGCTCAGTTTAGTTCTAAAAATAAGTGTGAAATGCAAGACTCCGGTGGGTGTATAAAGATGTCCGCTTGGTGACTTCAGACTGCAGGCTTAGTGCACCTGAGTGTGGGGTGTACCAAGATGGCCGTGACGGAACGTCATTTCCGTTACAAGTTTTGTTGGGTCACCTAATCTGACGGAACACCCACAAGGTAGACACTAAGCAGGGAGGGAGAGGATATGAATCTGTGTCCTCAGTCCCTTTCTCTGTCTCAAAGGGGAGATAACAGGGGTCTGTTAAAAGCCCCCCCAACATTGTTGAAAAAAAAAAAATTAATGACACAGTCCACGCCTCATTAGTGCCCATCAGTGCTACTGTCACATGACATAAAAAGTATTGGTAATCGGTATCGGCGAGTACTTGAAAAAAAAAAATCTGTGCTTGTACTCTAAAAAAAAAGTGGTATCGGTGCAACCATAATACTATGTGTAGCACAAACTCTGTACTGGTCCCGCTGTTTAACCCAGGTTCTGATCCCAATTTAGTGCAAACAGACAGTCGCAGGGTATTTTCAGCCATGTGCACAATGTTTCGCTCAGTCCCTCACACAGTGAGCAGGTAGATCGTGTATTTTTGTGTTTTTTTATTTTTGTTTCTAGAACTGGGGTAGGGGTGGGAAAAGCCTGGGATACCCAGAACTAAAACTTGGAGGACACTGTCTAGCAAATGGTTAACTGTGGTAGAAAAAAAGGTCTTCTATAAACGAAATAGCAAATAATTCAGCATTGTTGTGTTACACTATGTGATTTATTATGCTCTGTGTCTTTAAGATTTGTTCCCTCTGTCTATCTGAACTCTTTCTCTCACCGTAGTTCTGTATATTCTCCTCCCCTTCCTCTCTCTGATTCATTGTGCACAGTATACCTCATTGCTGTAACATCTTACATGTGGCTTACAACTGCAACGTTTTTCTATCTATGAATATCCATCATTAAACGGAACATTCGAGAGGATTCATCGTCTGTCTTTCCATACAGTGAGTTATTCATTGAGTTAAGCTGCCTGAATTGATGCAAGGGATAAATAGATCACCAGGTCATGTAAGCTCTATGTGAAGCTGAAGATAACATTTATAGCCTTGTAGTTGAGTCAGAACAGTAGAAAAATGGAGTTCCACAGCCTAATTACAAGATTTCTGCATAAAGTACTGTTACAGAAAAGATTTACTGCCCTCATTGCAAGAAAGAATGAGACGGCAGCACATGGAATCTTTATAACCTGAGACCAGGCTGCAGGGTGTCATATTACAGCACACAGATCCTGCCTGCTTATCACTGAGACATTGTCTGCCTGTGTCAGCCATGAGTCACCACAGCTCTCAATGTGAATATACAGCCACTCCAACACAAGACACTGAGCCAACTGACTTACCCAAACGCTCAGTCAAACCCACCTGGAAAGTGATGGAGAATTATGAAGCCTTAAGAACTGAATTGTTTAATAGCTTGAAGCTAATTTGGGACAGGATTGCCTTTGAATCAAATACAGTGTCTGTTGAAGGTGAATTACTGACACTAGAGGGCGCCATTAAACAACTCTCTATCTCTTATGAGCTCTATCAGCTTACCAGTGACAAGTTCATTAATGTCTTACAAAATATGAACACAGAACTTTCACTCGAGGAATTAAAGAATGTCAAGACTGTTAATCTGGAAAGAGACAGTTTTATCCAGCAAACCAAATTAAAGGCAGAAGCAAAGTTAAAGCTGATACAGGACACTGCATCTCACAGATCTGTTTCCACCAGACATTCTAAAAGGTCTTCTAGAAGTCATAGTTCAAGATACTCAACACTCAGTGAGCGACTTATTAGTGCCCGCGCTGAAGCGGAAGCCAGCAAGGTGCAGGTTGCATATGCAGAAAAAAGAGCAGAGTTGGAAACGGAGTCAGTGCTTCAGACCGCACGTCAAAGAGCAGAGTTGGAAGCTCACACAGCACGTCAAAGAGCAACTATAGAAATCCTAAATGAACAGTGTAAACATGACGCAGCTATGGCAAGGCTAAGAGTTTTAGAGCAAGCTATCAGTGCAGACGAAGGTGCAAGTGAGAAAGACAGCATCAACCTAAACATAGCAGATATGGAAGATCCCCTCAAACGCACTAAAGACTATGTCCTAAGCCACTGCACTCCATTGTCTCCAATGCTCCTGGCAACTTAGAAACTCCTTCACAGCTCCAAGTTAAAGAGGTTCCAGCAACTTCCTGCATGCAAAATCACTCCAATGCATTTCCTGCCTGCCTACCTAACCTTCCTTCTTATGCCACAGAGCATCAGAGCAAGCTGCAAGCAAGTCATCAACTTCCTGTCATCGGTACAGCATTGAGTCAACGTACCATTGGAACAACCGACTTCAAGCAAGCAACTCACCTGAACGCATCTGCTGCACCATATTTACCTGTGTCCTTTAACAATAATGTCAAAGATAGTGCAATCAGCACCGTTCAGCCAACAGCATCTCACGTAAAGGCAGAGACAACTGAGACAGCAGAGTTTGTGAGGTACATACTTCGCAGAGAGCTCACAAAGACTGGTCTTACAAGTTTTGATGACCAACCTGAGAAATACAGAAGTTGGAAATGTGCTTTCAGAACTGCAATCAGCGATCTTGGCATTACAGTGGCTCAAGAATTGGATCTCCTGATTAGATGGCTTGGTCCTCTATCTGCTGCACGTGTTAAGCCATTAAGATCAGTTTTCATGGACAATCCTACAGCAGGCCTCACAGCTGCATGGGAGCGACTAGAGCAAAGTTATGGCAGTCCAGAAGCTATAGAAAATGCCTTGTTCATGCACCTGGAAACTTTCCCAAAGATATCTGGTAAGGACAACAAGGAGTTCCAGAGACTGAGTGACCTTCTCCTTGAGCTTCAGCTAGCCAAGGCAGACCCAAAACTACCCGGACTCAGTTACCTTGACACTGCAAGAGGGGTAAACCCAATTGTCTCCAAGCTCCCGTATGGTGTACAAGAGAAATGGTCTGCACTAGGATCATCATACAAAAAAGAGAACAAGGTTTCCTTCCCACCATTCTCTTTCTTCTGCAACTTCATCAGGAGAATCGCAGAGACCAAGAATGATCCAAGTTTTTCCTACGGTGAGTACAGTCTCTTCTCACCATTTCCTAAAAGCACCAGTCTTCAGGGCAACTATAGAAGCCGTAGAGGCCCAGTATCCGTGAAAAAGACTGACATCCTTCCCACTCCTACCACAGTTGTTACCACGGACAGACAGAGTAGGAAGATTGAAAACCCTAACAGAGAGTGTCCCATTCACAAGAAGCCACACCCCCTCAAAAAATGTATCGGCTTTAGGAAAAAGCCTCTTGAAGAGCGTAAGGAGCTTTTAAAGACATTTAGGGTATGTTTCAGGTGCTGTGCTTCTACCGAACATTTTGCAAGGGACTGTAATGTATCCATCAAGTGCATAGAGTGTGGCTCCGAAGAGCATGTGCAAGCCCTACATCCGCTTGAGCCCAGCTCTGCACAACCTGCTAACTCTCCTCCCAGGTTAACGCATGGCGGGGAGAATACAGACCAAGTGCCTAATTCTACCATCATTTCTTCATCCTGCACTGAAGTTTGTGGAGAAGACCACTGCGATAAGTCCTGTGCTAAAATATGCTTGGTGAACATATACCACAAGGACCAACCAGAAAAGACTCTAAAAGTCTATGCTATCTTAGACGATCAGAGCAATAGATCGCTTGCAAAATCAGAACTGTTTAATCTATTTGAAATAAAAGGCGAAGCTCATCCTTACACCTTGGGTACCTGTAGTGGAACTACAGAGGTTTCTGGAAGAAGGGCTTATGGACTCATGGTATCTTCTCTCAAAGGTAACTTGCAATTACCTCTACCTACTCTTGTCGAGTGCAATCAGATACCCGCTAACAAGGAAGAAATCCCTACTCCAGCTGCTGCTTTCCATCACCCTCACCTGAATGTAATAGCAAATGAGATACCGCCGCTTGACAAAGATGCTCAGATCCTTCTTCTGTTAGGAAGAGACATTCTAAGAGTTCACAAGGTACACAGACAAGTCAGTGGACCCCCAGATGCCCCATTTGCTCAGCGCATGGATCTAGGGTGGGTCATCATAGGCAACGTCTGTATAGGCAAAATGAAGAGACCTACCAACATTTCGTCATTCAAGACAAATGTTCTGCCAAATGGCCGAAACACTTACTTTGAGCCATGCCCACATCACTACTGGGTGAAAGAGAAGATAGCCAGCCATAGATGGCAACATGGTATCTCAGGTAACACAAGCCCTTTCTCGTGCTACGATGACGACTTTGGCTCTACGGTGTTTAATACAACCAGTGAAGATGACATACTGGCTCCTTCAATGGAAGACAAAGAATTCATAAAGGTAATGGACAATGAGTTCTTTCAAGACGATGCCAATAACTGGGTAGCACCCCTACCTTTTCGTCTCCCAAGAGAGATACTGCCCAACAACTTGCAACAGGCCATCAGTAGATTCTCCTCCTTAAAACGAAACTTAAGCAGGAAACCAGAGATGTAAAGACACTTTGTCGACTTTATGCAAAATATATTTGACAGAGATCATGCAGAGCCTGCACCCCCACTAAAGGAGGGAGAAGAATGCTGGTACCTTCCATCCTTTGGTGTGTATCACCCACGTAAACCAGACCAAATCAGAGTTGTCTTTGATTCCAGTGCTCAGCATGAAGGTGTTTCTCTTAACAGCATGCTCCTTACAGGGCCTAACTTGAACAACAGTCTAATAGGAGTCTTGATTCGCTTCAGACAAGAACCTGTAGCAGTTATGGCAGACATTCAACAGATGTTTCACTGCTTCATTGTCAGAGAAGACAACAGAAACTACCTCAGGTTTCTATGGCACAAAGACAATGACATCCACAAGGAAGTTATAGACTTTCGAATGAAGGTACATGTCTTTGGTAGGGATGAGCCGAACACCCCCCGGTTCGGTTCGCACCAGAACCCGCGAACGGACCGCAAGTTCGCACGAACGTTAGAACCCCATTGACGTCTATGGGACTCGAACGTTCGAAATCAAAAGTGCTCATTTTAAAGGCTAATTTGCATGGTATTGTCCTAAAAAGGGTTTGGGGACCCGGGTCCTACCCCAGGGGACATGTATCAATGCAAAAAAAACTTTTAAAAACGGCCGTTTTTTCGGGAGCAGTGATTTTAATGATGCTTAAAGTAAAAAAAAAAAAGTGAAATATTCCTTTAAATATCGTACCTGGGGGGTGTCTATAGTATGCCTGTAAAGTGACGCGTGTTTCCCATGTTTAGAACAGTCCCTGCACCAAATGTCATTTTTAAAGGAAAAAATCTCATTTAAAACTGCTTGCGGGTTTAATGTCATGTCGGGTCCTGGCAATATGGATGAAAATCAGTGAGACAAACGGCATGGGTACCCCCCAGTCCATTACCAGGCCCTTTGGGTCTTGTATGGATATTAAGGGGAACCCCGCACCCAAATTAAAATAAGGAAAGGTCCCTATATACTCTGAACAGCAGTATACAGGCGGTGCAAACAAGACAGGGACTGTAGGTTTGTTGTTAAGTAGAATCTGTTTGTAATTTTGAACATTTTTAATGTGTTTAGCTCCAGCCAAAAAATCTTTTCTAAGCTTTTTGGAAAACATAGGGAAGGGTTATCACCCCTGTGACATTTGTTTTGCGTCTTTCCTCCTCTTCAGAAGATTTCACCTCACTTTTTTGTCCCAATGAAAAATGTTTTTTGAAAATTTGGGTTTTTTTGTGGAACAAGGATTGGAAAGCATCAGTGGAAAGGAGAAATTGTTTTCCCATATTAACTCTTACATGAGAGAATTTCCCTTCCTATGGGTAGATTTCATCTCACTTCCTGTTGTCTCCTTCCGTTTGCAAGTAGGAGTCGTTTGTAAGTTAGATGTTTGAAAGTAGGGTCCTGCCCTATATACTCAGCAGAAATTTGGGCCTTAGGTGTTGCTGTGGCCAAAACACTGTAAGCCCTCACAGGGCCCTGCTGTGAAATATTAGATCAAGAATTGTAATTACATGCCCCTGTTGAACAGGAGCTGAAAAATTAGGCCTTAGGCACTGGTGCTGGTGCCACAACACTGCAACCCCTCACAGACACTCTAGTTGGAACGCAGGAACGAGCCCTGCTGCAAAGTATTGCATCAAAAATTGTAATTACACGCCCCTGTTAGACAGGGGCAGAAAAATTGGGCCTTAGGCACTGGTGCTGGTGCCACAACACTGCAACCCCTCACAGACACTCTAGTTGGAACGCAGGAACGAGCACTGCTGCAAAGTATTGCATCAAAAATTGTAATTACACGCCCCTGTTAGACAGGGGCAGAAAAATTGGGCCTTAGGCACTGGTGCTGGTGCCACAACACTGCAACCCCTCACAGACACTCTAGTTGGAATGCAGGAACGAGCCCTGCTGCAAAGTATTGCATCAAAAATTGTAATTTCACGCCCCTGTTAGACAGGGGCAGAAAAATTGGGCCTTAGGCACTGGTGCTGGTGCCACAACACTGCAACCCCTCACAGACACTCTAGTTGGAATGCAGGAACGAGCCGTGCTGCAAAGTATTACATCAAAAATTGTAATTACACGCCCCTGTTATACAGGGGCTGAAAAATTGTGCCTTAGGCACTGGTGGTGGCGCCCAGAACCAAAAATGTTCTTACAAGCTATCAGCGTGATGATTGAGGAGGAAGAGGATAATTACTCAGGGATAATCACTCAGCATCAGCATAGGCAGTCTTTGAAGGGATCTGAAAAAAATTATTCAGTTACATCAGCATCAGGTGCTTGGTAGCTGGTGGTGATCCAAGACTGATTCATTTTTATGAAGGTCAGCCGATCGACCGAGTCAGTGGACAGACGCACCCTGTGATCGGTTACCACGCCTCCAGCAGCACTGAATGTACGTTCCGAAAGAACGCTGGATGCAGGACAGGCCAGTAGCTCAATTGCATACTGTGCAAGCTCTGGCCAGTGATCCATCCTCAAGACCCAGTAACCCAGAGGATTTTCGGTGGGAAAGGTGTCCAAGTCTGATCTTGCCCCTAGGTATTCCTGCACCATGTAAAACAGACGCTGGCGATGGTTGCTGGAACCGATCATACCTTGGGGCTGCGGACCAAAAAATTGTCTGAACGCATCGGTCAGACGGCCACCTTCTCCACCGCTCCTTCTTTGACTGACCGAAGCCTCAGCAACACGTTGTCCAGAAACAGGAGTTTGTAACCTCCCAGTCTCTGGGAACGGGTTGCACAGACCTTTCTGCAAGGCCTCCCGAAGATGTTTCATCCTCTGCTCCCTCTGCGATGGCAAGATAAGGTCCGCAACCTTACCCTTGTAACGTGGATCAAGGAGGGTTGCCAGCCAGTATTGGTCCTTCTCCTTGATACCACGAATACGAGGATCCTTACGCAGGCTTTGCAGGATCAGGGAGGCCATGCAGCGTAGGTTTGCTGAGGCATTCGGTCCGGAGTCCTCTGGGTCACTAAGGACAACAACGTCCGCAGCCACCTCCTCCCAGCCACGTACAAGTCCATGTGTTCCTTGGGACTGATCCCTTAAAGACTGCTGATGCTGAGTGCCAGGCTCCACCTCCATACTGACACAATCTTCCTCCTCCTCCTCCTCCTCCTCCTCCTCCTCTTCCTGTGTGATCGGCGGGCACGCAGGAACACTGTCTGGATAAAGGGGGCCTTGAGAGCTAAGGAAGTCCTCCTCTTCCTGCCTCTGTTCTGCCTCAAGTGCCCTGTCCATTATTCCACGCAGCGTGTGCTCCAACAGGTGGACAAGGGGGACAGTGTCACTGATGCATGCACTGTCAGTGCTCACCATCCTCGTGGCCTCCTCGAATGGTGACAGGACAGTGCATGCATCCCTGATCATGGCCCACTGGCGTGGGGAAAAAAAACCAAGGTCCCCTGACCCTGTCCTGGTGCCATAGTCGCACAGGTACTCATTGATGGCCCTCTGCTGCGTGTGCAGCCGCTGCAGCATGGCCAACGTCGAGTTCCACCTGGTGGGCATGTCACAGATTAGGCGGTTCTTGGGCAGGTTAAACTCCTTTTGGAGGTCCGTCAGCCGAGCACTGGCATTATATGACCGGCGGAAATGCACAGAGACTTTCCTGGCCTGCCTCAGGACATCCTGTAAGCCCGGGTACCTGCCCAAGAACCGCTGCACCACCAAGTTAAGGACGTGAGCCAAACAGGGCACATGGGTCAGTTGTCCCTGTCGGAGGGCAGAGAGGAGGTTGGTGCCATTGTCGCAAACCACCATTCCTGCCTTAAGTTGGCGTGGCGTCAACCACCTCTGAACCTGCCCCTGCAGAGCTGACAGAACCTCTGCCCCAGTGTGGCTCCTGTCCCCCAAGCACACCAGCTCAAGCACCGCATGGCATCTTTTGGCCTGCGTACTTGCGTAGCCCCTTGAACGCCTACGGAGCACCGCTGGTTCCGAGGAAGAGGCCATGGAGGAAGAAGAAGAGGAGGGGGTGGAGGAGAGAGGTGTGTCACAATCAGCATTTTGGAGGCGTGGTGGCGGAACAACCTCCAACACTACTGCACCTTGTCCTGCATCCTTCCCAGCTGCCAGCAGAGTCACCCAATGCGCCGTGAAACTTAAGTAACGTCCCTGTCCATGCCTGCTGGACCATGAGTCAGCGGTAATATGCACCTTACCGCTGACCGCCCTGTCCAGCGAGGCATGGACATTGCCTTCCACATGCCGGTAGAGAGCCGGAATCGCCTTCCGTGAGAAAAAGTGGCGTTTGGGTACCTGCCACTGAGGAACCGCACATTCCACAAACTCACGGAAGGGGGCAGAGTCTACCAACTGAAAAGGCAGCAGTTGAAGTGCTAGCAATTTTGCCAAGCTAGCATTCAACCGCTGGGCATGTGGATGGCTGGGAGCAAACTTCTTTCGGCGGTGCAGCAGCTGGGGCAGGGAAATTTGCCTGGTACAATCTGACGTCGGTGTACCAAAAGCAGATTGCCCACAAGTACTTGGCTGTGACACACCTAATTCTACACCTTCATTCCTCTCACTGCAGGTCTCAGAGAGGACTGAAGGTCTAGTGGGGTTGGAAATCTCAGCTGATGAGGAGCAAGGAGAGATCCTCTTTGTTCTTTGGTGTGGGTCTTTCAGATACGCTTGCCAACGAACTGCATGGCAGGTCAACATATGTCTGGTCAAGCATGTGGTACCCAAGCGGGAGATGTTTTGGCCACGCGAGATACGCTTGAGACATATGTTGCAAATAGCAGCGGTGCGATCTGATGCACTCGTCTCAAAAAAGGCCCACACCAAAGAACTTTTTGAATAACGCGCAGAGACTGCAGCGCCCTGCACATGTGGAGCTTTGGGGTGTGATGCAGTCAATGTGCTGCCCTTAGGCTGGCCCCTGGAGGGCATCCTGCCTAGTTGGTGATGTGCCACCTCCTCCTCCTCCTCCTCCTCCTCCTCTCTCCTATCAGGCACCCACGTTGAGTCAGTGACCTCATCATCCCCTCCCTCCTCATCACTGGAGCAAACCTGGCAGTATGCTGCAGCAGGGGGAGCATGACTGCCAGATTGCTGTCCTTCTTGGGCACCCCCTCTGTCCGTGCTCATGTTACTGCCTTCATTGAGCTCAGTATCATCATCAGAGCCTTCCAAACGCTGGGCATCCTCCTGGAGCATGTACCCAACACTGTGGTCAAACAGTTCGAGGGAATCCTCATGAGGACATGGTGGAGCTAGGGAAGGAGTCACTGATGACATTGAGCTGAGGGAAGAGGCCGCTGCTTTGCCAGACAAAGCACCCTGGGCATGGGTGAGAGAGGATGAGGACGGCTTGGTCATCCACTCGACCAAGTCTTCCGCATGTTGCGGCTCAACACGGCCAGCTGCCGAAAAAAAGGCCAAGCGTGTCCCATGGCCACGTGCTGATGAGGATGCACCGTCTCCACGACCAGCACTAGACACAGAGCCTGCTTGCCCTCTCTTATTGGCTTGTGACTGTCTGCCTCTCCTTCTTGGCCTTCCAGACATACTAATGGCCTGTAGCTGCACTAAGCTGGGATAGAACACCTGTAATTTTCTTCAGGTAGCTTTATATACTGTAACCAGACAAGCCTGCCTGTCAGTAGGAAGATAACAGGAACGGATCTAGCTGAACACTGTGAGCAGGACGTACTGCACTAAATGTATATAGCAGGAACGGATCTAGCTGAACACTGTGAGCAGGACGCACTGTACTAAATGTAAATAGTCTAGCTGCCTGACCGTGGTACTAATAGGATCAAAAAGAACACCTGTAATTTTCTTAAGGTAGCTTTATATACTGTAACCAGACAAGCCTGCCTGTCAGTAGGAAAATAACAGGAACGGATCTAGCTGAACACTGTGAGCAGGACACACTGTACTAAATGTAAATAGTCTAGCTGCCTGACCGTGGTACTAATAGGATCAAAAAGAACACCTGTAATTTTCTTCAGGTAGCTTTATATACTGTAACCAGACAAGCCTGCCTGTCAGTAGGAAGATAACAGGAACGGATCTAGCTGAACACTGTGAGCAGGACACACTGTACTAAATGTAAATAGTCTAGCTGCCTGACCGTGGTACTAATAGGATCAAAAAGAACACCTGTAATTTTCTTCAGGTAGCTTTATATACTGTAACCAGACAAGCCTGCCTGTCAGTAGGAAGATAACAGGAACGGATCTAGCTGAACACTGTGAGCAGGACGCACTGCACTAAATGTAAATACCAGGAACGGATCTAGCTGAACACTGTGAGCAGGACGCACTGCACTGAATGTAAATAGCAGGAACGGATCTAGCTGAACACTGTGAGCAGGACGCACTGCACTGAATGTAAATAGCAGGAACGGATCTAGCTGAACACTGTGAGCAGGACGCACTGCACTGAATGTAAATAGCAGGAACGGATCTAGCTGAACACTGTGAGCAGGACGCACTGCACTGAATGTAAATAGCAGGAACGGATCTAGCTGAACACTGTGAGCAGGACGTACTGCACTAAATGTATATAGCAGGAACGGATCTAGCTGAACACTGTGAGCAGGACGCACTGCACTGAATGTAAATAGCAGGAACGGATCTAGCTGAACACTGTGAGCAGGACGCACTGCACTAAATGTAAATACCAGGAACGGATCTAGCTGAACACTGTGAGCAGGACGCACTGCACTGAATGTAAATAGCAGGAACGGATCTAGCTGAACACTGTGAGCAGGACGCACTGCACTGAATGTAAATAGCAGGAACGGATCTAGCTGAACACTGTGAGCAGGACGCACTGCACTGAATGTAAATAGCAGGAACGGATCTAGCTGAACACTGTGAGCAGGACGCACTGCACTGAATGTAAATAGCAGGAACGGATCTAGCTGAACACTGTGAGCAGGACACACTGCACTAAATAGTCTAGATAGAAGATAACAGGAACGGATCTAGCTAAACTGAATACAGTGTATATATATATATGCAACACCTGGGATGCATATATATACACAATACACTGTAAGTGCAGCTAACTGACTGACTGTTCTGCCTAATCTATCTAACTCAAATCAAATGACACTGTCTCTCTCTCTCTCTATCTCTCAGCACACCGGAACACACACTACACAGGGCCGCCGTGCAGGCGGCCTTATATAGTGTGGGGTGTGTACTAAATCCCCTGAGCCATAATTGGCCAAAGCCACCCTGGCTTTGGCCAATTACAGCTCTCTCTACTGACGGCGCTGTGATTGGCCAAGCATGCGGGTCATAGTGCATGCTTGGCCAATCATCAGCCAGCAATGCACTGCGATGCCGCAGTGAATTATGGGCCGTGACGTGCCACACGAATTTGGCGCGAACGGCCCATATCGTTCGCAATTCGACGGACGGTCGAACAGCCGATGTTCGAGTCGAACATGGGTTCGACTCGAACACGAAGCTCATCCCTAGTCTTTGGTAACAGTCCTTCTCCTGCAGTGGCAACTTATGGGCTAAGGAGAACAGCTCAGACTGGAGAAGAAGAATATGGATCTGATGCTCGTCAGTTTGTTGAAAGAAACTTCTACGTTGATGACGCACTCAAGTCTTTTCCAACCGCTAAAGAAGCGATTGATCTCCTCACCAGAACAAAGGAGATGCTGGCTACAGCAAACCTTAGACTGCACAAGATTATATCCAACAGCCAGGAACTTATGAATGCCTTTCACTCTGAGGACTATGCCACCAGTCTAAAAAACCTTGATTTGGGTACAGATGTGCCTCCTGTACAGCGAAGTCTGGGTTTGTTGTGGAACATCGAACAAGACACATTCACCTTCCAAGTGTCAACTTGTGACAAACCCTTCACTAAGAGAGGAGTCCTGTCGGTGGTGAATAGCATCTATGACCCACTCGGTTTCCTTGCTCCAGTTACCATTCAAGGTAAAATTCTGCTAAGACATTTATCTACTGAGAACATAGACTGGGATACTCCCTTACCTAGTGAGAATCAACACAAGTGGGAAAGGTGAAGACATTCTTTGAAGTCACTAGGAAAACTTCAGATTTCCCGTTGCTATGTTCCAGGTTCTATTTTAACTGTTTACCGGAGGGAAATTCATATTTTCTCTGATGCATCAGTTGAAGCTATTGCTACTGTAGCCTATTTGAAGCTCTTTTAAATGAATGGGGAATCACACTGTAGTTTTGTCCTAGGCAAGGCAAAACTCACTCCCAAACCTGCACATACCATACCAAGACTTGAACTTTGTGCAGCCGTGTTAGCAGTAGAAATTGCCGAAGTCATACGAAGTGAAATGGACACTAGAATTGATTCTTTCACCTTCTATACAGACAGTAAGGTAGTACTTGGTTACATATACAACCAAACAAAACAGTTTCATGTGTATGTCAGCAACAGGGTTGAACGTATTAAAAGATTCTCCCTACCAAGTCAATGGCATTACGTTCCCACTGAACTCAATCCAGCTGACTGTGGGACCAGAGCCGTGTCATCTGATGTTCTTCAGGACAGCTTATGGCTGTCACCTCCAAGCTTTTTGTGTGAGGAGTCATACTCACCCCCTGTTGACTCCATATTGCAGACTCACAAGTCTTTACCACTCACCCATGATACTTTGTCTACCTTTCTCGCTGAAGTGTGTGCTATAGTGAACACAAGACCTTTAGTGCCGGTATCTTCAGATCCTGATGCTCCAGTGATCCTTACTCTAGCTTCGCTCCTTACTCAAAAGATTGGGACTGCTGTAATATCTTCAAGTGAGATTGAACCCAAGGATATTTACAGGCGTCAATGGAAGCAGGTGCAGCATCTCGCCAATGTGTTTTGGCATCGCTGGAGGAAGGAGTATCTTCATCACCTTCAAGGTCGTAACAAATGGCAAACATCTAAGCCTAATCTTAAGGTTGGAGATCTCATCCTTCTAAAAGACAAGGAAGTTTGTCGGAATGAGTGGCCTATGGGTCTTATTACCAAGGTTATGCCCAGTGACGATAACAAGGTCCGGAAGGTAGAAGTCAAGGTAACCAAGGAAGGATCCACACGAACCTTCACTCGACCAATTACTGAGTTAGTACTCCTTTTGCCAGGTGAGTGACTTATGCAAGTACTAGCCATGCTGTTGGCACGGCGGGGAGTACATTGCTGCTATCTACAGGTTCTACCTTGAACTTTGGAACTCTTTGAAGACGTCATACGTCAGACTACATGTTCTTCAATCCTGTTGGACTTATGTTTATACTTGCTTGTTGCATGTTTTTCATTACAGGTTCCAGGACATTTAACAGTATTGGACTTATTGAATATATATATAATTGTTTATGGTTATGAAATCTAAAGATTTCAGACGGGGAGTGTTGTGTTACACTATGTGATTTATTATGCTCTGTGTCTTTAAGATTTGTTCCCTCTGTCTATCTGAACTCTTTCTCTCACTGTAGTTCTGTATATTCTCCTCCCCTTCCTCTCTCTGATTCATTGTGCACAGTATACCTCATTGCTGTAACATCTTACATGTGGCTTACAACTGCAACGTTTTTCTACCTATGAATATCCATCATTAAACGGAACATTCGAGAGGATTCATCGTCTGTCTTTCCATACAGTGAGTTATTCATTGAGTTAAGCTGCCTGAATTGATGCAAGGGATAAATAGATCACCAGGTCATATAAGCTCTATGTGAAGCTGAAGATAATATTTATAGCCTTGTAGTTGAGTCAGAACAAGCATAGTAGGCTCCCACCATTGAAACAACCTTGGCAACAGGCCTGTAGCAAAAAAAGGGGTCACAATGGCAACAATCTCTCTCCCAGGATTTCTCTCAGGTCTACTCACTGTAGCTTTGGCTATCTGGATGCCTCCTTCCAGTTTCAGCTGAAACTTCACCCTGAGCCTCCTGACAAGACCTTCTTAGGACATTGCCTGTTTGTTCTGTGACTTGGGGGGTGATCCTTCAGCTCCTTGGAGAGCCAGGATCATCCAGAACTGCTTGCAGCTTCTCAGAGCCTTGGAAAGTTAAACAGCACTTCCAGACTGGGTCACTCTCCAGCAGGCAAAGGAGCCTGCTGCTCTAAGCGCCACACCCTATATATACACCTCTTAGCCCCCTGCTGGTCACTCTCCTGGCAAGGTATTGGCTAAGGCTGTATATCAGGTCAGGCCAAACTCTACCCTCTCCACCCACTATGTTCCAGAGATTTCTGGAAAGACAGAGGGAGACAGGCAAGCCTGCAACTGCAGAGCCCAGAGCAGACATAAATAATCAAATCAGCTCCACTGGCTACAGCAAAGCACACAAATAACCAAATGTACCTTCCTATACTAGCACCCAACTAGGAGGGTGCTACATATGTATTGCATACTCATCCACATAGTGGGCCGGTATCTGGCAGCCCCCTTATAGTTGAAGGGGCTTATTCCACAAGGCCAGGTTTGTGGGGAAGAGGACCTTTTCCTCATCAACATGGAGGCAAGGTGGTTTGCCTTGAGATTCATGTTGAGGGCTTGTGGCTTGGTACAGTCTGGGGGCCACATGATCACTCCCCCTTTTCTAGCCAACAAGGCTGGATGCTTAATGGGGTTGCCCATAAAATCCATACTATACTGGCTGGTACGAAATTTGGGAAAGACCAACGCATTTTTTTTTTACACTGCCCTGCACTCCATCCATCCTGCCTGAATGTGCTGGTTGGGGATGAGTGACTGGTTGCTAGGATACTAATGGGTTCCAGCTCCCAACAACCTGGAGCTCTGAGCAGGAGGCTATTACATTTGGCAGTGGTAGTAATAGCACTGCTAAATGTTTCAACTCCTGCTGCAGCTGAAGGTTCGGCTTGGCCAAAAAACCTTTCATTCAGCCATTCATTGAACCTCTGAAACAGCAGTGAACGAATCTGCTGCTCATAACCATTGTACACAGTGCAAAGATCTCATATTATTTCCCCTTCTGGTAAAATGCTCTAAGCCTATAGTGTTATGTAGCGGTACCTCCGAAGGGGCTGCTGAAATTTGTGGCCCACCTATCACCCTGTCCAGCCCGACATTCACTTCCCAATCACCTTGGAGACAATGAACAGTCCAGATGTTTGTTTTGTTATTTTATTGAGGGATTTATACTTGGATAGGGTTGGGAATATATGAGATACCCAGTAAAATTAACAATTGGTTGATTGCATTCCAATCAGTTGGGACAACTATATACACTTTACAGCTCCAGTCTCCTCCAGCACAACACTTGCTTGCAGATTCTCTCTCTCTTTCGCTCCTGCACAACACTTCAGGCACAGCTAGCACATGGTTAGGCCCAACACTCAGTCAGGCCTTAATAATTGCCATTTGCAGGCAGGGACCACGGGTCCCTTTAATGTAGCAGAAATATAATAGGAAGTCTTTTTAGTGCTAGCGGTCCTATGGTGCACTACTGCTCCCAGCAATCCCTCTTCAGGCCCTGCCAGCCCTCCTGGCTGCAGCTGCCTGACGTCACTGCCCGTGACATTGCAATCCTTACTGGCTCCACACCCAGCTCTGACTGTTTCTTCTCAGTGCCATGCATGTTCAGAATAAATTAAGAGGCGAAAGCTATTGGCTACTGCCCTGTTTATAGTCCCAACATACGTGTTTTACGTCGCCACGTTCAGAACGATCGGATTTTCCGAAAACGTTGTGCGACCATGTGCATGCAAGACAAGTTTGGCCCAAAATCCGTTGGAAAAAATCAGATGGATTTTGTTGTCGGAATGTCCAATCAATGTCTGATCGTCTGTACAGGGCATTAGTCCCGCTCCTCTTTCTTGAAGACATTTGATAGCCACAAAAAGAAAGTACTTGGGTGTAGTATTAAAACACCTCAGAAGGGAGACCCTTTAATAGGGCTCACCAAGCCCCTATGCAACATTTCTGCTAAGCACCTTTAGCCTGCCAAGCAACACTTGGTGACTCACGTGACCCGGGTAAGGAAAAATGAACTGCTGCAAGTGTCTGTTCAGAGCCTGCTCTGTGTCTCACAGCTGCCTTCTGGAAGCAGCGCATGCTTGGCCTACACAGCTTAAATAAGCTGAGTGTGCACTGGAACTGTCAGGATATCTAATTGACCAGACTGTGTGGACTGCACAGAGGAGACCAGAAACACATGTAAGTGAAATGGTGTTTATTAACAAGTGATAAGTGACAGGAACAAACAGTGCAAAAACCCACACAACAACCCACTACAAACAACAATGTATATATATATATATATAAGTAAAGGGAGATACCGTAATCGTAAACAAGCCAAGCCAAGGTCATACACAGGGAAGTCAGCATAAGGGTAAGGACGGGAACCTGAACAGGACAAGGAGAGGATGGATGGATGGGGTTCAGGGCAGGGATCCAAGGGAGCCAGGAACAGAAGGGACAGGACTAGGAAGGCCTCAGAATAGGGATAGGATCAGATCAGGACAAGGCAGATAGCAGGCTCAAGGTCAAACAGGCAGCAAGGTCAGAACGCAGGGGGAGAGAGAGATACCAAGGCAAGCCTATGAGGGCTTGCCGGGTATTTGTAAGGCTGTGGTAATTGACCTCACGTTACAGCTGAGCGCAGTGTGACCTGTTTGCTCCACACTGCCAGAGTGCACCCGCTGGTTGACGCCGGTACTACGGCCCGAGGATGCAACAGTGCCACCAGCAGGAAAGACCTCTTACTGCAGGTCCTAGGTGTTGGAAGACACCTGCTGATGGACACTGGTACTGCGATCCAAGAGACCGATAGCGCCACCAACGGGTAGACCTTCTCATGACAGTACCCCCCCCTAAAGGAGCGGCCTCCGGACGCTCCAACAAGGTGTATCTGTTCAAAGTTCATGGCCTTCAACTGGACAGGTGAGGGCACATCAGGCCGGGCATCGGGTACATCAACCTGGACAGTGGGTACTGCTGGCATGTCAGAGTCATTAAGCTGGGCAGCAGACGACAGGAACCACTTGAGCTGGGCAGCAGACGACAGGAACCACTTGAGCTGGGCAGCAAACGACAGGAACCACTTGAGCTGGGCAGCAAACGACAGGAACCACTTGAGCTGGGCAGCAAACGACAGGAACCACTTGAGCTGGGCAGCAAACGACAGGAACCACTTGAGCTGGGCAGCAAACGACAGGAACCACTTGAGCTGGGCAGCAAACGACAGGAACCACTTGAGCTGGGCAGCAAACGACAGGAACCACTTGAGCTGGGCAGCAAACGACAGGAACCACTTGAGCTGGGCAGCAAACGACAGGAACCACTTGAGCTGGGCAGCAGACGACAGGAAACACTTGAGCTGGGCAGCAGACGACAGGAAACACTTGAGCTGGGCAGCAGACGACAGGAAACACTTGAGCTGGGCAGCAGACGACAGGAAACACTTGAGCTGGGCAGCAGACGACAGGAAACACTTGAGCTGGGCAGCAGACGACAGGAAACACTTGAGCTGGGCAGCAGACGACAGGAAACACTTGAGCTGGGCAGCAGACGACAGGAAACACTTGAGCTGGGCAGCAGACAGGAAACACTTGAGCTGGGCGGCAGACGACAGGAAACACTTGAGCTGGGCGGCAGACGACAGGAAACACTTGAGCTGGGCGGCAGACGACAGGAAACACTTGAGCTGGGCAGCAGACGACAGGAACCACTTGAGCTGGAGGGCAGACACCCGAACATCAGGCTGGAGGGCTGGAACATCAGACTGGAAAGCTGGAACATCCGACTTGGAAGCTGGCACATCAGACTGAGAAGCTATCTTCGAGGCATCAGGCTGAAAGGCAAGCTGCAAGACATCAGGCTGGGAAGCTGGGACAGCAAACTGGGAAGCTGGCACATCAATCTGGGAAGCTGGCACATCAATCTGGGAAGCTGGCACATCAATCTGGGAAGCTGGCACATCAATCTGGGAAGCTGGCACATCAATCTGGGAAGCTGGCACATCAGACTGGGAAGCTGGCACATCAGACTGGGAAGCTGGCACATCAGACTGGGAAGCTGGCACATCAGACTGGCAGGTAGGCATCAAGACATCAGGCTGGAAGACAAGCTGCAAGGCATCAGGCTGGGAAGCTGGCACATCAATCTGGGAAGCTGGCACATCAATCTGGGAAGCTGGCACATCAATCTGGGAAGCTGGCACATCAATCTGGGAAGCTGGCACATCAGACTGGGAAGCTGGCACATCAGACTGGGAAGCTGGCACATCAGACTGGCAGGTAGGCATCAAGACATCAGGCTGGAAGACAAGCTGCAAGGCATCAGGCTGGGAAGCTGGCACATCAATCTGGGAAGCTGGCACATCAGACTGGGAAGCTGGCACATCAGACTGGGAAGCTGGCACATCAATCTGGGAGGCTGGCACACCAATCTGGAAAGCTGGCACATCAGACTGGTAGGTAGGCATCAAGACATCAGGCTGGAAGGCAAGCTGCAAGGCATCAGGCTGGGAGGCAGGGACATCGAGCTGGAAGGCAGGCATCGGGACGACAGACTGGGAGGCAGGCACATCAGACTGTAAAGCTGGAACGTCAGACTGCAAAGCTGGAACATCAGACTGGAAGGCTGGGACATCAGACTGCAAAGCTGGAACGTCAGACTGCAAAGCTGGAACAGCAGACTGGAAGGCTGGAACAGCAGACTGGAAGGCTGGAACAGCAGACTGCAAGGCTGGAACATCAGACTGGAAGGCTGGGACATCAGACTGCAAAGCTTGAACTTCAGACTGCAAAGCTGGAGCATCAGACTGGAAGGCTGGAACAGCAGGCTGCAAGGCTGGAACATCAGACTGGAAGGCTGGGACATCAGACTGCAAAGCTTGAACTTCAGACTGCAAAGCTGGAGCATCAGACTGGAAGGCTGGAACAGCAGACTGCAAAGCTGGAACAGCAGACTGCAAAGCTGGAACAGCAGACTGGAAGGCTGGAACAGCAGACTGCAAAGCTGGAACATCAGACTGGAAGGCTGGAACAGCAGACTGGAAGGCTGGAACAGCAGACTGGCGAGCTGGAACGTCAGACTGCAAAGCTGGAACATCAGACTGCAAGGCTGGAACAGCAGACTGGAAGACTGGAACAGCAGACTGGAAGACTGGAACAGCAGACTGGAAGGCTGGGACAGCAGACTGGCGAGCTGGAACGTCAGACTGCAAAGCTGGAACGTCAGACTGCAAGGCTGGAACAGCAGACTGGAAGACTGGAACAGCAGACTGGAAGGCTGGGACAGCAGACTGGAAGGCTGGGACAGCAGACTGCAAAGCTGGAACATCAGACTGCAAAGCTGAAACACCAGACTGCAAAGCTGGAACCTCAGACTGCAAAGCTGGAACTTCAGACTGCAAAGCTGGGACTTCAGACTGCAAAGCTGGGACTTCAGACTGCAAAGCTGGGACTTCAGACTGCAAAGCTGGGACTTCAGACTGCAAAGCTGGGACTTCAGACTGCAAAGCTGGGACTTCAGACTGCAAAGCTGGGACTTCAGACTGCAAAGCTGGGACTTCAGACTGGAAGGCTGGAACATCAGACTGGCGAGCCGGAACGTCAGACTGCAAAGCTGGAACAGGTTGGGTTACTGGCAGGATGGTATGGGTCGGGAAGAATTTTTGCTTCTTCTTTGGTTTAGCCCGTGCAGTTTTGTATGTAGGTGCAGGGCTGTAAGCAAAGAAAGTAGCTGGATCGAAGGAAGACCAAGGAACTGTAGCTAGAGAGGGGTTTTGTGGGACTGTTACAGGTGGAGGAGAAGAGACAGGTGAATTGAAAGCAGGATAGGTGCGACACTTGGAGACTGGGTGGTAGTATTTGGTAGGGAGCTGATTAAACTGGGTTGTAGCTGAGGTTGCCATAGGTGACGGGGAGATAGATCTTTTGGAAGGCAGATGATTAATGGCAGGGCTGGAATGTTGTGGCTTAGCTAAAGACAGGAGGTCTGACCATGCCTGCAGCAAAGGTTGAACAAACGCTGATTCACATACAGCCTGACTAACCAGAGATTGTACTGAATAAATGCAATCGGATAACACCTGCTGGGAACAAGCGGAATAATGTTCATCAAAGTAAGCCGGATCATCCTCTAACAACCATACCAGGGATTCCACCTGGTCAAAACTGAAAGGAGGGGAGTAATCGTCACTACCTTCGGGAGTGCATGACAAGGCTGACTTTATACATAATTGAATCAAAGGCTGAACATCCTCAAATAACGCATGACCTTGATCTACAAATAAATGGGCTGTTTGTATCGTTTCCAGCAGTTGGTCACGGGTCCAATCTTTAAGAGTCTGGCAACAATATTCATTATCCTCTTCCGCCAGCAGAGAATAATAGACAATTTCATCAAAGTCCATTTTGCACACCCACCGTAACAAGACGGTTTCTCAGTGCAGCCACGTCTGGTCAGGGATGGCCTTGGTATACTGTCAGGATATCTAATTGACCAGACTGTGTGGACTGCACAGAGGAGACCAGAAACACATGTAAGTGAAATGGTGTTTATTAACAAGTGATAAGTGACAGGAACAAACAGTGCAAAAACCCACACAACAACCCACTACAAACAACAATGTATATATATATATATAAGTAAAGGGAGATACCGTAATCGTAAACAAGCCAAGCCAAGGTCATACACAGGGAAGTCAGCATAAGGGTAAGGACGGGAACCTGAACAGGACAAGGAGAGGATGGATGGATGGGGTTCAGGGCAGGGATCCAAGGGAGCCAGGAACAGAAGGGACAGGACTAGGAAGGCCTCAGGATAGGGATAGGATCAGATCAGGACAAGGCAGATAGCAGGCTCAAGGTCAAACAGGCAGCAAGGTCAGAACGCAGGGGGAGAGAGAGATACCAAGGCAAGCCTATGAGGGCTTGCCGGGTATTTGTAAGGCTGTGGTAATTGACCTCACGTTACAGCTGAGCGCAGTGTGACCTGTTTGCTCCACACTGCCAGAGTGCACCCGCTGGTTGACGCCGGTACTACGGCCCGAGGATGCAACAGTGCCACCAGCAGGAAAGACCTCTTACTGCAGGTCCTAGGTGTTGGAAGACACCTGCTGATGGACACTGGTACTGCGATCCAAGAGACCGATAGCGCCACCAACGGGTAGACCTTCTCATGACAGGAACGTTCTGCACGTGCGTGGTCCCAGCGAACGAGCATGGCTGTATTTGCGTACGACGCAAATCTTTGTGCGCCCAGATAAACGCTACTGCGCATGTGCAGTGAAGCCACGTGTGCCATGGCCACCAGATGAACAACTGCTAAGTCCAGCGGTGCTTTAGGGTAATGCATGTGTGCCATGGCCACCAAACAACAACTGCTGGGCACAGCGGCACTCTTGTGAGTGCACGTGCGCCATGGTGAACCAAGGCGAAATGGTGCACCGTCGTGCGCCATCATACAGATAAAAAGCAGTCAGACAAGCAAAAAAGGTACACCTTGCAAACACCCACAGCTAGCCCAAAACCCCCCCTGTATGGTCACCGCACACAGGTGTCCAGCCTTCAGCTAGCTTGACTGATTGTTACAATCACTGGGACACCCCGCAATAAAAAATAAAGGGGCTTCACTTAGAAACTAAGAGCCCAATCTTCACCCTTCACGGGGGGGTTCTCGTCACTTGAGGACCTTCAAGGACTTGGTACTCTTTTCATGTTTAGGGTCCACTCCCTTGGACCTGTACAGCACCCTGCAGGAATGCCTTAGCGCTGTAGTGTCCAGGATTCCACTTTGCAGAGTCCAGCGCCCGAAGGCCGCATTACAGGCAAAACCTTGCATGATCTTGAATCTTCTTTGCGAGGCTCAGGTACCATTTATCTAAGCATATAAAGCCGGTGTCAAATGGATCCAATCGGTCAATCCCTCGATTCATTTAAGAACCGTTTGTGGGACTAGAGACCTGGCGCTCAGAGCGCTCAAACAAACCGTGCCATCAACCTTGCAGACACTGGTAAAAAACTGAAGTGCTTCCTGTGTGGGAGGGGTTATATAGGGGATCACTACCTGTTTAAAGACCTTTCGTGTACCAGTGTCCATTCACCTGGAGATGGAGTATAACCCAGCAGGTAATGAATATTAGCCTGACTCTGTGTCCCATGATGTATGAAAAAGAAAACCCCCTGCTGCTGTTCAGGGTTCCTGCAGCTGCTTCAGACCTCAAAACTGGCTCTGGCCCATCTTCCCCTTCAAGGACTTGGGATTCCCCAGTCTCCCACTCCTCTTCTGAACTCTCACTGGATAACGACCACTCCGCTAATCTCTCCAGAGATCCGAACTTGGCCTGCACTCTGGGGGAACCTCAATCAATGACCCGGCCCTCACTTTCCCTGTCCAGCTCACCTGAAGGCACACCTTCCTCTGACATTGGCTCCCTCTGGCCTGGGATGGCTAGGCACTTTAACTGGCTCCTGCATGGCAGTACTTACAGTTGCCAGGTCAGACTACAGGTCACGGCAGTCTCTTCTCCTCTGATGTCCTCTTTATTCGTGGGGGAGTCGCTAGACCGCAACTCCGCTATGCCTTTGGGGGACGATGCCATGCCCTCTTCAGCCTTCTGGGACTTCCACGGCTGTGGGCAATAGAGTCCTGATAGCAGGTCCACGGTGTAGTAACGTGGCTCTTGCTGCATGGACGCCAATCTGGTGAGCGCTTCATCACAATGGCCGCACCGGGCCCAGGCAGTAACTACCGCGATCGGGATCCGGCACTCCGGGCACAACAGGCACAGCCGCTTGATCCCCTCGATCACCCCCAGGGCAAACCCCCGTGAGGATCCAGCTGGAACACTAGTATCTACCAGTGCCCGCTCCTGCTTTTCAAGCAACCATGTTAAGGTGGGTAGCAGCCGGCTACCTTCCGCCGTTTTCCTCTGCCTTGTGGTGTCTGCTGCTAGCAGGAAAACTTTCATCTCTTCCAGGGCGTGGCACCACCCCCTCGCTTTCATATGGGCTAGTGCCTGTGGAACCGATAGGCAGACTCCTCCCTGGGCAGGCTGCTGTAACCCCTTGTTAGACATATTGAAGTTTGCAGGCATGCTGATGCTAGCAGGACTTGTCCAGGCATGTCGCTCGACACCGAATGTGCCCGGGCTACTGGGAAATGATGACCGCTGACTTGTCCAGTGGTTGCCGGTAGCAACAATAAAGATTGTAGCCAATGTCCTACTGAAGGCCACTATCTCAGCACAGTCCCACCCGCAGGCACCCACAGGTTTACCCCAATCACCCCGGGCAACAGTAGACACTTCCAGGCACACTTTACTGTCTATAGCAGGAGTTTGGAGCAAAAGTTCAAGATGCCCAGCATTAGCAGAACGCTGGACATATTTGTAATCCATGGGTGTGATGTCCCGCCGTGGTTGGCAAAGGTGACAGCACATGGTGAAAAGTCACTGAATTGCAGGATTAGTATAAGTATCCGCCCCAGCGCTGGATGATGCAGCTGGGCAAGCAGGCAGCAATAATTGGTAAGGACTCCAGCTGGTTGCTATGGGCAACAACACTTATTTTTACAGTTCCGAATAACAGGCAAAACACACAAGTCCTTCCCAGGGTTCAATGCCTCAATACTGGCAGAACAAACACAGACTCTCTTCCTCGGTTGCTAGGGGCAATGGCTGGCAGGTCACGTGTGATCTTGTGGTCCCTGAACGAGCCCCCAGATGTAGTGGTACACCCATAGGGGCTGCAGAAAGTCTCTCTCTCTCTCTCTCTGCGTTTTTATCTTATTCATAGAAAAAATATAATTTGTGCAGTAACACTGACAATAGAAAACCTTGTTTGTAATGGAGAAAAAAAACAGATCTCTGTGTTACATTGATATTACATTGATATTACAACTAATGCCAAAGTCATTGTGGAATGTGATAAGGAAATAACAACCTCTGATCCCAGGGAAGGTTCTGGAACTTTATTTAGAAGAAAAGAGTTACAAAGTAAAGATTAGAAAGTAGAGAGCTGAGGTGTCCGGAGATTCTTAGGCATGGCCAGGGCTTTTTTTTCAGCGGGAAGGCACGTGCGGGGGGGCAAGCTGAAAGCACTGAATGTATGAATTGGCAAGGGGTAATGGGGTGTGCTGAAGGGTCCAATGATGCCAGTTGCTGGGGAATCTATTGTTGCTGGGGAGGTTTATTGCTGCTGCGGGGGGGGTTTATTATGTTGATAGTGGGTCAATTGTTGCTGGGAGGGATCTACTATTTAGGCTGGCTGCCAGAGGATCTGTTGTTGCTGGCTGCTGGGAGATCTATTATTGCAGGTGGGGTCTGTTATTCCTGGGCCGGGTCTGTTTTTGTTGGGCAGTATTTTGTTGCAAGCAGTCTATTGTTGCTGGGGGGGGATCTGTTATTTTTGGGGGTGTCTATTATTGTGGGGGGGTCTATTTTTGCTTGGCTATTGCTGGCTGCAGGGGGGAAGTACAGCTACAGGTACACTATAATGGTGCAGGCTCCAGGGCTGTCATCCTGAACCTGGCTCTGCTTCCTAGTATGGTACTGACCCAGAACAAGCACGAAGCCAGTGAAGGCTGAACAATCTGACCTGAATGCTTGTTCCTGGTCAGTGACACACTAGGTAGTAAAGTGAGGTTGAGGATGAAGATGATGGCCCCGGAGCCTGCAGCTTTATAACTAAATCAATCATGTTGTTTTAACTGCTAACACCTATTGGTTGAGTATTTTACCAATCAGATTCTCCACCTTATGATGTCACCAGTCTCTGGGCAGATTTCTCACCTCTAATTCCCACAGACATCTTTATACAACCCCACATTACCCATAATACACCATAGAGGGACTCAGTGAAGGTGGTGGTGAAGGTGTGGAGGTGTCGGATTGGGTCGCACAGATCATAAAAGGAGATCCGCCTGGCCTCATAATCCAGATATATCCTGACTCTATTACTGGAGACTTTGCCGGATAATTGGATCTCCTTCCTGTCATGTATCACTGAGTATGGATTATCCCACCCCCACCCCTCAAAACCCCAGGACCTATTATTATATCCAATCACTGACTCCTCTCCTCTCCTGTCTATACTGGGGTAACACATTCCGACTCTCCAGTACTCTGACCCACCAACATCCACGTCCCAGTAATGTCTCCCTGAGGAGAAACTCTGACTGCTCATCACCTGATTATACTCAAACCTCTCTGGTGTTTCTGGGCGAATCTGACGTGGTGATGAGTAGGTTACAGTTTTCCTGTCATCTGATATATGTAGATAATTACTGGCTGTACTCACATCCAGTAATATGTCTGTAACCCCCAACACCCCGATGTTTGCTGTACAGCCCCAATATTTGGTCTTCCAGCCTGGCGGTGTGAGTGTTGTATGGTGGGGGAGGGTTGGGGAGGTCTCCTGGATGGTTGTATGGTGAGGGAGGGTTTGAGGCGTTTCCTGGATGATTCAGCATTGATGTGACCTTTGCCCTTTGTAGTAGAATGTGGATAGACATGTGTGCCTGTACATATTTGTACATTTACCCCAGACATGATATCAGATAAACCTGTGTGTAATGTGTGTGAGATCCCCACCACATCCAGATCCATCATGGAGGAGTCTATCATGTCTCTCTCTGTCCTCATCATCTCCATCCTCAGTATCACACAAGTCACCTGTGTCTGATTCCTGTAGGAGAGTCAGTGGATCCGTCATGTTACACAGCTCCTCAATGTCCCCCATCTTCCTGGACAGCTCCTCCTTCTTTACTTCCAGATCCTGGACCAGATCATTGATTAACACGGAGACCCGCTCAGCCTGCCCAGAAATGTCCTTAAGAACCATTTTCTCTAGGTCTTCCAGACGTCTCCTGAGGTCTCTGAACAGGGCAGTGACTCTCTCTGTTTCATCATCTGCTTTTCCTTGTACTTTCCTCCTGTGTTCCTGCAGACTCTGGACTCTTTTCTCCATCTCCTCTCTCTCTGTCATCAGTTTCTGCAGAACTTTCCTCAGTTTCTTCTTTTTCATCTCAACGGCCTCATCTAGAGTCTCCACCTGATGTCTCTGATGTTCTCCATCCAGCCTGCAGGACACACAGATACAGGTGGAGTCCTCAGTGCAGTAATACTCCAGGACCTTCTTATGGACGGAGCATTTCCTGTTCTCCAGGGAAGTGGTGGGGTCACATAAGACATGTTCTGGTGACTTGCTGTGGACTCTCAGGTGATTGTCACACAGAGAAGCTTCACAATGCAGACAGGATTTCACAGCAGGTACAGGAGTGTGAATACAGTAAGTACAGAAGACCCCGGACTTCGCCTGATCTGGCTGAGAAGACAGGAAATTCTCTGCTATGTTACGCAGTGTTGTGTTCCTCTGAAGGACGGGACGTTTCCTAAATGTTTGTCTACATTCAGGACAGGAATAACCTCCAGACATCTCCTGTGTATCCAACACACGACCAATACAGTCCCGGCAGAAGTTGTGTCCACATTTCAGGGTTACAGGATCTGTATAAATGTTCAATCAGATGGAACATTCCAGCTCCTTCCTCAGATCAGCAGACGCCATCGCTGAAAGCAGAAGAGAGAAATGAAAGTAACCAGCGTGACCAGTTCTGTACACTCCTACACAGGGAGGGGCTGAGACTCGTAGTCATAGGAATCCTTATACAGAGGAAAACAGATAATACACAGGAGGATTCATGACAATAATCTCCTTATATGTGAGAAATAAAGAACATTTTATAATCTGTGGAAACACAGGGGTTGATTTACTAAAGGCAAATATACTGTGCACTGCAAGTACATTTGCTCCAGAGCTTAGTAAATGAGGTAAAACTTTACTCTGCAAAGAAAATTCAATCGCATGCAAGGAAAATAAAAAACAGCATTTTTGTTTGTACATGATTGGCTGATAGAAACCAGCAGACCTTCCCCTCAGATCTAGAGCAAATGCACTTAAAGTGCACAGTATGTTTGCCTTTACTAAATCAACCTCAAGTGTCAGGAATATTTCTTCATCCTTTGTATTATTACTTGAATATTTAATAATCTAAGTTACCCAGAGGAAATGGATTTATGTAAAGGAATAAAAGAGATCTGGAGATTAGTGGGTGGCACAGACATGATTTGGATGTTGTGGGTCAGAAGTCACAAAATGTCCCTTCCTGTTCTGAGAAGATGTATTGTAGTACAGGGAGCAGATCCCATCCAGCCCCCCTCCTAAACCCTATTATGTGTTATGCCCGTGAGGGGGTCATTTACACTCTGTATGTACTAACACAACAGATCAGAGCAGTGGAGTCGCTAGGGGGTGGCTTCTGGGGCTATAGCATCGCTGTTCTGCTCTCACTGTCCAGCTGAGGGCAACCGAGAGATTACTGTACATCATCTTTCACTGCCCGCCCTCTCTCTGGGGACCACGATGTAAGGGGGAGGCTCTCTGGGGACCCAGATGTAATGAGAGGCTCTCTGTGGACCCTGATGTAAGGGGGGCTCTCTGTGGACCCGGATGTAAGGGGGAGGCTCTCTGTGGTCCCTGATGTAAGGGGGAGGCTCTCTTGGGACTCAGATGCAAGGGGGAGGCTCTCTGGAGACCCTGATGTAAGGGGGAGGCTCTCTGGAGACCCTGATGTAAGGGGGAGGCTCTCTGGGGACCCTGATGTAAGGGGGAGGCTCTCTGGGGACCCAGATGTAAAGGGGAGGCTCTCTGGGGACCCAGATGTATATACTGTATACTAGGGGGAGTACAACTGGGGGAATCAATGGTGGAGAAGGAGCTGGGGGTTTTGGTAGATCATAAGCTTAATAATAACATGCAATGCCAAGCTGTTCCCCTGTCATACCCTCCACACTCCCTCCTCTACATACTGCCCACTGTCAGACCCTCCACACTCCTCTCCTGTACATACTGCCCACTGTCATACCCTCCACACTCCTCTCCTGTACATACTGCCCACTGTCATACCCTCCACACTCCTCTCCTGTACATAATGCCCTTTGTCATACCCTCCACACGCCTCTCCTG